>WEIU01017536.1:398838-511811 GCA_013389925.1 Aegithalos caudatus | reverse complement strand
AACAACAACAACAAAAAAAAACCCCACCTGAACTTGTCTTTTCATCTCAGACAACAGAGAGGAATCTGCAAGCCCCGGCTCTGCACAGCAGTCCCAGAACTTGTACCTGAGCCCTTGGGAGCATCCCCACACCTGCCTGCTCCTGCACCTACCCTGCCTTTCCTCAGGAGGACAATTCCTCCTTGCCTGCTCAGTGCTGCGGGAAAAGGGCTCCTCCGAGTCGATACTCTTTGGTTATTGATGCAGACATCTGCAGGGGGTGAGCAGGGGCCGGCCGGCCGAGCCAGCCCCGCCGAGCTGCGCACGGAGGTGGTGACTCCAATGAGCCGCTGCCCTGCAGGGCTCCCAGCGCAGCGTAAAGCAGCGATCGATGTGCGAGCTACGGCTGCCTGAGACCGAGAGCTTCGCCGAGCATCTCTTGCCTGCTCAAATACAAGACCTGAGGCTTCTGAGCACACAGAAGCTGGCCTTTATTATGGGCGGGAGACGTGACTTTGACATGGCAGGACGCATCATCCTGTCCTTGCGACCCCTGTCAAACTGCGGTCATCAACTCCCCCGTCTCTAACCTTCAGAGCTCTGGCAATTTAGGGGGTGCTCAGCTGAAACGTGCCCCTGCTTTCACATGCTCTGCTGCTGCTTTTCTCCTCTCCTAGGGCACCATAAGCAGCTGGTCCCACTGTAGGATTCCCAGCTGATAATGCAAAGCTACCAGACCACAGGCAGATGAACATGTGGACCGAAAGCACATGCCAGCAGCAGGATTTCTCACGGCTGCCCATGAATGGCAGCCCTTCCAGCACATCGAGCCTTATCAGCCAGAGCAAGCCCCCTTTCACTGACTCACGGGGAGGTGGGGACCCCCAGCCGCACTCTTGTCTGCTGGCTTTGCACTTTAAAACCGCCTTTTAGCTTGCTGATTGCTCTGCAGATCTCCCTAATTGCAGATTCTCCCTGGGCACATATGTGTACAAGGCACGAGCATCTTAATAGCTCTCGTGAGGGCATGAAGGCATGAGACTTAATGGCTGAGTGATTATTCCTGTCTCCCTCCTTACAATCCCACTGCTTTCCCCAATAGAATAAAATAACAATTTCAGGTTCACCCCCTTTCGAACATCAAGCTCAGTACATTCCCTCACTCAGCCCAACCCGCTGAAGTTTGCAAACTTGTTAGTTACCTGAGGATGTGGAGTCAGCCTGCAAAGGGTCTTTCTGGGGTAATCTCAGCAGTTCTGGTAAGATTTCCCCCTCGCACGGGCTCAGCGAGCATTTCTGGCAGCACGGCACTGCTGAACGGTCACCTGCCGTGGTGGATCAAGGAGAAACACACATGGCTCAGGTGGCAAAATCAGGACAAACACGGCGAGCAGCTGGACCACGAGAGGAGAAAGTGCTATTTCAGCATCCCCACAGGGCTTAGTAACAGGGATAAATAAGAGTTCTGGTGTTACACCCAATTCTCTAACTTTGACCTTGCTTCCTGGAGTCCCTTTCACACGTCAGGAAAGTAGATGAAACATTAAGAAAAAAAACTATTTCGGTCTCTCAGTGGTGTAGCTGTAATCCTCTCAGAGCAAATGCTGCAAAAATATAGCTTGTTCCTCTAAATGGATGTTTCTAGAGCTAGAATATTAATTCTGCCCCAACCACCTCTTAAAATGGCACATTATTTTCTCCATTAATTCTTGTCAACCTCAAAGGAAAGCTAAAGGGCTACTATTAAAACCATGCCATTATTTTGAATAGCAACATTAATTTTCTATCATACACACTCACACTGCCTGCAGAGCAGCACAGGTCTGGGGAAACTCAGATTCTCATTTCTCTTTAACAGGGTGCACGTTTCACAGTTTGCCTGACATACAGTACGCTTTCCAAGCTGATACCTTCCCTTCCAGGTGAAGCATTTGGCACACCGTAGTGAGAATATCTCCCGCCCTCAGGGGTAAAAAGATCACTGATACATGTGTATAGCTAAACTCTGCACTTTTACATGAGTGTGCCAGAGACACTCAGGCTTTCGAGCACACGAACGAAATTAGACCTGTCTAAATGCTGCAAGAGAGAAAGCAAAGAGAGCTCATGTGCGTGCGTACTCCTGTCTCGCAGCCACAAGACAACTATATTTAGAGAGTTGTGTCACCCCAGAGGATGACAGCATTAACAGGCGATGGAAAGAAGAGCTATGGTTACTTTTCAGAGTTCAGCTCTGACCGTAAAAAGAGGACTCTGATGGAAATGACCTCTCGTAGAGTCCGGCAGAGCAGCAGCACCTCTGCCCGTGGCACTGCGGGACGCGCGGTGCCTCCCTCTCAGCTCTTCCCTCTCTCCCACGCTGCAGCAAAGCCACGAGAGCTCCCAAACAAACACAAAACTTACTCCACGCCAACAGCCACCTGCTACTACACCCTTTGGAGCAGATCCCACCGGCAAAGCCCCGACACCGCCTCTCCGACACGGGCAAACCCCCGGCTCGCTGTCCCCGGCTCAGTGGCACTCACCCGGCGAGCCCCGGCTGCGGAGGGAGGGCTGCTCCGTCCTTCCCTCGCTGCTCCTGGAGGAGGTGGTGGCGGTGCTGCTGGCGGCGGTGGCGGTGCTGGCGGCGGTGGTGGCAGCTCCTGCGGGTCCCTGCAGCCACTGAGGAGCGCATCACCTCCCGGCCGCAGCCCGCGGAGGTGGGTGCCCAGATGTTCCCCGCGCGGATTGGTCCAGCGGGAGCAGATGTTGCCCGGTTGCTAGGAGCGTTGCTAGGAGCGCTGCTAGGAGACGGTGACGCTCTCTCTCCATCACCGGCGCGACTCGAGGCCGTGGGGAGGGAGGGAGGGAGGGAGGGAGGAAGGGAGGGAGGGAAGAAGAGAGAGGGAGGGAGGAGGAAGAAGGGAGGAGGGAGGAGCAGGTCGCACCGCCGGGATGCTCCGCGCCGTGCCGGGCCGTGCCGGGCTGCGGGGTGAGCCGGAGGATGGAGCAGGTGCCGCAGCTCAGAGCTGAACAGGCGGTGAGGAGCTGCCTGGGGCTGGCGGCAGAGGATGGGGACGTGAAACGCCAGAACCGGGAGGGGGGAGCAGCCCGGGGAGGGGATGGGTAAGGGGGACCATAAATCTCCCGTCAGGGCGGGCTGAAGGATGCGCGGAGCGGGCCGGCAGCCGCGGAGGTGCCCAGGGCTCGTTGCGGCACTGAGAGAGGGTGAGAGCTCTGCTCGCTGCAGGGCAAGGCTGGGAGAGACACAACCCTGTGCCTGGAAGGGCTGGAGGGAGAGGAATCCCATTCTGTCCTGCTGGCAGAAAGCCCAGCTCTTATGCTCTCTCACTGGGTCATGTTCCTCTTCCCTCCTGATTTATGATTCTCCCTTTTCTCTCAATGCCCACTATCTATTTTCCCCCCTATTTTCCCTATTTTCCCCCCTGAGCTTTTGGGATGTTCCACCACAATTCCCTGGGTCCCACCCTAGAACTTACAGCCATGATCCCATGGTTGTATTGCTGTAGGAAAAAAAAGCTGCACAGCAAAACAACCCAGACCTCTTCCCAAATAAAGGAGCAAGTCACTGTGGAGTAGGACAACTCCTGCCTCTCAGACAGACAGACAGACAGACAGATTTTACTGCTAAGCACCTTCCTTAGGGCAATAGGTGGGATACCAGGCTCAGCCTACCCTCACAACCAAGGATCTACCCAGAAAGGCCCAGAAAAACATTTAAAGGAGTCAGTAAAATCTCACTTGTATAATACAGTGTCCTGAAAGAGGGGAAATCCCTTTCCCTGAAAGCCTAACTCTGTATGTAAATGCTGGAAGATAGGAAGGTTAAAAAAAAAGAAATGTATTTAAAAAACCCCAAAAAACAAACACATCAGGTATGTGGTGGGACCTTCCCTGGAAGAAGTGTGTCACTCCCAGAGTGGAAAGGAGTTGCACAAATGAATTTTATGGACAGCCAAATTGGTGCCTGTGGCTGCACCGGAGTTACTGGTACAACAGTGGCTTAGATCAGCCCCAGCACCAAGCCTGGGCTTTGATCAGGACTTTTCTCCAAGAAAAAACATCTCTAGACAATAAATTCTCCTCTGCACCTGCCAGCTGTGTCCATTTCCTCACAACTACCATGGATGACACCGCTGTTCCTGACAGACTCACGTTCATGCCACAGCCTTCCTCAGAATGGCTTGGGATGGAAGGGACCCTAGATAAAATCTTTTTCCACCCCTTGTCATGGGCTGGGACACTCCCCACTACCCCATGTTGCTCAAAGCCTCATCCAGCCTTACCTGGAACACTTCCAAAATAACTACTGCCACCTCCCATCCTGCTACTCAAAGGCTCAGTGCCAAAAACAAAGCATGGTGCAATGGGAACATATTATTTTTGACAGCATTTGTAGCTCCTGGGCCATTCCCTGTTCCCCTGTGATCTGTAAGGTGTCCAATGCATATTCTATGTGGTCATGTCACTGCTGGAAGGACACAGGGAGTTCCCCTCCCTCTGGTTGCTCCATGAAGGTTCTACACAGGATTTTGCAGCAGACTTTGTCCTCCTCCCTCTTAGACAGTGGGAATGGAGGCACAGTGCATTTGGCATTCACCTGGATCAATATCTCACCCAAATTTTAACAAACTGGGTCTTGGCAAGCCTGAGGCTCAGCTAGCACATGTCAGTGCAGCAGCCTCAGAGCAGTTATTCCCTTGACTTGGATCACCTGGCTGCACTTGGTACTCAGTGTGCACAAACATGTACACACATGGCTCCCAAAGCTGGTCTTTGCAGCTTGAGGAAAGATCACTCATGGCCACATATTTACTTCAAATTATCTCTGAAGCTCTGCTTCTTTTATTGAGAAGTCAAATGAAACTCCAATTTCAAATTTGAATTTTCCAGGACAATAGGAAGGCACTAGAATTTAATTGATTTTGATTACCTGCCTTATTATTATGCTGCCAGTAGCAGTAGTTCAGGTTGGTGTAATTTTAAATTTACTGTGAGATGAATCTGACATATTTCTTCTGCTGAATTGAGGGCTTGAGCGATTCTTCAGCTCTTCACAAAGACATGGTAATTAATTCAGTAATATCACTTCTGTAAGCAGAGATAGAAAAGGAAGACACAGACCTACTCTGTGCCTAAGAGCTGAATGAACGACAGCATCACTCCAATCTTAGTGAGATTTGCTGTATTATTTTTTAACATTCAACACAATTTCTACTGCAAAGGCACATCTTCCCCTCTCCTGTCAGCACACAAGCAGGACTTACTAGCAGGCAATAATTTACAGCCAAAAGGTCAGCTGTGTTTCCTCAGTTGGATCCAAGAAGTGTTTCCATCCCCTGATCAGCCCTGAGGAAATTCTTCCACAATCCAAGGGTAGCTGCTTTTCTTTTCCCACTTTCCAAGGGGGCAGAAAGTGCAGGGATGCAGATCCCCTGCCAGTGTAAACCAGCACTGTTCTGCTGCCTCCATCAGGAAGAAGATGCCCCATCTCACCCCATCCCATCTCCTTCCTCATGCATTGGAAGCATGAGAAATGACCCCCTTGCCTTGTCTGGAGAGGAGTTTTCCCCTCCACCAGGGATGCCTGGTCAGGAATCACTGCCCAGCTGACTCACACAGTGTTTTAGTGCAGAGGAAATTAAACAGACCCATGAACTGGGACCAAAGTGTCTATTGACAAGAGAAGATAAGATTTTAAATGTGTGCTGCATGAGATAAAGCCTGGACAGACAGACAATAGGAGAGCAGCTTTTTTCTTTTATTTTAGTCTTTTGAAAGCAGGATTGCCTGACACATTGAGTGCTATAACAAATACATGTTTTTAAATAGTTTAGAGCAATTGGAAATATAAAACCCCAGAACATTAGCATTTACTTTAACTGTCTCACAGAATTAGGGAAAAAAATCAGTTTCTTCATTTCAAAGCAGTTATGTCTCCTCAAGACAAGTGTTAAAGAAAAATTAATTAAATTAATGTGCCCTTTTGAATTCAAGCACCAAACATTCAAAAGATTTGTGTGTAAAAGCACCAGCCTTCCCAGGCCACATATACCTCCAGGTATATGTGGCCACAGGTGCTGCATTTCTAAACACAGCATGCAGGAGGTTTTTTCAAAAGATAAATTCACCCAAAACGTTCTGCATTTGTACCTGAGAAGTTTCAGATGTGAGGAGCTGCATCCTGAGCTAGGTTTCATCCTTGGCCTGGCCCACTCAGCTGCCTCCAGCAGACACAGACCCTCAAAAGCTTTCCCAGCCATTGGCTTGTCACAGCAAATAAAGATGAGTAGCTGCAGTTTCTGAACCCTGTTCATGGCTCCCAGTGGCTGGCCAGCCTCAAAGGGACCAGATGCTTTGGGAGGCTAATCCTGCCTCCATCCACAGTGCAGACCAGCTCTTTCTCTTTCTGTTCTTTCTGTACTAGAAAGCTATATTTCTCCTATATCTTTCAATTCATTGTACAAAGAAATTTTCTGTTATTTTAATTTTTTTTTCTTTTACTTTTTTTTACATTTGAGAAAAACTATTTAAAACCTGAAACAAGCTGGGGAAGAGCAGAAAAAAGTGAAGTTCATTTTCCTACATATCTGTGCTCTTTACCCCCTACACTCTCCCCGCAACCCCAACCAAATTCCACCATGTCCCCAGCTCAACCAGAGGCAGCACATACTGGAGCTGTCACAATGGACCAGCTCACTGACCCTTGGCCATCAAACCCACTCCTTTCTGCTTCTCTGGAAATGATCCTCTGCCAGCTGACAAAATTTGTACAAGCAGAACTGTCTTTGAGACAGTTACCCTGCTCCCAAATGTGATTGAAATTGGCCAACCTGTTAAAAAGTGATGGTGGTGGAAGAGAGACTGGCGAGGAGACAGATGGCAGACAGCTCAGCTTTAGCCTCCACTGAGCTGATTGAGAAGTGGGAATGCTTTCACCCTCTCGTGAAAAATGATATCACTCTTTTGCTGAAATTCAAAACTTAGTTTCCTGACATTAAAAATGTGACTTTTCCAAGTGGTCAAAATGAAGATTAAAAAAAAAAAAAAAAAAAAAAAAAAAAAGGATGTCTTGACAAAACAGCACTTGGTGCTTTGCCAAGGGATGAAGTCATTCTAAAGAACTAAAATGCAGCTGGAGGAAGGACAGGATAATCAGAACGATAAAACATAACACAGCCGGGAGCCCGGCAGGGCCCACACGTGCTCGTGCTGAGCTGTGCTGTCCCAGCAGCAGCAAGTGGAGTCCTAAACCCTTGCATTTGCAGGGAGGTGTTGTACACCAAGCATGCAGAAAAACTGAGTTTTTACCACCAAATTTATGGGCAGCCTCCTTTAGGCCAAGCTGGCCAAGTGCTGGCATCAGGACCTGCAGCCTCTCCCCGAGTTCAGTGCCAGCTCCATCGTGGTGTGTGCTGAGCTCACACGGGATCACAGGCAAGCCTGCCTGCAGGAATGGAACAAACCCTGTGCTGGTCAGCCCTGAAATGGGAACCAGCCTGGAAAAACACACCTGAGGCTGAGGACACTCTCACAAGGACAGGGTGAGGCTGTAAGGACAGTGGTGTTCCCAGCAGTGCCCAAATCCTCCAGAGCCATCACTGTCATCCCTCAGTACTGGGGTTACTGGGGAAGATTGGGGTGAGTTGGTGGGAGAATTGAGCCTGGTTGATGGGGCAGGGAGAATTTTAAGTGGTTTTCAGAAAATGCATTGGGGGTGAAGCAGTGTTAGGATAACCAAACCAGAACAACGCTGCCCTGGTCCTGACCCAGACCCTGGCAGCAGAGCCCACCTGAGCTCCCAAACCCCTTGGGTTTGCAACTTGCAGACAGTGCCTGGCTCTGCAGATCCCCCTCTGTGCCTGGAGGGGCTGCTGGGGGACTGCTGCAACCCAGAACAAGCCCCAGCCCACCCTGCAGCCTTCTCAGCTGAGCCTGGTCACCCACAAACACCAGTCCTTATCAAAGCATGTATTTCACCCCCAGTTTACACCAAGGAGGGTGAGTTTTTCCAAACTCCCTAGTTTCTCTCCGAGCCTCCCAGCATATCCCATTTCTCCACTGTCTTTAAGATGAAGGGGCCTGGGCTGGGTGTTCTGTGTCCTCAGACATGTCTTATATCAGCTGCCTCTGCTGAGGTTTCCAAGCACTGAAGCTACCAACTGTTGCCAGAAAAAGAAACTCTATTTCAGGGCTGGTCCTGGAAAGCCAACCCTGTGGGTGCCAGCAGGGCTGCAGAAATCGTGGTTTCTCATGTCTCCCTCAAATATGGCACTGCTATTCTGAGAGGAACAAACTAACCCCAGTTCAAAGTCACCAATCTGGGAATTTTTTTAAGCTTCTATCATTCTCCATCTTAATGTGGGCAGGGATTACAACTGCAACCTACCAGAAGTAAACCACTCACAAATGCACCATGACCAAAGGTAGATGCAGACAAAAGTAGCCACCAGATACAGCCACACCCTCTGTCAGCCCTGTTTCACCTCTCCAGCTCATGATTTGAGCTCTTACCTTTGTTTCCACCTCAGCTTTGATGGGGGCATCCTTCTGTGGGCCATACACAGGAACAGGGTGACAGCAGGGCTAGTATCTACACACAGCAGGGACACTGGTGACACTGACTCCCTGTGCCCTGCTGCAGGTGCCAACAGATCTCTGGTGTGTAGGAGAAATGCTGAATCCAGGGTACCACCACAGAGGGGGCTGGAGGGGCTTCTCCCCCAACTCCTGCGAGGGCTGGATGAGAGGGCAGGGAAGAGCAGATGTCAAAGGCAGAGCCAGCCCTTTTCCTTCCCCACAGAGTTGGCTGAATGGCTGTATGCAGAGGGAAGCAGAGACGTGATGGTGATGCCATAGGATTTAGCTTTTATGTCTTTCCTGTACTGCTTTAGTGTATAACTCCAAAATTCCAAAGCCTGTCATCTACTGTTCTCCCATTTTATCCAGACAAAACAATCCCTCTCTAGGTCTGAAACTCAAGGAGACCTTATTGTCTCAGGCCATAAGAGATGCAAACAGGAGTGAACTGGGAGGGCAAACTTGGAGTAAATTATTTCATTACCTGAAACTGTAATTGGAGGATTAACCCCTGGTATGTAAATGGAACAAACTTGGAACTGTATGAAAAACTTGTGACTGTTGTCCAGCTTGGGTGTAGCCCCACAGAGGCTTTTGACTGCCCAATGTGTACCTAATGAGGGCCTTTAATAAATACCTGTTTTTATTCTCCTAATTTTGTCTAGCTTCTGTTTTAGATAGCCAGTCCAAGGCATCAGTGGGACATGGGAATATCTTCTGCTCCCAAAACACCCCACCCTGCTGCCACAGGGCCCCTGTGTCCATGTGGATGGGCAGAGGGACCAAGGGCAGGGCAGATACTTCCCAATCCTCCCCAAGCCTGCATTATGCACCAGGCTCCTGCATCCCTGCTCTGAACAGAACATGTCCCCCTCTCCTGGATGCATATTCACTCTGTTCTGCCACAGAGAGAACAAAAAGGAAGATACATGGGTTTGCATGTCTACATGAGCCATCTGCTTCTATTTTATTGATAAAACCTCTAACAACAGCATTCTCCATAACAAAATAAGAGTGTTTCTAAGGTGTGGACAGCTGTGTGTGTGCAGGGGTAGTTTCAGCCCAGAATTCTGCAGAAGCTGGGTTTACTGATGATTTTTTTTTTTCCAGTCAGATATCATCTAGACATTAGTATTCCTAACGCAGCATATAATTAGCAAGAGGCAATATATTGTATGATCATGCACGTTAGCACTTAAGTAGAATAAAAAATGTTTCATTGTCAACTACATGAAAAGCTAAGAATAAACCCATACCGGCTTTCCAGTTGAATATCCAAACATCTTTTCCTTGTATTTTTCATCTTTTTACCACAGTTTTGCACTCCAGATATCTCTTTCAATCACATACCCAGCAAATGAAACAATGCTCACACCATTCCAGTGCCTCTATCCAGTCAATACCAACCACCCAGTAACCAGATTCAAGTTACAATTTTCAGTGCAAATGACTCTACAAAAGTGAAAAGGACATATGAATTTCGGTTTTTTTAACATTCACAGTAGGAAAATTCTCAATTTATAGATTTATTTACCATAAAAGTAGTTCAACAATGAATGCAAGCTCTAGAAGCCTTGCTTTTGCACCAACAGATGTTAGGGATGTGACATCTTATTAATTTGTCTGTACTGTTATTTTTTTAAGTAAGCAATTTATATTTTGTGTTTGCCCAGAGAAGCTGGGGATGTTCATCCCCGGAATTGTTCAAGGCCAGCTTGGACAGGGCTCTGAGCAACCCGGTCTAGTGGGAGGTTGCACATGGCAGGGGGTTGGAATGGGATGATCTTTAAGGTCCCTTCCAACCCAAACCATTCTGTGCTTCTGTGATCTCAGGCTGGGAAAGGGGAGCTGAGATCTCCATTGCTCCTGGTGCTCCCTCAGCCACGGGGATGAATCACTCTGATCACCAACCAGCTCCCTGTGCTGAGGAGATGGCAGCAGAGAGAGGAGAAATATTAAATATTCTACTAAACACCAGGAGGGAGGTGCAGTAGGAGGCTCACAACATTGTCCTGTGGCAACAAACCCTAGGAGTGATGTCTGTCCACCCACAGAGCTCCTGAGGAAGGACAAATCCCACCTCATGGAGCATAAGGAGGAACCAGGACAAGGACACACTGCAGTGTCCAGCTGTGCCCACAACAGAGAGACAATAAAACCCTGCCAGAGATGGTATATTGTTCCAATATAGAAAGAAGTCAATACACACTAAAAATAACTTATTACATACCGTATATTTAAATCAACAGTCAAATATACATTGAGATGTGCTTCATGCAAATGCCCCGCGGCACTCTGCCATAAAAAACCATTTTTATATATACACACACATATAAATGTCACGCAGTATTTAAATGCTAAGTCTACCAAATGATTACTTCATTTACTCTTCTTGACAAACAAAACTCTCTGCTGGGAAGAAGTCAATGAAGTTACAGCTGAGAATACAGCCCAGCAAGAGACAAACCACAGCAATGCCAGCAGAGGAATACAGGAGTGATGTGGTACCAGTTTAATTGGAAAGCTTGTGCTTGAGGTGCCACGTAGTGACAAGGGATCAGAGGACAGGTTTTTTTATCCTGAGCACCATGAACATAAAATATTGCTACCAGGCACTGACCTGCCTTGTACCAGACCTCTGTAGATGTTAATGAGAGGATGGGAGATGCAGTGATGGAGACAGCATGAAGGAAAAGCACCTGGAAAGTGTTAACAAGACACAACAGGGATGAGGAAAGCTGGCAAAATGATATGATTTTTTTCCTAGTTGCTAATGAAGAGAGAAATTTGCAATGTTACCCTAAGAGAAATGAAGGGAGAGGGAAGTATTTGGCATGATGAAGTGCCTTCCCTGGAAGTCATAGCTAATTAATGGTTGTGGGGCTCAGGAAGAATTCTGCTCTTGTGTGAATCCTTGTTCCTCACCCATGGCCAATATCAGCTCTTTGTCTCTTGTTCCTCAGTAAGATCAGCCCACACTGGGAATAACTACAGGGGACAAATTTCTCCAGAGTGTATTGGTATTTGATGTGCCCCACCACAGCCAGAGGAAATACAAAAAACTAAGAGGAAACATCCTTAGCTCCTCACACCTGCAGCTGCCAAAGCAGCTGTGATTCCTGTTAAAGCAAAAAAAAAAAAAAAATTGCTTTCCAATTTCCTTGAGAGATGAGCAAGTAAGAGGCCTGAGTGGAGTTTCACAGTTCCCATCTGGCTTTTGTGTTTCTTTCCCAACTATTTCCAACCCCAGCTGCCTAATACTCACTGCGGGAAACCCAGTGATTGTATAGGTTTTGGTGTGTGAAATGACAAACTATCACAGCCTACCTGCATCACCACCTGCAATCTTCCTTCTGCTCCACCACTGATGCCTCAGAGGACTCAAGGGTTCCTGTGATAGCCAATACCCAAATCTTAGGCAGGTTCCCAAATTAAGACCCAAAAAATGCCATTACTGGAATTTTGTTTGCCTTCTGCAAGAACTGGGTTTTCCCCGCTCTGGGTGTAAATACTTGTCTGGTGACAGAGTTTTAATAAAGTTGTTCAGCTTTGCAGAAAGATCTCAAAATTCATCCACCCAGGACAAACTCAGCAGCAGAGGACAGGGGGAAAAAAAAATCTCACCTTCAGCCTTTTGTTTTGGGGAAGCAGCACAGGGATAGCCCAGCCCAGAGCTCTCCTCTTAGCCCTTCATTTTTACAGAGGATTTGTGTGGAGAGGAGAGGGATTGTAATGCCAAAAGAGATGAATGGCATCTACCAAGTTTTTTTATTCAGGCTACAGTATTGACCTATATCTGCTTTATAAAGGTGAAAAAACATGGATAGATGTGTGGGTTGAGCAGGAGCATCTTCCTGCTGCCAGCTGGCAAACAGCTTGGGGATTACAGCATGAGGATTAATAGCCTTTGTCATTTGTAAGTGCAGATGCTAACCTTACTCATATGACAGACTGATCTTCTTTGGATTCTGTGCCTGTTTGCTGTTCCAGAAAGATGACCTTGGGCTGCTGTGAGAGACAAAATATTTACACATTCATTTCTCAGGGCCCACAGTGGAGGCTGCAGAAAGACGCAAGCTCGCTCTGCACTGAATAAAAAAGCTGTGTGCCTTCAGCAGATCTGGAGCTCAGGAGTCATGCAGAGAAACTGGGTTTCAGCTCAGGCTTGATGCCACTGCAGCCTGGCTGTGCTCCTTTCTGGAGTAGGGAGTGAGCAAATTCCCAGCACTACAGCAGCACGAGCACACCAAGAGCCTTCCCCTCCTGCCTCTCGCCCCCGCCACCACCTTCCCACCACTGCTTGGGGTTTTCATTTCTTGCCTGACAGCTTGTTAAATCCTCCTCAGATCCCAAATAAACGCCCAGACCAGCTCTGTGGAATTATCTTGGATGCCTTTCCAAGCTTTAGGATCTGTCAGCTTCTGGCTGCTTGTATCACAGAAGCAGATGAGCTCAGAGCCAGCACTGCTTCCTGGGATATGAAAATGTATTTGTTGGGGTATCACATGCTGGAGGGAAAAACCTGCCTCATTCAAAGTGTGAGCTTCTCTACAAACCCTGGCTGCTTTGTTTCTTCCCCTCCAACCATAGCTGCAAACATCACACTTAGCACATTTTAAATGGAAAGAGGATGTTCCTGCATACTAATTCCTGCAGGCTCTGTTGTCCTTTTGCAGAACACAATGCCCATGAGAAAAGGAAGAAGGCAAATATAGAACAGGTTGTTTCTTCTGTCATTAACTCGATCCACATTGAGGTGAATGGGCATCACTACTCTGTAAATATTTGTGTCACAGCCCAACCAACAAAATTCAAACTCCACGAGTGGACAAGAGAGCAGGGAGGCAAGGTCTCGATCAGGAGCATCACAACTTTGAGATGACCCCTCTAGGAGGGGATAATACGATGGAGAAGGCCACATTCTTTGCCCAGCCTTTCAGTCAACTTTTCGTGCTGAAGGGCAGCAGGCAGCTGAGAGGCAGAGAGATGAAGTGCTGCGATCACACAGATTAAAAACGATGATAAATATGGGAGCGGAAAGCAAGCTCTGCAGGCACGCCAGCTCCAAGGTCACTGCCAGCTCCAGCTGAAGGGGAAAATGAACTGCCACCAGAGGAAATGCCTGCTCCTCTGCCAAGCTGCCACCTTCAGCTTTATGCTGGGAAAATGATCAATAGCAGCTGGCAGCCTTTGGATCTGTGCATCCAGGAACTTCTAACGACATCCATGACTGAGGATCAGTCAGCTATGTAAAGCACCAAATAACTCCTCGGGATCTGCCGCTGCTAAAAATACACCCGAGCTTTGTCCACCTACCCCGGGAGCTGCACAACCCACATTGCCCCTGAAGGGAAAGGCAGACAAGGCAGAGCAACAGGAACGAGCAGGCCACAGCAGGGTCCAGCTAATTAAAGACAGCGGCAAAAAGGAAACCCGGACAAATCAAAGGATGTGGAAGATCATCCAGATAAAGCCTTTGCAAATGGGCTCTTCAGTGAGCGATTGCTGCAGCTCAGTGGGCTAAAAGAGGAGCTCGTTCCTGTGGGCATCAGTTGAAGATCACCATTATTATAGGGAACATAAACACGGTGAGATCACTCTGTTCTGTTGTGGATAAACATTAAAATAGAAAAAAATAATATAGCAGCGGAGAGCTTGGCAGGACAGGGGCATGCTGGCTGGGGAGAGAACAAGGAGCAAACAGACTGCAACCAGAAGAACAATGCTGTTCAAAATACAGAGCTGTATCTAGGGCACTTGCCCATAACACTCTGGGCCAATGCAGTTAATCCCTTTGCACATTTTCAGGCTTCTCCCTTTTTTTTTTTTTTAAAGAAAATTCAAATAAACTATAAAGGTATTACAAACAGTGGTGTCAAAAGGGAACGAACAATTTTAGAAAACATGAATGCATTAGGAAAATTCCATAACCTAGACCTGCAAGTGTCCAAGCATCCCAGAACCAGGTTATCCATTCCTGTCCTTCTCCCTGAAATCCCCATGACTATCTCACAGATCTTCTCCCCACCTGGAACCCCACAGAAGCAGAAGGCATCAGCACCCACATGGAGAGAGCCAGTGGAGCACAGGGTCTACCAGCCATCTGCAAGTCAGCTGAGAGTCAGGATTCCCAAGGAATGGAAAACTTCCTTGTCAGCCACTTCCAAAGGAAACAAGGGGTTAAAGCAGTGACTAAAAGGGCAGTGGTGTTTACAGAAGAAAGACCATGAGCACAAGCCCAGCCTGTATCAATATTAGCAATGACTAATTCAGTCTGTCAATGGGAAGAATTACAGGAGCTTTGGAATATGCCAGGGCTGCTGCAAAGCCTCTGTTTCACAGACAGTCAATAATGGAAGGAAATATAAACCACAAAAATAATAAAAATCCCAAAATATAGCTAGCAAGCATGAGTACCCCCAGCACCTTGTTCATCCCAAGATTTCTGAATTCCACTGCTTTAGTAGCAACATCAAGAACCCCACAAATGCACTTCTCAAGGTATGGATGTGCCAAGACTTCTGGCAGTAGCTCCAAAAACCCAATGGTCCCCCATCCACACCCCTTGCCTCCTCCCTCCAAAATTTTCTGATAAAATTTAAGGGTAAAATGCAGCAGCAAGGACACAGCAACCTGCTTCCCATGGACAGCAAAGTTTTGACACTTGCTTAGGTATTCACTTACCCTCAGTAAGCTGTTTTCACTTGCTTTCCTCTAACTCCAAAAACTCTACAATGAAATTACATATTAAAATTCAATTCCCTTACTGCCATATCTTCAGAAAAGATCTTAATGTGAAAACAGCATGGAAGTCCAAACCCAGTGTGCTTCATTGTTTTTTTTAAATTATCTTTTTTAGTAGGTTTTTTTTTTTTAATCATGCTGTTATAAATCTGAGTTATCTCTAGTTCACTACTGAAATGAATTATGAACTTACACTTTTTCCTTAGCTAATCATGAAGCATAGGCAAGACTTTGCAGGTTCAAGAAGTTCTGAAGATAATCTCAGTAAGTTTATTACACACACACATTCCAGGTAATAAAATTAATTATATACACTTGCATATACATTTTATGCAGTTTGGGACAAAAAAAAAAAAAAAAAAAAAAAAAAAAAAAAAAAAAAAAGGGGGGGGTGGAAAAAAAAAAAAAGATGGAGGGATTGGAAAACAACTGGAATCAGCAAATGCACCTTTTGAATTGGGCTGTTTCCTCTGCTTTTTTATTTTTCCCCGGGAGAAACATGTATGATTAATAAAATTCTATTCTGGTTACCACTCAGATGTTCACTTTTTCTCACATTGGTAATACAGCAGCCTTAGCAGTCAGTCAAGAATATATTTGTTGGGTGAGGTGCATTTGTTCGTGTTACAGAGCCCCAGTAGTGCAAAGCAAATGTGCCAGCTTATCTAGACAGTGGAGGAGAACCCTCCTGCATAGGAAAACCACCAGTCTCCCTGGAAAAATGATGCTCAGACAGGTGATAAGAAGATACAAGAGCGTGGTCTGTAGAATAACTTGTATCACCTGTACCAGAAGTGCTTCTCTGTGCAGATTATTCTGCCTTCCCCCTGAGGACAGACAGAGCCTCTGTGTGACACCCAGTGATAACCTGTGAGTGTCACAGCAGTGCCCTCAGGGCCTGTCTAGCCTGGATGTGACAGAAACCAGCACCAAGGACCAATTTTGGTCAAACAGCCAGTGCCAAAATTTGCATTAGTTACATTTGCACAGCACCGTTGAAGGGCAGGAAGCGGCTGTGGTGCAGGAGGAGGCAGAATTTGGTGCCAGGTTCCCTAAATGGCAAAAACAAACCATGAAGTGATTCAGCACAGACAAACCTCTTCAGCAAAATGCTTTCTATGTCTTGCTGTCATCAGCAGGAATAGAGAAAAGACAATCCTCTCCTAGAGAGTGTGGAGAATGGGAGATTGGGCAGCTGATAGCATTTGAGATCTCAGCACCTCACTGCCTGCATTCCACTGAGGGTGAACATCCTCCTTTGTGTCACACACAGCACTGCAACAACAACCACTCAGCCAAGCAGCAGACTGAGACACATCCTCTATCCATCATCTCCATGACTCCAGCTTACAGAGACAGGAAAAGAGATTAAAATGGAAAAGGACAATGCAGTCTGAAAAGTAACCACGTGACAGCATCATCACCTTGTCCAGCAAGGCTGCTCCTTGCATTGCTTTCAGTTGGAGGCAGGAAGCACAACTCTTTTCTCCAGTGCTAGTTCAGCAGAGCCAGCAGCCCTTCTGGATCCTAATCCTGGCCTGCAAGAGAGCTCCTTCCCAAGGTTAGGTGACGTGGTCTGGCATCCTCTGCTGCTCAGCATGCCAAAACCAGTCCCCTTCCATATCCCAAGGAAGTATTACAGGATAGCACAGGAGATTTGAAGAAGAGCCCTCAGCAAAGTGAGTAGTGCTTTGTTGAATCACAGAAAAACCATGGATCTGAAACCCTCTCCTGTAATGCTCACAGAAATGCTTTTCTGAATGAACCTCCCTTCTAAAAATCACATTAACACATGGGCAAAACCATGCAGAAAGGAGTGATTCAGGCACAAAGGTGGCTGTGCAGTTTGTTCTGGTCTTTTTTTGGTATTTGTGGTGACAGAAGCCATAACTTCAAGTAAACATCTAAACATGCATTGTATAACGCAATATAAAACTAATGCTTGTTGTCTCTTGTGCAAACCTATGTCAATGCAGGCTAACAAGTGCACAGGGTGCCTAATTAAAAATACCAGTAGTATTTAGTCCTTATATCAATTGTTAGTGCAGGAGAACAGTAGTAATGTCTAGGCACTTAAAAGTTGACAGAGAATTCAAGAGTGCTTTCTCATGCTGCCTGAAAAATATATCATC
This sequence comes from Aegithalos caudatus, assembly GCA_013389925.1. Taxonomy (NCBI): domain Eukaryota; kingdom Metazoa; phylum Chordata; class Aves; order Passeriformes; family Aegithalidae; genus Aegithalos; species Aegithalos caudatus. The sequence continues at coordinate 494,376 of WEIU01017536.1, read as the reverse complement.
CAGTCTACAGTGGTATCAAATGCTTATTTCTAGGACTTAGAAACACGATAATAAAAGGGAGAGGATGTGATCTGCATGCAGGTTAGCTTTTCTGTGAGCTATCTGCGTGGCAAGAATATTTGCAAACTTCATTAATACAAATAAGGGGAGAGAGGGAAGAGGGAGTTTACCCCAGAAGGAAACAGTATCACATCAGAATCAGTCTGTGGTGATTAAACCTATGAAAAAATGAGCAAGACAATGACCAAGGAAAGGATTTTGCAGGTATTCCCACAGCTTGTCACTGGGGTTAATTATCTGGATGTAGAAAATGCAGGGCAAGCTGGAAAGGCAAGAACTAAAGTTGCTTCCCAGGCCTTGCCACCTTTGATACCCACAGCTGCTGACACTGAGTGGGCAGGTTAAAGCTGCATGCCCAGCCAGAGATGTTTTCTGCTGGCAGAGTGTAGGAAATGGATTTGTAGAGAATTCTCAAAGCCTGACAGAAGGCTCACATAGTATGTATTTGTATGTGAACTTTGAAATAAAAAATGCTAACTTAGAAATTACATGGAATAGGATAGGTATTGCTGAGAGAGAAATATAACTAGAAACAAGTTTCAAGGGATGGTCTTGCAAATAGAATAAATACTTTGAGGAAATAGAAATATGAAAGATGTAGTAGGACCCATGAGGGGTAATTTTAGATGATTGGCTTTAAGGCATTAGCAGCATTGTGTGCCAAAAGTTGATAGGCCAAGAAATGCTTATAATGTCTTGTAATTAGGAAATAGTTTGGCTTCTGATTCTGATGGCATGAATTGTGACATCTGTACTGTCTGACCCTTCACATGAGACCAAAAATGGAATAGAAGTCTTTAAAACACCCCTCAGTTGCCCCATCTCCGGGTCAGAAAAAGGGATAATCCGACAAAATCGACGCCCCTTCTATCAAATTTTAAGAATTCACTACAACTCCATTTCCCACAGCAGAGAACACGGGGAACACAAGCCCTTTGTGCCAGCACCTGCAGGCTGCCCTGGCCACCACTAGGACTCCAGCAGCGTGTGCCACCTGCAGACCTGCGTCCCCTGCGACTCCTTCATCTCCTGCCAGTGGCTCTGCTCCTCCTCCCCGCTGCTGCTCTGGCCCATGGAGATCCAGCCCACCATCTCCTTGCGCTTCATGCTGCGCCTGTTGTAGATGGAGATCAGCAGGGTGACGTCAGAGAGCTGGAAGAGGGCGACCTGGAAGATGAAAGTCTCCTTGTAGACGGGGTTGGGCTGCGCCCGGCGGATGGAGGTCTTGCAGCGGGACATCTCCTGACCCACGGAGTTGCGCAGGCACAGCTTTCCGTAGGTGTCTGAGGGAAAAGAAGAAAAAAAAAAAAAAGAGGAAATTATGTGTTTGGTGGAGGTGATAGGCTAAATGAAAAGTCCAAGGCAGTCAAAAAACGCCCCCAAAACTATCCAGGTACAGCAGTTTAGTCTGCAGTGAATAACAGAATAGGGATGGCGCTCCTTGGTAAAATCCATGGGATGAGAAGCCGAAGATGAAAGCACCTCTTGGATTTTTTCATATCCAAGAATGGAGAGAAAGAAAAGAAAAGCGATGCATGTTTCAGCCCCACTGTCTTGGAAAGAACAGGGTATCAATTATCCAGTCCTAGCAAACCTGTGTAAGACCAACCAAAACTGTGAGCATCTCTACGGATTCTCCACTTCAAATGGTGTCTCCATTTTCCTTCCTCTCCCTCACAATCAAACTTCATTGGGGTTGTTTTACCCAGGCTTCCCTTGGATGCCCTTGCCTCTCCACCACTCTCTATGATCTATTGTTAGAGATACCAAAAAAAAAAAAAAATAAGGGTCTTGAAAAGGAGGGGAAAAAAACCTGCATAAACAGTGAAATTATTTGATGTCCCATGATCAAATTCTTTCCAAATTCTCATATTACCTGTTTGGTGGAGTTGAGGTCAATTTTATTTACAATTTTAGTCCATACAAGGAGTCCATACAGGAGTAAGCATGCTTAGCAAATACAAGGAAAGGGGATGGTCCCATTTAGTGCCCCTGTCAATCTACTCTTTAAATTCCTACTGCCTCCTGCATTAATCAGTTCTCCTCTGCTATGTGGTTGCTAATACCGTGGTGTCAGAGCTCCCAGTGCTCCACAGACCCAGCTCAGTGTAAGTTTTCACCTCGCTCTGCACATGACAGTGACAGATTGCTTGGCTAGACAAGTCCTCTGCTAACCCCTTCTTCGTAATCTGTGCCTGGGTTCCTGCAAGTGAGTATTATTTCAGAGTGTGCTGAAGATAGGAAATAAATAACAAGCCTCCACCTCTTGTCTGCAGCATTTCTATCCTCTTCTGTTCCCGTTTGATGTGCTATTTTACGCACTTATCTACTGAGCAACACAAGGTGTGAAATTACACTTCAGGTGTGAAAACACTTCCATGTCTCCAAAGCAGGGCTTCCCGCTCCTCTCAAACTGTTCCACTGAAAAAGCTGTCAGGAGGCTGACAATCAAGGAGCAAATTGTGAGCCTGCACAGCTGTACAGCTATCAAGTTACTGCGGGGAAAGTTCAGCCCAGCCAATAGCTGGGGGTGCCAGCTTGGCTCCCAACATAACACTGGGGATGAAGAGGATCTTGCCAGCAAAGACCTACTTTGTCACATAGAAAGGCAAAGATTTAATTCAATTTCCTGATTGTATCTGCAAAGGGAAAAAAAAAAGCCCACTTTATTGAAAGGTGGACTAATTTCCACCTTAATATTCAGTGTTGAGGGACTGAAATCTGTAACAGCTTCAGACTCATCAAAGCCCAAGAGAGGACCCTCTGTTCCAGCTTGACTCAATGTGGAACCAGACACAACTCCTACAGTATTTGTAGGGATGTCACTGTGCTTGGCACTGACAAGCCACAATGTGCACTGAGGCATTCCTCATGTGTAAGTCCTGGCTGCTGGTCTAGACTGCAGGGAACTCCCTGGAAATAAAGATAAGTAGGGGGTTAGAGATTTTTTTAATGTATTCATCCTTTTTGTTTTGTTTTGTTTTCTGAGAAGGGGATTTCAAAATATTGGAAGAATTCCACTGGGCTGATTTTTAAATACAAACAAGCAGGTAATTAGTACAATTCTCCATTTGAACTTGAATTTTTTCTCTTATTTTTCACAACTAACCCAATATTACATCCCCATGCTATTTTAGGGAAAGGTACCCCATATATGCCTGCATCTCTTTTTATAAGAAGACAGGGAGAGGAATGAGGTCTAGATTTTAACCTTAGTATACCTTGCTGTCATCCTTCCTTCTGATTTTCACCAGTACTGGCAGCTCAGGTGGGATTCATCACACCTAACTGCAGGCACATTCATCTGAACAGTGCCCAAAGGAGTCAACCAATTCATAATCAAAAAAGCAGATGCCATAACTCAGCAGTGATCTAGCAGACTGTGATACCATTACAGATGATTTAGGTGTTAACACTAAGGCAAGTGGCACAGCTAAAACACCCCATAGCATAGAGTTTCAGCATGTCTCAGTTAATTTTGCAGACAACGAATGGATGAGTGTCTTGCAGTCATAAACTCTGGGACATCCCATCCCTGACTGAGGCCTCGAAGTTTAAAAGTGAGGGATAACACAACAGGCTTTGAGGAAAAAAGAGCAGCACCCCACCAATGAGTTAAAGTCAGAAAAGTTGGCTTTTTTTTAATATCCCTCAGATTTTGACATAATTCTGCACCAAGACCCTGTCTGTTCCATGCCAAGGTGGGATTCTGCATGTATCATCTGGACCAGGCTGGAAGGACACAGTTCTCAAGGCAGAGCTAATACCAGGAGACCTCTTCACCCCCAAGAAAACACAGGCACAAACCCAGTGCAAGTGACAGCTAAATCAGGCTGCTAATTCTCCTCAAGTTTATTCCACTGGGTGTATTTTACCAGCCAAAAGAATCAAGCTTGCCTGAACAGAAATAAAAGAGTAGGTGTGGATCATATATTTAGCATCTGAAATTTGCTTTGCAGAGATGGTACATATGAGGCTGAGCTGTTATTCTGCTTCACTAACTAAATTTTTAAATTGTAGTTTTCTCTTCCTGCACTGTGCTCTTTGCAGCATCTTTTTAGGTATCTCATCAGAAAACAGCTTTTCTTGTGGTCCACTCTGGTCCTCTGGGGTGGAAAGTTCTCCCCTCCTGTTGACTTTGCCAAAGAAAATCCATCCCCAGTTACAGAGGGAAATTAGTGGAGCCACGGCAAGGATGAACTTGACGATTTACTGAGGAATGTATGTGTAAGAGCATCTATTCATTAAGAAGGCAAACATTTTCCATCTAATTACATGCTCAGGTTCAGTAATGGCCTCATTACCGTGGTGTCTCAGCACTCTGTGCTCTTCAGAGTGTTTACTTTTGTGTCACCTCCATCAAGCACAAAAGGAAAAGAGATTAGGGCTGACATTCTTTAAAATGCCTAAGTGCTCACCTTCTGTTTAGGCACCCATCTCACTGACGTGAGGAACGGTGAGACCTCTTAATATCTGGGAGTGTCTGAGGCTGCAGCTTGCCCACGGTTACACAAAAGTCTGTGAAGATTCAAGAACAAAGTCTAATTTTGCCAAGACAAATTTTAGCACCGCATCTACCAGGCTCTCCTTTCCATACAGGTTTGGGAACAGAAGTTCTCGTTGCAGAGCATTTTTACTCTGAATTCATCTTGCCTCTCTGCTATGAGTGGACTGCACAATGTTCACATATACGCTAGATATCAACATCTCAGCATTTAATACCAGAGGGAAAAGCACTAAATCAAGGAATGCTGTAAGAAGCCAGACACGTTTTGGGTTAGTGCTGCATCTTCTTACTCCAGAGGGCTGGGCAAGCTTCTCCTCATGCAGACTGCTCTGTCTCCATCAACTATCAAACACCTCTCCACAGCTCATCTGCAAAGGCAATCAGTTTTTTCCAGGATTCTTCTAATGACCCATTTCTGTCATGATTCTTCGGAGGGAGCTAACTGATAATGACAACTCAGGGGAATAATCAACTGTAATTTATTCATTCCTGGTTTTTTGGAGCAGGGACCATAGCGTGCATTCTGCTTTCACTTGCACTAAGCACCACCACTATTAGTAAAGCTGACCTGTGAGCAAGAGCACTGCAAACACAAAAGTGTCCAACCCCCTGCTTGAATTTATATTTAGAAAGGAAGTAAACAACCAAAGACTCCTGACCCCTCACGTCCGTGGACTGCAGGGAACCGCACAGCGCCGTGCGGACTTTCCCACCCGCGCTCCAGGCGAGCTAGCTCATTTCCAAAAGCAGGATAACCATGTCAGCATGCTGCAATCCAGACTAATAACAGCAGCAGTAGAAGAAAGCCTTGGGCCTGGAGCTTAATTTCCCCCAGCTGGCAAGCCCACGCTCCCAGCCTACATAATAGACGGCAGCGCCGCGTGGCGAAGCAGCCCCAGAGCTCGGCTCTGTGCTGCTGGGTACAGGCAGCTCAGTGTGAGCTCTCAGTTTGAGGCCCACAAGACCATTAGCCCTGGCTTTGCCTCCCCTTTCAACCAGCAGTGGGGCAGAACATTGAACATCCACGCTCTGAACTGGGCTCACTGCAGCTGGATCAGTAAAATAGCAGGGAGGAGAATTAGGCCCAAGCTTTTGATCCCAACCCCACACCATGAAAGTCTGGATTAAGGTAGTTTATGGCCTACTGTATAAACCATACAAAAGCTGGGAGCTGACTACTACATTGCTGAGAAGTCAGCTTTCATTTCCCTGTTCCATCAAGCCTCTTCTTCTCAGGTTCCCTCTCCAGGGCTAGCAGCTCTCTCCCAAGGGAGAGGCTGGGATCTGGCAACCTTCACAACGTGAGTCATCAGAGAAGAGACCAGCAGCACCTTTCATTTAAAATGCAGCAGAAAAGAATGCACTGCTCTCTGGAAGCACTGTTGAGGGAATTACTGTCATCAGTGACATGCAAGAGGGGCAGCAGATGAGGGAGGGCTCCCTGGAAGGAACTGCACAGGTCTGTCAGGAGGGAAATCTGGCTCCAGAGAAACTTGGAGCTCAGTTCCTCAGCGATACTGCTCTGTTGCCTCAACACTCCATGTCCACTCCATTTCACAGCCCTCTCCTGAGATCAGGCTGCAGAGCCAGTTCACCACCTGCCTGCATTCCCAGAACTGAGGAGGTGAAGCTTCAGCCCGGGCTGACACAGCTAAAGCAGAGCACAGACACCTCTCCAGATGCACAACGTAACTCTCCTCTAATAAGGGCATTTCTGCTCTTTTCCACATTAGTGCTTTGCTGCTGCCTCAGAAAGAGGGCTGGAACTTTACCAGAGAAAGCAGGGATGCACAGCCGGGCAGCTCTGGAAGCAACGGGAGCAGCAGGATGTAAGGATGCTTAAGCCCGGCTTTTGTCACCTCCAGCAGCAGAGCCCCCGGGCATGGCTTGATTACACAGCCTGTGATCAGATCTCCTGGAAAGGCTGCTGCTCGGTAGTGTCACTGCAGATTCTTCCTAAACATTCAGCTCCAGCTGAAATTTGGACTTAAGATTGTTCCACTCTGGCTTTTTTTCTTCTACTTCTTTTGGGAGGGGAAGAATTTTCTTGTTCACAGCTATGGGAGTGGGAGAGCATCAGCATCCATCCACTTCAGATGTAGTCATTTGATTGAGAAAGATCTTAATTTCTATACCCAGAAACTGTACTGTGCTTTTCACAGACCTTTTAGAAACCTAAAGCTATTGACAACATTACTGGATAACCATGCACTAACCCTGATGTCTACTTATGGAATGCCCCCTGCAAAAATCTCACAGGATTTTTGCTCCTTGAAAGTACATTTTTCATTTGCTTTGACTGTGACACTTGTTCCCCTAAGCCTACTCAGTCCCAGGTCCCACAAGAGCTGTACCCAGCCAGCCCATCCACCCAACAATGCCCAGTACCACACACAAAATCCACAAAAATAAAGTGTAGGCTGGTTCTCTCACAAATACTCTCAAATCTCCAGCGATTTGTGACTCAAGAACTTCCTCATTTAGAGGCTTTGTCTTTAACAATCCTCTGTGGAACTTTCTCTGTGGATTTCTCCTGTGCTGCACAGAACTGAAGCAGGCTCCCAGCATCCATGACATTTTGTAGTGAGGAATGTGACAGCGTAGGTGAGGAGCTGTCTCCTCTTCAGAACCTGCTCCCTCCTCGCTTCCTTTAACCATCCTTTGGTTTTGCATCGGGAGAAGACAGCGGATGCCTATTGTCAATTCACTTTCTCAATGGCACTTAGAGACCTCTGTGAATCCTCCCCCATCTCCCTTTGTTGTAGCATGGTAGGAGGCACAGTCTATTCAGCTACAGCTCGCTGAGAGCTGTTCCCATTCCCCTGATTGTCTCCAAAGCTCCTCACCACTTCTTTTCAGTTCTGCCATATTCTGTTTGTGCAGAGGAAGACACAACTGTACACAGTGTTAATTAAACCAGTGAATGTATATTTACAATCAAATACCAATTTTCTGTTTTGTCCACCTTAAATTTGGGGAATTTTTTCACTATTCTTGGTGACTCTTGAGTTGACATTTTCCTGCAGCTATTTACCATAAGCCTAATATTTCACTCCCAAGTGGCTCTGAGTCCATCCAGATCATGTTTGAATTCCACCTGCATTCCCACCTTACACCCATCCACACTTCCCCTTCCACCTCACTGCCCAGCTGCTCATTACTGGGACATCCTCCTGGGGCTCCTTGCATCTGGCCTCATCTTTTCCACCCAGAACAAAGCTTCCTCAGCTGTTCTTATTATAAGCTTGTTCCAGTTATATTCATGGATGGGCAACAAGAAGGAGCAGAAGGAGAGGTGGTTTCCTACAACCTTTCTGTCACTGATTGGCAAGTACTCAGCAGCAAGACGCTTCCCAGCACATCTACTGCTCTGTTATCCAATGTCTGGAGGACTGAATCCATCCCAGCTTGCCCTGGCACAGATCCCTCTTCTACTACTGATGACATGGGAACATGAATCACAAAGCTTTAGGAGCTCAAGCAAGTTCTCTGTTCAGAGCAAGAAATGCAGGTGAAAAGTTAATTTCTTTTATTCAGCTTCCTGGCCTGCTTTGAAGTAATTAAAGGAATTATCCTGTGGCTTTGTTATCCGGGAATGTAACAGGGCTAATAACTTTTCTTCCCTCAAAAATAAGCTGATAAAATAATATGGAATTAAATCCACTAATGGCTTTCAAGCACTCTGATCCCAGAGCAAACAGAATCCTAATTTAAAGATCCTAATTTTCCTATGGGAGCATTTTCTGTACTTGTTGGCGTTGTTACCTGTGGCTCAGGTAGATGTTTGTTTTCAGACAAGTCTTTACTTCAAGAATTTCTCCTGTTCCCCATAGATATCCTGATAGCTTGTTCTCTCCCCTCCTGTCTTTTCCAGCATCAGTGCAATTGTATTTGTTTAATGGGGTTAATATGCTGCTGGTATAGTAATGATCATGCACGGATGCAATTATTATGTGTGATTAATTCTGCAGCTGCCAAAAAGCTTGGAGGACTTTTCTTAGGCAAGGGAATAACTTCACAATAGTTCTTCTCAGATTGCATTACATACAGACATAAACCCCAAAAGAAATGCAGAAGGGAACAGAAGGAAGGCTGGATTAGAGGAGACAGAGCTGCACCCAGCAGAGCTGCTGATGAAGGTTTAGCATCACATGGGCAGACACATTTCTGTGCTTTGTGTTTATGCACTGACTAGCTCAAATGATTCCTGGTCCATCACTGTGATCCCAAGGTATTACTTCCTTGCACGTAGCATGTAACTGGTTATAAATTTTTAAATACACTTCTGCCAGTGGTGTAGGCTTCTCTTGTTACTTTCTTTTTTAGTAATAAACACCCTCTAAACCAACACAGGGCATTTTGTTCTAAGAAGATACAAGACCACATACCAAAATATGAACTCATACAAACTGTTAGGTTAATGATTTTTACAAGAAGCAAGGAGAATGAGGGGCACAGCACACAAGCCATTAGCACTAAAATACCAACAGTGTCCATGGCTGACAAAACTGTAGATGCTTTTCTGCACGAGGCTTTTTGGCACACCCAGATAATTTACAGTCCGATGCTGGAGCCATACTCTTGAGTGCTCTTAAGTGCTCTGAGTGATAATGGATCTATTTGTGTGATCAGGGATTGTAAGCTTAGGCCTGTAACCCCAGAACAATACCTGGACACTTATCCTTGACCAAACTATTCTTAAATCTCACATATTTGACCTGAAGAGAAGACACTGCCCGCACAATTTAAGTTTCTGTAAGCTGCCCAGCTGTTTTCTAAGCCATTTATTACCCACATAGGAACCCATGACTTTGACATTTACCTGACTTAGTTTAAAGGTTTAAGTGAAGGGGAAAATGTGCCCAGGAAACACTGAGACATGCAGCATCTCCCTTTTCTTCTCTAGAAAATCATCTTTTTCAGTCTCTGCAGTCTTTAACACCTAAAATCGCCCATGCCCCAGTCCAGTCCCTTCTGCACACACTGAAATCCCTGTGCAAGGATGCCAAGAAGGCAGCATGCATGGTGTGGGTCCACAGGTGGCAGAAATGAGGATCAAGGTGGACAAAAAGCACAGCTGGAGACTTTGCTGTTGTGCACAACTCCTTTGCCAATCCTAAAAGCTGACAGGATGGGTCCTGTACAGAGTCTGTGCATCCAGGGCTGGGAATGGAGAGGGATTGTGCCCCTTGGCTTCTCTCAGTCTTACTATAAATGTCTGCCCTGAATAGCACTTTAGGCTGGGTATTTAAGTGTTCCACAGCGCTATTATATCTGAAATTTCCGTGACACTTTAAAGAAATCACTCCCTCTGAGCCTCGAACAACAGAACCTCAAATAGGACCTATTTAAGAAAAACACAAGGGCTCTTTGCTCACCCTCCAGAAAGGAGCTCAGCAGTTTCAGCTTTCACCTTGTGAAGGACTTTTTGAGCATCTCATTCAGCCAGCAACGTGTTTGAGAGGCAAGGAGCGGCCCCCTCAGCACCGCTCTGCAGCGCTCGAGGGGTTAGCAGTGAAACGCTGCTCCAGCACCCAGACAAGGGCTGCTTCCCTTCCTTCTTTTTAATTTCTTTCCCTTTCTGCTTCACTGGGTTTTCTTTCTCTCACCACACTACTGGGGGTTTTACAAGCACAGAAGAACAATTCAGAAGGCAGAAGCAGCGATGTGACTTGGAATAAAAGAAGCAGATTTTGATAGGTTCAGAGTTTGCCTATAAAAATGTATGGGTTTCCGTGTGTCACCTAAAAGTTGATCTAGCACTGAGAGGCATTGGTGTGACACTGGTCTGTATCATCTCAGCACAAAAAGGATGAAATGTCATTTATGGGGAAAAGAAGTGGGCATTACAGATGCTTGAAAATTAATTTGCACCTACATTGGGACTACTTTAATTTCATTTCTGACAGTAAAACTTTAGAATCTATCTACTCTGAAGCATATATAAAGAGGAGAGCTTTCCTGCTGGGGCATGGTTGCCTTAGTCTACCTTTGTTTTAAATTACTAAAAAGATCCCAACTTAAAACCTTTTATTAAAAGATGTACATGCAAAGCAGAACATGCCTCTAAGTAACCCACTTGGAGAGCTGTGTTGTCACAGCTAATAAATGTGAGGGCTGCACAGGCTGGGGTCAGGAGTTTTACTGTTGCACAGACTTTCCCTCAATTCTCGAGGGACTGACTGATGACACAGATTATTTCTGTAATCTACTTAAGTATAGTTTAGTGGAAAACCTGAGTTTTCACATCCATGTACTGAAACATTTCATAAATATTTTGTTAGATCTGAACCAAAGAGTAGAGCATCTTGCAAAAGCAATTTCAGTGTTTTGCAGCTCAAGATACTCTGTCAAATCCAGAGAAGGCAAGGAACTGTCAAAGGTTTACCAACTTTGACAAGCAGGCACGCATCACAGAAAGCAAACACACCAGCAAACAAAAAGGTGTTGTTTCACATTGCCACTAGCTGCTGGTTTCAGACAGGAGGCAAAAGGACAGCAGGAGGTGAATGAAGCACTGCTGTTCCACCCCTGAATGAGGCAACCCAGCAGCAGACAGCTGACTGTGGCTGTGACTCCATCTCTATCATGGGCATTACCAGCAGCATCCTTCTCAAGGACTTACTGCAGCTCAGGCACCAACTAAACCTACTTTAAGGCAATTTCCATTTTTTTTCCTTTAGGACTGGAGGAAGGGAACTCAGCTGTTACAACAACTTTCTAATCTTCTTTCTGCAGAAGATTTCCTTGGGCAGCAGTGGAGAATTCACAGCAGGAGGGTCCCCAAAGGGCCCAGGGCACCAGGTCACCCAACAGCACAGCAAGGGGACTAAGCCAAGTGTAGCTCTGGGAAACACTTAATGGCACCAGGCAGGGCCTCTGTGGGGCACATGGTAATATTTAAACACTTGGAAAGATTTTTTTTTTTTTTTTTTTTTTTTTTTTTTTTTTTTTTTTTAATGGATTTGCTGAGAATTACACCGTGCTTTGGGTACAACAGCACTTTTGCCATAATCAGATATTGTGAAGGTATGAGCAATAAAGCAGATATTCAGGTATTACTGCCCCATCAGCTGAGCCTTCATATGATTCCCTCCAATTGCCCTGTAACATTTATCAGCACAAGGATCTGAAATAACACTTAATTTTCAATCAGGTACTCTGCAAGGAAGCCCAGCTCAGAAACGCTGCAGCTGAGTACATCCAGGATGAAAATAAAAAAGCAAATTTTGGCTCGACAAGGCTATTTAATGGCAGTGAAAGTACTTACCAGGTGGCCTATTAATTGCAAGGTTTCGGAAATGACTGCCTTTGATCATCTCCACTGACAGCCTCCCTGTGGTGGCATTGTATGACAGTCCCACGAGCAGCTCTGGCACCCCTCCATGCGACAGGGACTGTGTTGAGGAAGCGCTATCACTGTGAGAGATTGCTGACAGACTCAGCTGAGAATCTGCACTCTGCAGGGAAAGAGCACTGAGAGAATCATCAGGACATTCACCACTCCTCCCCCCCTCTTAATTTATATCTCGTGGCCTTGTTTAGTAAGATCCCTCTTAAGAAATTACAATAACTGAGAATTAATTCTGCTGGGGCACCAGAAGGATCAGAGCATCGCTTTTGCAAAAACACATCTCTGAACTTTCTCTTTAAAGATGAGTAAAGTGTTATCACGAGTGTAAATCAAAGCCTCTGAGATAAGCAAACATCCTACTACACTAATACTCTGTACATCTCCTCGATAATGGCTTTTGGATGGAATACACTTTTCAGTTTGGCTGTTTTTGGCCATGTACTGTGCATTTTCTTACTTTCTTTCCTTGCTACCACAATGCTTTCACTATTCTCCGCTTCACCTGGAATAGGATGTTTTATTCATTTCACATGCACAACCTCCCTCAGAGCTTTTTGTAGACAATGAGTCATGGCAGAGCTCATCTACACAAATTGATTGGCATAGCCAGAGCTGGGTACAACTGTGATGTGCATGGAAAATTAAAAAGCAGCACAGCCAGTTCCTCTTCACATGACCCACCTCTCCACTTCCATCTGTCACGTAGAGGAACATTACTAAGCATTTCTGGCAAGATGGAAACTGCACAGTGGAGATCCACAAGCTGGTATTTAGGGCCAAATGAGGTAGCTTTTGCACTGGCAGTACCAACACAGTGGTGCATAAGAACCACTGCCCTTATTGAAATTAACACTAATTATGTCTCAGTGGTTCCCAGACCAACCTACTGTATCTGCATGGCATAGCATGTGGTGACTTGTGCAGATGTAGTAGATCCACTATGATTTTGTGTAAGCTTGCTAGCCAAGCTGTTAATAAAACACAGCTTTACACAGGGAAGAAATGCCCTGTGCTTTCCCTTACTGATAACTTTTTAAGTGACAGCAGGTCAGATCCTCCAGTCACACATTGGCATCCCTGAACAAAAGACTTCAGGAACACCATATTCACCAAAAAACCCAAACAATTTCATGGGCTCCATCTGTCCTTCATCAAACTTACACTCAGGTTACTCCTTGGCTCCAAGAGCAGTGTCACCTTCACTTCCCCCTCCTGGCTGATGCCACTCAGGTAGAACAACTGCTCCCCCATCATCTTCTCCCCTCCCATCCTGTGCACGGCGTAGAGGCGGAAGCGAACGGCGTGGCTGCTCAGCTCCTGTGGCTCCAGCTTGCTGAAGGTGATTTTGTCCTGGAAGCTGGGGATGGGTCCCCTCTGCACACTCGTCTTACCCCTCTGCTTCTTGCCTGGCATCAGGACTGCGTGCACCTGCCAGGTGTTCACGCCACTGCGGTCCTTGTCTGGGATGTCCCTGGCTTCCAGGACAGTGGCTGTCAGCTTTTGACTCGAGGGTTTATAGGTGAAGGTGACATCCAGGTCACCACATTTGCAGATGGGCTCGTGGGCACCGTGATGGGCTGGCACAGCGTTCACCTCGTTGTGCTCCTGCAAAGAGAAGGAAGAAATAAAACCTCCACTGGAGTTCAGCTGCCTCTGTGATTCCAACTCCATTTGGAAGGAAATTGTTCTCCTCAATTGTGCCTGCAAGTACAGGCAGTTGCTGTGTGAAATATGGATCCCACTGTTTCTGGAAAGGCCCATGATATTTAATTGCCTGGTTTTGTGTAATAGTCCCCATACGCTCTAGTAAGCAACAGCACTTGTTGAAACATTTTCAACAAAAAGTTTCATCAATATTTAAGTGTTTTGCAGGAGACTTAATTTGGCAAACACTCTACATAAGAAAAACCAAACAAAGGGATTTTTACATTTCGTTCACGTCAATATTGAGGCGGCAGCAAAACAATTTGACCTACTTAACCTGTTACTTTGAACAAATCCTGGAACTGTTTTTCAAGATGGATTTTTTTACATTGTTAAAATCAAACAATTCAGTCGAATCTGCTAATTTTTTTGATATTTTGTTCTGCTAGAAATTTTTAAAAATTAGGCACTGTGTTCAATTTGAAGAGGAAATCACCATGTCAGAATTTCTTGTAGAATGGAAATTCCATTTCTAGATGCTAACCCATAATTCAATACTTTTCCTACAGCTAAAGCAATGATAATGGGGAAAAGCAGTCTGATTAAATACATATCGATTCTTTATACCCTTCTAAAATCTACAAGAGAAGCATCTGCTCCTTCTGTTCAGTTTGGGTACTAATACATTCAGAATAAAAATTCAAAATAAACAATCGCAACATGTGCAGACCAATTCACACACAATCTTTTACCTACTTTTAAAACAAAAACCATCTTGATAAAACAAGATAAAACCATGGATTGCTCACCTTACCTTTTTCTGAGTGGGTGTGTGGGTTTCTGTTCAACAGTGCTTTTTTATCTTAGAGCTAGAATGTGCTTCATATGATAAAGGGGTTGCTATAGTGATCAATGATTTGTATTTAAACATGAGTATACACTGTACTAGGAAAAGATTTTCAGTTAATAGCCAGAAGGTGAATTAAGGCTTGTCACCAGCATCTGAGTCACCCTCCTCCTCAAACATTTATCTTCTTTTCACATTTCAAGTAACACTTCTTTCCAACACAGGAATCTTTTTGTTCAGAGAACAGATGATGGGCCATGGGACGTCTGGTGTTAAGTCCCTTCAGAAGTGTCTGGGGTAGTGTGTCTCAAACAGGGCCTCGGATAAACATGAAAAATTTTGTTTACTTCCTGTCAATCTACTTTTGAAGTGCTCAGATTCATCTGCCATGACATGCAAAGCTCCAGATTTTCACATTTTCAGAGGTGTTTAAGACTTGTGCACATGAACACAAAAGTCCAAGTGTGCAGATTAGAGACCTGCTGTTGCATGTCTTGCAGAAGTAATGTCAAAGAGAGAACAACACAAAAAAATGACTTGCTGAGCTACAGAAACACCTTTCTGTATGAACAGCAGGCTGCTAAAAACAAAAATGCAAGGCAAGCCAGGTTGCCTGGAGTGAGCATGGTGTTATGAAAATGTTAAGTGCTCCTGTGTAGCAGTCAAGTTATTTCTGTCTGGTTGATGAAATAATATTCAATAAAGGATTGGGTTGTGCTTGACTCATATTTCCCTCCACATTTTCATCCCTCCACACTTTTATTTGTGCATTTGCTGTTGAGGAGATGGAATCAAGGCACATTCAAGGACTGCTGCTAAGGTGAGGAGACAACTGTGCTTGAGGCATAACTTCTTTCATCTACATGTCTGAGCTGGAAAATGTGAACTCCAGTGCACCAGCACAAACACACAGGAATGAAAATCCAAGAGATACTTTCCTGCCCCAGCAGGGCTTAGTATCTCATCTTCTGGCAGTGTGTAAGGCAGACTGAAGGTCAGATATCTGCATTTTAACCAAACAGCTAGAAAATATTTGGATTTCAGGAAACCTGAAATTTTGCTACTAGAGCTGTGGCCAGATCCACTGCAGAGAAGACTGCATAAACTGGAGTCAAAGAGGGAAAGAGAAATGCCAAGCTCCTTGGCAGTAAGCTTTCCATGGGAAACCAAGCTTTGGAGACCTCAGAGACTGGCTTTTTCTGAGAGCATCTTGCTATCCAGCACTCACCCCCATGCAGGTTTGCTACAGACCTACAAATCCTCCTTCTGTGGAAGTCATTGACAGAATTCCCCTCTGCTTTTGGAGCCCAGCCAAGCTGCAAATGATTTGTGAATGTGTTGGTTATACAGACACTTGAATTGGAATCCAAGGAAAGATTGGGGTTTAGATGCTTCATCTGCATTTCTTTCTTTCCCTCTCCCCAACACAGTTGTTGAGAGGCCAAGCCAAGTATCCTGATTGATACTGTACGTCTAACCCGGTCATTCAGGACAGCCAACATCCACTTCACTAAGTAAAATAAGTCCATTTCTGCCACAGAAACCTGAAAGAGCAGCTAATTATGGACAAGGCTTGAAATGGTACTTGTGGTTCCACTGCAGGGGCATAAAATTACCATTTCTGTCTCTAAAGAGAGGTCCTTTGAGTGGAGCATAATAACACTTGGACATTTCTGGCATGTCAGAACATTTAGTTCCTGCAATAAAAAGTCTTTCATTAATCCACACAATACCTTTGAATGAGAAGCTGCTTGTAAGAGATAAACTGTGTCTTGGGCATTTCTGCTCCAGTATGCTGGAACCCTTCTTTGCATTTTTAAAATGTAGACACCGGGAGCAAAATGAGCCGTGCATTCCAAAGAAATACAAGAGGACGCTGGAGACACTGCGGCACACGTGAACCGTGGCAAAGCACTTCAGACACGGAAAAGGAGAAATGAGCATGGGCAGACAAACAGTGTGTGCCAGAAACACAGCAATGAGAGGGCAGGGCTGCTGCCACACACAGCTCCCATGTGGTGTGTAGTGTTTTGTGAGACTGGGTTGTGCAGAAAACCAAAGTGCTGCTCCAAACCCCCCTTTAGGGCTGGAGCATCTGCACCAAGGAGCTGCCTTCCAGCTCTGAACTGGCTGCAGGCAGCCTGCCCCAAGGATGGGGACCTTCCCTCAGAGCCTTGTTGCTCACAGTCTGATGGAGGTATGGATTTCCACAGCTCTCTTTTTTAACTCAGGCAGAAGATATGACCTTTGGGCTGTTCTTTTAATATGTCTGATGCAGGTTGATATTTTTTCAGAAATTTAATCCTGCGGTAAGATAATGAAAATCAACACGTCGTGCAGAGAGATTAGGGGAGAATAGGGGGATGCAAAGTCATGAGGTGTTTATAATGGATTAAAATCTGAAATATTTCCTTGAGGTTTCAAAATAAAAGTGCAGAACTAAGGGAAAGCAGACTCAGGTTCTCTCCTTCCCTAAAAGTTTGCCTGGTATCAATGAGGGCAAGATTATGGTGATTTGGCCAGGTCACAGGCCACCACTAGCAGCTACCTCCAGCTTTTCAGATTATTCCCATTGTCTAAGTCATAGGGACTACCTGGAGAAAGACACAGATCTGACCCAGTGACCACATGCCATGTCCTGGGACACACACCTTGCACTTACAGCCAGTGACCAAGCCCTGGGCCACCACAGAGAGCTCCTTGCCAAATGGCAGTAAATGCTGCTGGGTAGCTAAAGTTCCAATTTCAGTTCAGAGACTGCAGTCAGAAATCAAGCAATGAAAGCATTTCTGTGAATTAGTTAGTAGCAAGAGGTAAAATACCAGAAAAAAGGGGAAACACAAAGGATGAGGTGTATGGTCATGCACACAAGCACACAGGAGTACCATCATCCTGCGCTGTGCTGATCAATTTTTCACTTCATTTCTCCTCTAACCTTTTTTGGCCCCCAATATCCTTCAAAAGCTTTCACCATGTGTAATAAATGACAATCCACCGTACCTCAGGGCTCCAAGCTGATGAGCTGTCAGTAGCATCATTTACTTCCAATCCCTGGTTGGCAAATGCTGTCTCCATCTCCAGACGTCCTTCCCTGTGTGACTGGCTGACACCATCCCCAGTTCTGGGCTCCATCCCAGGCCCTTTGTGCTGCCCAGTGCCCTTACTCCTGGTTGTTGTTCTTGAATCCACAGATACACGGTCATCTTCACGACAGGAGAGGTTGTCTTGGTAACTCAGTTGGCTTAGTCCATCCAGATCTAACAATTTTCAGCAAGAAAATAATTTCAGAGGGATTAGTACAAATTCCTCCCCCTTGCAAAATGTGCCTTTCTCTCCTTTCTTTTATTTTTTTTTTTAACTTTCCTGTGATCCCCAGTGCTTACAATAGACAGTTTCTGTTTCCTGCAGCACTGAACCTATAAAATAACTAATTCTGTTTAAATCAGCATTTGATGGAGGGGACATGGCTGCTTCTCACCCCATCCTGAACTGAGAAACCCATTGCCTTTACTTGAAGAAGTTATCCACAAAATGCAAGTATCATTGGAGTGTCTGGGATATTCAAGTGCAGGCCCAAAGCAATCTCTTCTATGAAAACACAAATCAAACTACAGAGAAGCACAGCAGAGGCCTGATGAACAGATATCACAATTTCCTCCTGTGCAAGAGGAGAAGATGATGGGAGTTAGCCTTGTCCTTAAGAGCATGGTGCTGGTGAGGAGAGCAGCTTCACAGACATAACAGAGGGCCAGCATTAGCCTCTCATCCATCCCTGGGAGCTCAGGTGAGCATGACCAGCTCCAAAACCAACCAGGAATCTCTAAATCCCGTGCTTGGGCTGAATTGTCCTCCCAAGGATAACTGAGGGGAGATGCATTACCGAATTTCCTAACTGCTTTTATTAGTTTTAATTCATCTTGTCCTACATTCACGTACTCCATGGGCTAGAGTAAGCTTCATTAATGAGAATAAAATAATCCTCTCTGCTTCACACCACAGATTCCTTTCCTACACCACTGAAATCTCTATTATGAACACAGGGTGCTTTTCTCTACTTGAAAGCACCAGTGAGAGCTCTCTGGATGGAGCAGCACAGATAATTACATGTCCAGGGACACAGATGAAAAAAAAAAAAAAAAAGTCATGATTTGGCCTTGGATGTGTCCTGCAAGTACTTTAAGAAAACCAGGGACATTCTTCCTCCTAATGCATTTCATGATGAGCCTTGCCTCAGGAGCACAGAAAGACAGATTCTGCCTCCATCTCTTTCAAATAAGCTAAAAGCAGTCACAGTGAAAGAATAAGTTGGGCTGATGACTGCAATGAAAACATAACATTTTCCTTTGCAAACAGAGTAATTTGAAGTTTAAAGGTTTCACAGAAGGAGGTGTAGTTGGAAGGGGACTCTGGAGGTGATCTTGTCCACTCCCCTGCTCAAGAAGGGTCACATTTTTGTTTGTTCCTACAAAGGTCACTACTAAAGAACAACCATATTTTCCAAATTTGGTCTCAAATTCAATTTTTTAAAAATAGTATTAATTACTGTGTTTTATCGAAAACTATTAGTTTGCTCTTGTTAATGAATCAATGTTTTTATTCCCTGTCTGATAAATGAGATTGAGAATCTGGAGGCAGCTGAGGTGTCCAGCAACATTTTCTGTCTCAGTTTTCATTGTCAGCTGCTTGTCCCACATCTCTCAAGTCCATGAATCTCCAGGCAGGGACTGGAGGAATGAGAAGTCCCACCCATCTTTAGGAGAAGATCAGGTTTGAGACCCTCTGAGGGACTTGAACACTCACAAATTATGGCACCTGATGAGATGCATTCCAGGATCTTGAGGGAACTGACTCAAGGAAAACATGGACCTGTTAGAGCAGGGCCATGGAAATTGTCTGAGGGCTGAAACACCTTTTGCATGAGCACAGGCTGAGACACTTGGTGTTGTTCATCCTGGAGAACAGAAGGTATCAGAAAGAGCTTATTGGTGCTTTTCAATACTTGAAGAGGGATTACAAGAAAGATGGAGAGACACTTTTTACCTGTAGAGAAAGGACAGGACAAGGGAAATGTCTTAATCTGAAACAGGTGATTTTAGATTGGATATAAGGGAGAAATTCTTTACCATGAGGTGGTGAGGCCACTGGCACAGGCTGATCAGAGAAGTTATGGGTACCCCAGCTTTGGATATGTTCAAGGGCAGGCTGAATGCTGCTCTGAATAACTTGATCAGGACAGGGGGGATTGGACTTGATAAATTTCAGAAGTCCCTTCAAACCTGAGCCATTCTGTGATCCTCTACCCATCCCTCTGTCTTAGAACAAAAAGCCCAAATCTGAGTAGGAGAAATTCTATGTTTGGCCTTAGCAGCAAATATACTGTTTCTGATGCCTATCTGCTCCACACACACACAAAATTCCACAAGAGGAGTGGGGATTATACTCAGGAAACATTTCCTGCAGGTGAACAGAAGTTCTTGTTCCTTTCCTTGGCCGCTCTTTCAACTTAAGAACTCAGAAATTAGGAGAGTAACTTTATCCCCTTTCTTCAACTATGAACAATCTCCACTCTCCCTCCCAGTAAAATGCTTCAAGCACAGGCTCTTCAACCAAGAAGTCTGAGAGCATCTCAGAGCTTTGTAATTATGGCTCTCTTCCTCATGGGAGATGGTCCTTCAGGAGCAAAGAGGGATCCAAATTCACATCTCTCTAATTCCAGGTGAGTGCTCTTCTCACTCCCTTGAAAAATGCAAAACCCATCTCTTCTCCTCCTCCTTCTCCTGTCTGGCAGACCTAGTTCTGAGCTGAGAGCCCTCCTTGTCTTGCCTCTGCCCTGAGCTGAAAGTCTTGAGTGAGGGTGGAAAGTAATCTTGTTTTGTTGGGTTTTTTTTTTTTGCCATTACTCCCCTTCTTTTCTACAGTCAGAAAACAGAAAGAACTCAACATAAAAGCAAAAGCAAGAAATAAAATAACAGAAATTCCATGCATTTACTGAGACTGAATGGATACAGGCACTCCTTAAGGCATTTAATTAGCAAGCCAATGTCTAATACACATTTAAACAGTGGGTCATCCATCAAAGCACACACCACACAGCAGGCTTTCAGAATAAAATGCTTCTGTAGTAAGAAATTATCCTCACACAATTGTCTTGTGGGTTTGACTCCTGCTGGGATAATATCTAGATCAATAATAGAGGAATTTTCAAAAACTACATTAAAGCCATAAAAGTCTACCCGTAACAGGAGAACTCCAGAAATATATTAATAGAGCAAGCCATCTCCCTGAGACTCAGGCACAAAAATGAATGTGTTAGGAAAGCAAATGTAGTATTCAGGGGAAGTAAAGAAAAAGGTGATTCACCCAAACCAATCAGTGAAACAGTCTGGCTTTTTCTTTAAATTTAAAGCAGTTTGGTAAGAGATAATCACATATAAATACCAGTATTAGATGATCATTACAGATAATAGACCAACCATACAGACTAGAACAACTACACCTCCCCAATTACATCCGTTCCAACACTATATTCACAAAATAAATGTTGAAAACAAAAGTTCCTCCTGTAAAGGAAAAGGTCAGAGCAGTAAAATGCCTGTAATTTACCTGAGAGATCTTTAAGGAAGAAAATGTCAACTGTCTTATGAATACCTGACGTGAATAAACAGCATCAGGGACAGAGGTTGAGACAGCATTATTTGAACTTTAATTAGTCAAGAGTCCCTGCAGAGCAATAGCAGACAATTCCAAGATTAAGGGCAGATAGTACTGTACAATGAAAAATGTGATTTTTCCTAAGAATCCTGTCTCCCAAACTTTCCCTTTCTGGTCACATGTTCACAAGGAAGGAGGCAAGGAGGATACTGGGTAGCAGAAATCACCAATAAATCAGAAAAGCTTGTGTTCAGGGTGGGAGAACTGACTGTGAAAAAACTGTCAGATGAAAGGATGAGCATGACCTCCTAATAGAACCCTAACAGGAATTGGGTTATAGAAGCAACTCTCCAAAGATACAAGGAATGTTTGGCACATCAAACACTGAAAACCCGGATGGAAAAATATTGTGCAGTCCCTCCTCATATTGGCAGGGTTATGTTCTGGCTAAAATGTTCTGGCTAATTTACAGTATCTTTTTTTCTTTTTTTTTTCTTTTCTTTTTTTTTTTTTTTTTTTTTTTTTTTTTTTTCTTTTCTTTTTCAATGACACACAATTTCTCAGTTCTATGAGTCATTATATTGTGCCAAAGAAATGCCCTCAGAGGTCTCATCACTTCCTAAAACCCACTGCCAGAGTTAAAAGATGGGGACTGGTAGATCTCACTATATTAACACCACGTAGTTCATTAACCAGCAAGAAACACAGATGAAGAATTTATGTGTGCCTATTACCTGTGCTGAACAAAGCTGTGTTTGCTATGTGAACCCTAAGGAATCACTGCTCTTTCATGCAAAAAAAAAAAAAAAACCAAAAAAAAACCAACAAAATTATTTTTTTTAAAAGCATGTCTCTTATTTGAAAAAAATTAGATCCTTTCTTTAAACTGTATTTAAACTCATGATGCAAGTTAAGAACCTGTTTAAATATAGTCCAGAGGAAGAAAGGATTTCAGTATGGATCTAGGTACCTCTGGATTTGAAATCCTCCTAGCTACCAGCAGTGATTTTTCAAACCCCTCTTCCTATCAGACAGCAGAGCTGTGGCTTGTAGAAATGTGATTTCAGATGGGCCTGAGGCATATTTGCCCTCACACAGCAGCAATCCTCTTGCCTGGCCCCTGCTACAGCCCCAGTTCCAAACCACTCTGCAGTACCCCTGTACCCCTTGCACCGAGACAAACCCACAGGGAGACCAAGCAGTGCTCCTGCCACTGGCTGTTTTCAGATTAGCCACCAAAAGAGTGCTAAAAAACTTCCTAGAAGAGCCTCAAAGGAGCAGAATCATTATCTAATTACAATAAATCTAAACAAAAATGGCTTGTAAATTTTAGGGGTTAAAGAGAAAAAGGATCTTAAATTTCAAGTGACATTATGCAATCAGGCCAAGATTGTTTAATTTACCACATGCTGGGTAATAGTCTGAGAAGGCTCCATGTTTCCAGAACTAAAATAGGCTCTTTATTAACAGGGTGATTTGCAGAGAGGCTGTGGGCAGAGCTGGCATTCAAGCCCGTTCAACTCCCCAGAGCATCCTCCAAACACTTCCTTCATGCTGTGTGCACTCCAAGATCTATTCAGGTTACTACAAAGATTTTCTAACAGGTGAAAAGTTAAAGCCAAACGAGTCCAAAGTGCAGACTGTCATGGCAGTGAAAACAGAAACAGAGGGTCAAGGGAGCTCTCCTGTAAGAACACAATGTGAGAAGACTGTGCCATATGCCAAGTCTGAGTGGGAGAGAAGTTATTCAGGGCTCTCCAAGATGCTCAGCTTCACTCTGTGCCTGAGTTTGCTATAGATTTTGGGTTATGTAAGAAATGAAAACTACCAGCAATATGTGTAAAAGGTCTGTTAAGAGTACACAAGGAGAAGTCTCAGGCAAAGTCTGAACATGCCATGATCCCAGTATGGGCTTGGCACTTCCAAAAGGTCCTTCATCCTTCCCACCCAGAGGATCTGCTCAGCTGGAACAGTGTGTGATACACCCTTGGAGCACAGTGATGGCTTTACATCCATAAATCTTTATGTTTTGTGATGGTGGCACCAGCTAGGTACCTCTGAAAATAAAAGTAAAAGCAACTCTGCACCATGTTGTACCAGAAGAGCTAGGTGGAGAGTTGTATCTTCAAATTATCTAATTCAAGGGTGCATTAAATTCAAGCAAATTATATTTCAAAATTGAAACATTCTATTGAACTAAAAACAAAGGGCACTTTTATGGCTCTTCCCTCTAATAAACTTCTCCAGATTTTAGAATGTGTTCAGGCCAATTTTCTAAATAGCTGTGTTTTTAAAGGCATTTCATCTCTGTTTGTGTAAAAGAGTCATTACATTAGTCCATGGAAGATGATAAAATTCTTCCCTTTTGTGCCATAAATTTTTAGTTTCTGTCATTGCCTGACATTTGGCGTATGTGCTGGCAAATGATACAGCATAATTCATTCAATGTTCACCTTGTGTTTGTGAAGTTGTTACAAAAGGAGATATTCAGCTTCTGCTAAAAGGCTTGCTAAAGAGATGACTTATGTGGCACAGACAAAAATAATTACAACCAAGTCCTGCAGTCTTTACTCTGGAAAAAATCTCCAATAAAATCCATGAGAATCCCTGTGGGTTAAGGAAACAGAATTCAATAACAATATGCAATTAATGGAAAGATCTTAATGGACTTCAGCAAGCCTTGGATCTGGATGCTTCCCTCTAAGTATTTTAGCTGCAAGTAAAATCAGGAAATCAAGTTTAGTAAGAGAGAATGGAAGAACTGGGACTTGTTGTCCAGCAAAAGAACCTGTCTGTATTGAGGCTACAGATCTCAGACTCCAAGTTTTTGAACTTTTTTCCATTCAAGCAGTACCTCTACATCCAGACATCTCTGTCCTGTGCTCCTTGTGGCTGGAGGGCAAGTGAATTTGGGTCTACACTCTACACCTACTTTTTATTTGGATATTTCTGATCAAAAACTATGTGACCATGACACAGAGGTCTCAAACTGCTTCATCACATCATGGTTATTGCCTGAAGATGCTGCCTGCTCATCCTCCTCTCCATATCTCTTCACTGGGAGAAAAACACAACTCAGGCTTTAGCCAGTCTGCTGCTTCTGGCCAAGAGTCCAGAGGACACAGCTCACCCTCTGGGGAGGAAAAGTGACCAAGGATTTTGGGAGGACTGGGGCATGACCTTGAGTCACCTGCTTCTCCAAACCTCTGGAAAGCTTGGTGATGTCACATTATATCAGCATCATTTACATATTATTAGACCCTACTCAACTCTGAATGTTAGCCTTTTTATGTTATGAAGGTATTTAACAGAGCAAAATACAGTCAGGACACACAGAAGAATCACTTGTAAAATCATTTGCATGTGCAAGGACCAAGTAGTAAACAAAGGACTTGATAACTTTTTCATGCTTCCATTCCCCTGCAGCCCCTTATAAGGTGGGGAGAGAACTTCTCTTGTGCAAAAAAAGCAACTCAGATGTATCCTGCTCAGGGTAGGGCCACAAACACATAAATATGGCACATTGTTAGCAGGCACTGCTGGCTCCATCTGCCAGCAGCAGACAGCTCTGGAGATCAGTGTAAATTATAACCTCTAAAAGTGAAGATAAGGCATTTGAGCACATCCCTGTGCTGCCCTGGCCCTCCTGCTGCCAGCAGGAGCCATGCATGGGGGATGGCTGCACCCTCACCAGTGCTGAGCACCCTCCAGATGGGGCAAGGAGGGCTCAGGACATGCTGTATATTCTTGGCCTGGCTTGGTCAGGATGGAAGCACAGGGACATTTTGCTGCTGTCCCTGGCAGCAGCCCCAGGGGAGCACAGCAGGGGTGTGGGGAGCAGTGGGACTGCAGCAGTCGCTCTGCATATGCAGGGTTTGTGTGTGAACAGCCCAGCTGTGGAGCCTGGTCTGGCCACTGCTCCTCCTGCAGCACCAAGGCCATGATTTGGTTGCCAAGACTCACTTTGATAATCTCCATGGCAAACCCCAGCAGCTGAGCAAATGAGTGGAGAGAGAGGTTCTTCTGTTTTGGGAGGGAAAGCACCTTCCTCCACCTCAAACCAAACATCATCCTCAGGTGAGGAAACTGGGACCTGCTGTTACATACTCTGCTAGGTCTATTAAAATCTGCAGTATAAACTTAAAGGCAACTGCTGTCACAGCTCCATGGATCTGCCTGGTGCTGCATAGGAGGCAGCACTCCTCTCCCAGGACAGAGCACCAAATCCAGCTGATCCCAGCAGAAGCCAGCTCCTTTCATGCCACCACATAGGTAGGTTTGACCCTCTGGTCTGGTGTGCCACTATTTGACAACAATCCAGCTCTTCCTGCTGGAAAACTGCTCTCAGCTGGAGGAAAAGCTGTATTCCTACTCCAATAAAAGAGAATTTTTCTTAAACATTAGTTTGTAAATGGTGGGTGACCAGCTGTCGTAAAATTTGATTACTTTTTATGTAAGCTATTAAAAATAACCTTCTTTGAAATTTTCTTAGAT
Organism: Aegithalos caudatus; assembly: GCA_013389925.1. Taxonomy (NCBI): domain Eukaryota; kingdom Metazoa; phylum Chordata; class Aves; order Passeriformes; family Aegithalidae; genus Aegithalos; species Aegithalos caudatus. The sequence goes on along the minus strand of WEIU01017536.1, from coordinate 468,819 downwards.
AAAAATTATTTCAAGTTGTTACAACCCCATGGCCTAAATGTAATATAGTCAAATAATCTAAACACATAAAAATAAACATTCCTTTTCAGCCTAATATGTGCATTTCTACCTGCAGCTCACGTAAGCTCTACAAAATTTATCTAATTGCTCAGCAAATGCTATGAAGTTCTATTAATGTGTATATCTTTTTGGGTGATTCAGATAAAAATAAAAAATTACCCCAGGTTAACCACAAGTCCACATTTCACTCGAACAACTTTCTAAAAACCCTGTGTAAAATAACATCCTTAGTAATTAAACCACACCTTTCACCATTTTCTCAAACAACTGTAACATTAAAATCCTGGGTCCATGGGCTTGAGGCTGCAAATTTAGATAAATGTGCCTTAACATAATGTGAAATTCTGATTATTACAAGAAATTTTGCAAAGGCCATGTGGATGCAGGACTCCTGGAGAGCTCCTGTCAGGGCACTGACCCACCTGCAACCCCCTACAAAACACAGCAGAGCCCTTTTTCCAAGAGAGGAAGGGAAGGATGTGGGGATGCAGGAGAGGAGCTTGGCATGGTGTGATAAATTATTGGCTGCTTGACTTTGATTTCAACTTCCTCAGTCCCCAAGGCACGACTGTTATGACAGTGGCTGCTATTCCTCACAAACATTTGGAAGCACACAGGCTAATTAAACGGTGGCACTGGGGAATCTGCAGCTAAATCCTGGTGCTCCCGCTGCTGAATCGCTGCCTGAGCAGCCGACAGCTCCCTGTCAACTTAATATCTCTGTATTAATAACAGTAACTTAACCCAGGGGAGAGGAAAACGATCACCATTCAAACACACAAGTGGCCTGATTAGCAAAGGACAAGGGGGAAGCATTTTCTACATCACCATGGAAACTTAAATAAAGGGCCCATAATTACAATCTAAATTCTGGAAAGATAATGAATACATCTTGAGATCTGCAGATGTTGTGTAGCATATACATATTTCTAGCAACTTCAACTCAATTACTTCTATGCAGCATCTGTTTTACAAATCAACTTCCCACTGCTCATAACGAGGCATGTGGGATTTTTAATTTTTTTTTTTTTTTTTCCCCAGAGGAGACAGTGGGGGAAGGAGGAGGGTGACCTCTTTTTACTGGCAAGGTATTTCAAGCTACCACTATTTATTTAGAAATTTCAAACACCCAGTCAGTTACAAAGTTAGCTTACAGGCATCCAAATACACCAAGCTAAAATGCATGAAATAAATAATTCAAGAATTCTCTGCAGTGTTACCAAGTAGAAAGAATAACTTATCATTTTCTCCAAGCTTACACAAGGAAAAAAAAAAAAAATACCGGATGAAATACATCATGTAGGTGTGAAATACAGAGGTACTGCATACATCCTGTCTGCCTGGGTGTTACAAAACAACAACAACAAAGAACAGTCATTTTGTCTGAACAATGGAAACTTTCCAAATAACAAATTTCTGGTTTTCCTACACATTTAATGCTGCCTTTGTGCATCCACTTTCGTCTTAGAGATTTTGATTTTTCCTTATGGAAGTCAGTGAGAGTTTCAATGGGAACACCACTAAGCCCTGAAGGAAGCAGGAGTAGTACACAAAAGAAAAGTGTTTGATCACATAACCAAGACAATATCAGTACATCTATGCATAATGCATACACCCAGAGCATCCCAGGAGCACTGGCTGCCGTGTTCTTTGCTTTTACAGAAGCAGTCACACAGGCCTGGCCTTAAAATTTTCATGACCAGGATGACAGAGAGGAACAGGGATCTGCAACGGCTCCTACCCCAGCAAAACCCAGAAATGCACACAGAAAGGAAAGCTTTTCCTTGGGAAACTGGAAAGGTCTGTGGCAAACAAGGGACTTGTTAAAGCTTCTCAGCAAAAGGAGGAACATTTTGTACAGGGAACGTGCAGCAACACACTTGGGGTTGCTCCTGTCAATTCCTGGGTGGCTGCAGCTCTGCAGTAGTTTTCAGTCTGGAGCCTTCTTCCTGCTCTTGCTGTCTGGGAGTTCAAATGAGGCAAAAAGTGACAGACCTGCCTGATTTAGGCTTGACTTAGGAGGAGGGCACCCCATCCAAGCCATTCCCCTAGATCCCAAGTGTTTTAAAAAATGCTGGAGTAAATCCATGTTTCTACACATTGGCAGGACCCCCCCTGACTAACACCCACTGGATTTCTCCTTGCACCATCCCTATGTGCTTTCACCCCTTCCTGGCAGGTCTAACAACCAGGGAATATTTGGTGTCCAGTGCTAAAGGTGAGGTTTTCCCTGCTTTTTGCCTCTCCATCTGTCCTCACTCCATGACCAAACCAACTAGGAAGTTCCCCATGGTAAGTTTGGGTGTTTGCATGCAATAAAGGTGGAGAGAATCACAACTTGGAAGCCTTTGTACCAAGGGGTATTTACAGCAAAAATAATTTTTAAGAAAAGAGAACAAAAGAGAAAAAAAAATAGTCAGAAAAAAAGACATTTTTTGACTCTAACCAACTCTACAGTGAAACAATACAGCAGTCAGAGCAATACACCCCAATTCTGCACACAGCTGTGCAAAGAAATAGAGGACTTCCCACAGAACACAGCATGAAAACCAGCATATTTTCCTGTTGCTTCTTTCCTACTCACAAAATTGGATTTTAAAAATAGGAACATGGGATTCCACATCAAACTGGCTCTCACTGTGCTGCCTAAGGTTCTTCCATAGCTGTAGGAAATGGCAGCCAAGAGGCTGAACCACAATCATCCCTGATTTTCCCAATCACCTACTTTACATCTCACATGTGGAGCAAGTATGAGTCAGGCTTCATTTATTCTACTGGGTTCTATTACCACAAGCCCAGGATTTGTGCAAGAGTGGAAGAAAAAAAAAGAGATTACACACGGTAGGAGACCCTGCTAAGCCAGGAGAGCCCCTGGTGTGGATGCAGTTACATCCATGAGTCAGCCTGAGCCTCCCTGACAGCTCAGGTCAGGCTGTGTGCAGCAAACATGCAGCTGCAGAGGAAGAAAAGCACTTTCTGTCACAAATGTGTTACACTGGGGGACACTGCAGGGCACAGGTGGAGCTGAGTGTGCCCTGGGGTGTGGGCCTGGAAATGCTCAGGGGCTCAGAAACTAAACAAACTGGTAAAGTAGAAAACACTGACCTTTCCTTCCAACAAAAAAAGAACTTTCCCCTCACCAGTATTATTTTTGTGACAGTTTTCCTGGTAGTTTTCATACCACAGTGGGTTCAAGGTTAGCCATCCATCATTTCTTCTATTTGTTTGGCTTGGATATGAACTTCCTCTAATGCAAAGGAGCCAGTTCCTAAACTTTCACCATCATGTTTAAGGAAGTTTTTCTGGACTGGCACTCAGTGCTTTCAGCTAGCAGAAACCAAACTGGCCAAGGAAGCATCCAGAAAACTCAGGCCACTGACTCTGCCCCTCTTGAAAGTGGTTTCACCACTCCACAGGAGACCCAGGCTATGCACATCCCATTCACAGCACCCAACCAGCAGCTTCACACCCACAGGCCTTTGTTTGCTGATTAGCACTGTGGAAATGAACTCCCTCGAAAATACATTTGTTTGGATTTGATACAGAAAACAACTGCACTGCAACGAGGCAGATATTTATTTTCCCACTGATTTTTCTAATTGAAACTTTGTTTGCTGCCAGAGGGGTTGATTCACCACAGTCCCCCTTTACTGCAGCACCACATCACTCCTGGGAAAATCAGCACCTTTGGGAGCAGCAGTGGGTGGGGATGTGGTGCAGCAGGGCTCACATGCCTTTGGGACTGAAGCTGTCACCCAAAAGGGACAACCCTGTCCTCCTGCCCTGCCCCTCTTGCCTCTGTATTGGTTTTAGCACTCACATGGCAAACTCACCTGGTTCAAAAGTATCAGGGAAGGGGCTGCTGGCTCTTGTTTGAGGCTGGGCTATCACCACACCGTGGCTTGCTGGTGAGGCCAGGCCTGGGGAGCAGCTCAGCTGTGTGAGAGGGGAAGGATGTTGTACCTCAGCTGCAGTTTTATATCAATAAGCAGCAATTGCAAAACCCAGGCCCAAGGGTTTTGTAGCTACATTATTTATGGCAAAAAGTCTGACCCCCAAACTGACCTTGAGACACAGAGCTCCAGCAAACCACAGGGCTCTCATTAATCCAAATTCAGGGCTCTCTCTCCAGCACCACCAGTCTCATTATTTGCTAGGAAATACTCCCACAACAATTATGCTGTATAGACTCCACAGGTTTGAATCCCTCTCAGCCTGAGGAGGTAAATTCCTCCAAACACCCAGCTTGTGGGGGCAAGTCCTCATGATTCCCTCCAGGGATGCTTCATCTCACAGGGGTACTGAGTTCTTGAGTCAGAGAAGCACCTGCCTGGACATGAGGGAAATTTTAGGTGGTGCAATGATGCCATGAGAGCATCAGCTACTTTCATGGTCACGGGATGAGATTTTCTACAGATATTGCTATGGATTGATTTAAGATGCAACCCAAGTCATTCTGGGTCTATAAATAGGTACTGATGAAGTGTCCCTAAGTCCATCTGTGGAAGCTGCATGAGAATCCCACAAACAGCATCTGTGGAGTTAGAGCCCAACCACACCTTCCTCATTACCTGCAACATCCCAAAGCCCAGCAGTGACATTCCCTGTCTTTAAAACTATACAGGTTTACCTCCATGACTGTAACCTCCTTATTTGCTTTCATTACAGAAAATTAATTTTCCCCTTGGTTACTAAACCTTCTTGAGGAGTCTGTGAGGCCACTCAAAATGATGGCTGCTGCCACCAGGTCATTACAACAGCCAAAAATTACCTGGGCACAAGGAAGTCATAACCACAGCTCTGTCTGGCAAACAATGAGGATCACCACCAGCTCACTTTTTGGCAGAGTGATCCCATCTTATATAAGCTTACATTAGAGGGTTTTGTGCTGTTAAGCATTGCAGAGAAACTAGGAGAGAACAGGGATGGATTATCCATGCTTCCACCAAGCCCCTGCAGGCCAAGCTAGCAACAACTGCAACAGAAAGGAAAAATCACAAACATACACACACAAAAGAAAAAAAAATAAGAAAAAAAAAAAAGAAAGAAAGAAAAAAAAATGACAAACAGTGCTACTGTTGGTGTCAGCACACAGAAATACTATGTTCCAGCTCTGCACAGAGTGCTGCTAGTATTGCCTGCACGTAACCTCCACCACAACACAATGAGATCATTCACACCTGCCTCGACTGTAGTAGGAGAGGGAAGGTGAGGAGGCAGGGTTTCTAGGAGAAAGGCAGAATTTCCCAGATGCTGCCAAGATGCTGTTTATTGGTAAATGAAGTCTCTTGAGTCCTAAACAACCTTCCCAGAGGAAGATAGAGTCGCAACTGCCATATGGAGAGTGGGAAGAGGATGTCACTTAGCAAAAGTGGATCAGAAAATACATGCACAAACACACACGCTCACACACAATTTGTTCTGTAGCTGCACTGAATGGCAAAATCCATTTCACCCTCTCCAATAAATCCTTCACTATACAGCTTATGCAACCTTCTAGATGACAAGAGCAGGTGACAAGCACTCCTGGGCAGAACATCCCTCCCTCTGCCCCCAGGGAGATGGGCATGAGGAAGCTCTGCCCACCACACAAGGAACTTGCTGAAAACCCAAACCCCTGATCTACTGTGGGCTGACAAAGACACTGTGTCTAAAATCACTGACTGAGGATGAACAGCAATGCTGACAGCCCCAGGACAGAGCTGGCAAAGGTACCACCTTTGAGAAACTGTGGTTTGAACCACTGTTTGCCTTCACTTACCCAGCTGTAAAGCTGAGGTGCCACAATCCACCCTCCTTTTGGGGCTGTTGTATTCTCTCATCCCCACTCACATATGACATCCTGCATGAAGATCCCTTATAAAAAGAAAAATTGAAGAGACAGAACTGCAAAGGAGTACTTTAAATACAAGTAGGAACATTGTACCACCTTCTCAAGGACAAAAGTCTGTGCACAAACACTTTGAGTGGTTCTGAATTTCCCAGAGAGAAAGCATTCAGTGCAAACTCACGTCTGCACTTCACTTCAGAAAGCCACGAGCTTGTATCACATTCTTCAGAGATCAGATGCATGTCCCTGGTCACGTTTGTGCTTTGTCCCACTCGAGCTGCCAGGAGTATTTTCTCTGAAGTGTTTTTGTCCACTGTCTGCCTTTTCTTTCATTGCCTTAGTCCTCATGGTGGTATTGATTCAGTGTAGCCTCTTTAAATGTCCTTCTTGGAGTACAGGCACTGATTTTTTATAGGGTTACATTCTGGCTAGAACACTGGCTGGCTCCATACCCAGACAGGTGATAAAATTCATAAACACTTCAGTTCTCAATGTGGAGACTGGCCATCTATCTATTTTAGTCTCAAGTTCAAGCAGAAATTCAATTTATCCATAATCAACATCTTTTTCTTATGGGTATATTTTGCTACATGGGTTTATAGGACCTAATGAAAATCTCACTTCTTGCCTAGGATTTCCTGGCTGTATGAAGGGTCATTTACTGAGGTCAGGAGTGTTCATATAGAGCAGAAAGAATAATTTCCTTTACTACAGCAATTACTGGCAAAAATCAATGACCCCTGTTAAGCTGCAGGCCAAGGTAAGTAAATACAATAGTGCTTTCTGGATTTAAAAATTCCCAGAGCCTCAGAGGTGTGCTTCCCCTCACACACATGCTGAGGAAAACAAGCCAGCCATCTAGACAGGGGTGTCACACTTCCTAGCATTCCAAGGCCATAAAAATTATTTTGGTGCAACAGAAATGCAACCCTCATCTGGCACTGAGGTTGTCCAGTTGATGGGGGAGAAAAAAACCTCCAAGGGCTTCTTGCAGTGGAAGTGCTTTGCTCACCTATCCATTACAGCAGTGCTGTGAGCAGTGTCAGCCTGGGAGACTCCCACCACAGCACTCACTGTGCAAAATCTGTTCAGCTCTCACTCAGAAGGCTCAGCTGGGTCTGTGCCCTTGCTGGGCCTTTTCAGGGCAGTGTCTGCTGAGAGTGAGAACTTCATGGTCACTTTGGCTTTTTGTTTGCAAAGGACAACAGCCCTCTTGCTTTCACTGCAGTCATTGCTGTTCTTCACTTTTCTCATTATTGCTGGATTTTTCCCCTTTATGCTGGGAAGCAGGAGGACTGGCCACCTCTACCCTTCTACTTGCAGTGCACTACTTTCAGATGTGGTTCCTTGCTCCACTGTTAGTTGGTTTGGATTTTATTTTTTTTTTCCAGTTCTTAAGCCAAATGTGTAGTGATGGATCTGGCAGCCACCCCTAGTCAGCTGAGCAGCAGCATCCCAGCCATGGGGGGATGCAAAGGCTGCTCTCCCCCTGCTCTGCACTGTGAGACAGTTTCTCTGTCACAGACACTGAGGTTAAACAGTGGACAAGGGTCTGAGGGAGAAAATTCACCTGTTTCTGCAAAATTCACAGACACATGATTTGCCACTGGTGGCAGCAGTCTGCATGCACAGAGGACTCTGCCTTGCCATCATTAAATTCTTAGGCCAGACACCTGGCACTGCAATATTTCCTGCTGAGCTACCTTCTCAGTATTAAACTGTGAATCAAAAGCATCCAAAGTATATATTTAAAAAATTAAAAATTAAAAGGCAAAAACTTTTCCTTGCATTTGTTGGAAAACTTGCTACAACTTTACTACCCTCATTTAATTACAAGCCAGCACTGGGCAGCAGCCAAATCTGCACCCTGTGATTAACCTGCCTCCTGGTGTCTGATGGACATTTGATTTAAAAATCCAAGAATTTCGTTGCTCAAACAATTTATTAGATCCCTAAGCTTAAAATAGCTTCTCAGTAATATGTGTTCTGCTTCAGAGCCTAAGAAAATCTACTCTGAGAGCCAGGAAACATTTCTGAAGAGGCAGAAATGGGATCAAAAACATATTTGGTAAAAAGGAGAAGGAGTAATGATGGTTTTTAAGTACAGTGTTATTTTATTTCATCTCAGAAGCATGCTGTCAGTTTAAGAGAAGGGAACATTTGCTGGTTTGTTTTTTTTTTGCATCTCTTTTAAAACTAAATTATTCTCACCTAGGGCTTCAAGGCTTTTCCCCCCTAAACCAAATAAACTATATATTGGAATGACCTTGTAACAGGTTTCTGTGGCTCTTTAATCACCAGTGGCTGCTAAATGAAGCATATCTATTTTCTCTGTTACATTACTATTGGCAACCAGGTCTTCAGTAAGTGCCCAGAAATATTTCCATGGCAACAAAAAGCATTCAGCATTGCTACTCTTTTTTGCCAATTTAGCTTTAAAATATTCTATTGTGGAGAGAAATATGGTACATTAAGTGAAATAAAGTCAAGATGCAATGTTCTAAAAAGAATACAAGGATAAACAGGAAACACGTATTCTGCAGAAATGGGGGGAGGAGGGGAACTGCCAAATGGAAGGAAAAATGTTCAAAGCTCATTTTGATGCTACTGAACAGCTTTGCTGAATGTCAGCAAGTCCATGTGTCACTCACATTGTCACTTAGGGTTAGGTAAAAAGCTAACAGAAATAAAGATACCTCAAACATCTTCTCTTGATCATTTTAATCCATGACTGAAATTTTAAGTTGCCCAGGTATTATAGTCTCTCTGCATGTCTAGGTTACCATCAGAGGAGTTGACACTCTTGATGTTACAGAATGAATCTAAAGGAAAAAGAGGAAATAAAGAGTTGAAAAATAAAATACAAAGAGCATGTGTGTTTTGGAAGTGAAAGTTCACTTAGAAGAACGAACCGAGTTCTTCCACATCAAAGGGTCTGTGGAAGACATTTTCAAATCACAGTTCAGCACTTTCTCTCCCATTATACAACTTAGTTCTGAGAGAAAAAGGTATCAGTTCCCAGCCCTCTAACCCTTGAACAGCCAACTTTTGTGACTATGAAGTCTTGAGACCATTGGATGGCCTTTTGTGCAGCCCATTGCAGAGATAAAAAGATTAAAGTCTGTCTGAGACTATTTGGAATGGCATTCTCTAAGGTGCAAAAAGCTGTGCAATGCTCCCTGAAGTGCTTGGTGTGGAAGCAGAGAGCTTTAGGAGGCAGCACTGTAGGTGTTGGGAGCTCTGTGGGACCAATCTTCCAGCCCACAATGGCTCCAGCAAGGTTAGGAGGGAGAAGGAAAGCCAAAAATTATGGAGAGAGTCAAGCAGCAACTCGACAAGTACCTGCTCCCATCTGTGAGAGATGCTGAGAGGGACCCTCCCTTGAGCTGCAGGGATGGGTCACTCTGGAATCTAAGTCTCTTACCAGGAAACTCTGTCTGGTCCATCTCCACTCCTAAGAACCCTCTTTCTCAGATGTCCCTGCAGGTGACACACAGCTCTGACAGGGACAGCTGCTCACTCCTGTCCCCCATTTCCCTGAGAGCTCAGCATCTTTCCTGCCATCCACTGTGAGCAAGGATGTGACAGGAGGCTGCCCTAGGCATGATTCATTTGGCACCTGGCTGAGCCCCAGGATTTGCTGCGAGTTGCTCCAACAGCCCCTCCTGAGGACCAGGGGTGCAGGCTCTGCAGGAGACAAGGTCATGCCCAAGGACAGCCCTTGTCCAAGAGGATCCACAGCCCCAGCACTCCCTGAATGGCACCTGGTGCCCTGCTCCATCACTTCTGTGCACACACTGGTCACACAATCCAAGCACACACAGCAATTCCAGCCCTGCAGCACTGGCTCAGTGCCTATGGACAAACCCTGGGGGCAGGACATTGCACAGGCAATGTAGAGGGGTACCAGAAGGTAGGGGTTGGGCTCCAAGAGATGCAACTCTGAGATCTTTAATCTGAGAACTGGCAGTCTTTCATTTGGAATACGAAACAGGCAGTCCCAGTTTGGGAGGCAGAACAGCTAGACCTAAAGCGCTTTTTAATTATTTACTCCCTGGCCATAATGGAGTGAGAAATAGCAATAAAGAAAAGAGCTAATTTTACAGTCATTAAAGAGCACCGTCAAGGTTTATACCCTCTCAGTCTGATATTCCAGTTAAATACAAAAACAAACAGGCTGATCTTCCACAGTCTGCACAGAAAAGGCTAAATATGTAAGACTTTCCTAGAAGCCAAGAGTGAAGAAAAGCTCCTGGTCATAATAAAACAGACATTTTCAAGAGCATCTACCACCTGCTTAAAAAAAAATCAGATATTTAAAGCCAAATTCTGTAGATCCTCAGTGAGTCTCAAGTTCTCAATCAGCTCCATATTATAGAACCCAGTCCCTCCCATCCTCTTTCCAGCCTAATCCCCATCCCTAGGACGTTTGTAAAGAGCAGCTTTATGCCAGCAAGACCCAAGGATGGTGTCAGCAGGACTGCAGCTTTCCTGGGTGTACTCCAGACCTATGTGTCCATCAGACCTCTGTGACCCAGGAAATCTCCTCCAGCCACACTTGTGACACTGAGTGAGCACAAGTCATGTGGCTGAAACTCAGTTCTGGGCACAATCACCAGAAAACTCTCCTGCTGTCATTTAAAGATCAGAAGTCACAGTTAGGCCTATTTAAAACTGAAAATATCAAACTCAGTTCTCCTTCCCATAATCTCCTGCCTGCTGTCTCTTCAGTCTTGTTTGAAAAGCCTGTGGGGGTGGTGGGAGGGGAGGAAAGCGATTTGGGAGCCTTTCATCCATAAAATCATGAGATACGGCTGGCTTTTTAGTACAGCATTTCACAGCACATGGCACAGTAACATCTTGAGATTCCTGGCACAAAGAAACAAGGTTTGAGATTACATACATATATATATATATATATCTTTAATAGCAATGACGCAAAGGCAGATGGTTCTCAAAGCAAAGGCTTAAGGCTAAACATTCCCTTTGAAGGGTCCTGATACCAGAAAATAAACAGGGGGAGAAACAAAACACTCCTTGCTACAGCAACAGGGCCTGATTGCCTTCTAACACACAGTATTTCACCCTGGAGATCTCCACTTCTTTCAATGAGATTAGTCTCACAAACGAGAGGAGAATTGGAAAGGTTAGATTTTTCTCTGGGATTTGGGGAGTTTTATTTTAGCTGTGGGAAACAGAGACAATACAGAACATAACGAGCAGATTAGCAACTAAATCAAATCAACAGCAGACAAAAGAAAGGCCTGGATAATGCAGTCAGGGTGCCAGCTGCTTACCTGCACAGCGTGAGGTGCCATTAGCACTGTTTAAGGAGCCACCCAAGCTGAGGCTGTGCTCATCACCTCCCATCCTCAAAGAGGGCTCACCTTCTTCCTCAGCGATGGGAGGAAGCCGATCAAGAAGCTGGAGATCTTCCCCCATCCAGTAGGATCCATTGGTTGTCAAGGGCCTGTTGCTTTCACCGCACTGCTCGGGCAAGATGCTGGTGTTTTTAACTCGTTTTTGCCTCTCTGGACCCATGTCAGAGCCGTGAGGGAGGTTTTGTGAAGCAAGATCAGGGCCTCCATTGTAACTGTCTTCTCTAGGATAGAAATAGTCCTCATCCCAAAGGTCCAGGTCTGATTCCTCAGAATAATCCTCATAAATGCCTCCATTACTCTCCAAGTCCTGGGTCCTCTCTTCTTCTGGCTTACGACCCACTCCACTCAAATTCAGCAGTGAGGCAGATATGGAGTCTCCTGCTTGCTGGATTGCTTCGTATATTTGAGACATCCAGGAAGAGAGTGGCTGGAGGAAGTTCTGAGAAGCCTCAGAAGCCATGTTGAACACTATGCCAGTGTCTGGTGATCACTTGTTCAGCTTTGCCAGCATGTCATTTATAATTCAGGGAGCTACAGAATAAGCACCACAAGAAATTACTGTAAATTGCTTGTCCATCAACACCTGTCGACACACTATCTATGTAAGATGTCTAGAACTGAGAGGGGGAAATGGAAAAAGCACTTCTACCCATTGAGAATACCACCAGAAACCCAGGAATGATGGACAAATTGCACAAATTCCTGCAGAGATCTGGAAAGCTTTTATTCAATCGCTAAACCTTAGATAAAAATAAGAACACAGAACCTTGGAACACAAGTAACTTTATGAAGTGCACACACTCTGGTTACAGCTGTCAAGAGACCTGGGGAAAAAAAGGATACCAAACAACCTGTAATCAAAATTCTCAAATAATCTCTTGGCCCCAATTTCCTCAGCATTAGCATGACCAGGAGAGAAAACTGAAGGGAGGAGAATTTGGGGATAATTCTGCTTTGAATTATGAAAATGACAGGCCTAAAGCTTGCAGAAGCAGCCCATGGCAGACAAACATCTCAAATGCTTTGCTCTAGCTATGAAGAAATTCTCTCTGCCCATAGCCCAGAGCTGTTTTGCCATTCACAGAAATAAAAATGAAAAAAAAAGAAAGGCCAAACAGAGGAGGTGTAATATTATAGGTACGAAATTACCGAGAACAGAAGCAAGTTAACAAAACCACTGATGTAATCTAGATATGATCCTTTCTCAAAAATCATCTAAACTCTAAATAAAAACATAACTTGCAGAAAGTTAGCATGCCTTTTTGCCCGACATACATCTTCCCACATTATCACAAGACAGATATTCTTTAAGGAACTCTGAGAAGGAGAAACCTACAAATAGGATGATGAGTTTAGGAAGAAAGAATTAAATAGGTTCAGATTTTAGACTAAGAGAAAATTAAAAAAAGCTTCAAAATTAATATAAATGTCTTGCTGAATTGAGAGATCTAAAAGCAATATAAATATAAAAGGGTAAATGCAGTGTAACAGCAAGAAAATAAGCTCAGCAGCAACGTGTATTACCTTATGAAATGATCTCCAGAGAAATGTAGTGGAAATCTCAGTGCTGTGGATCTTTAAATGGAGCACAGACTAAGGAGCTCCCACTTTGCCTGGTGGGCAGCTCTTTTAGACACAAGATCAGTGACCTAAGAGGACTTTAACTTTTAAAACACCTATGCCAAATAATTTTGTTCAGTGATGTTGATTTATGCTGCAGACACTTCCAACAGGTTTATTGGCAGCTTCAGGGCATGCTAGGAACTGCAGCCCTAACAAGGGCAGTAAATGGATGTGGGTTACTAAAGGCATTTTAAAAGCTGTGGCTGTCACAGACTCCCTGGGCTCAGGGCACACACTGCTCCAGCATCCACCTGGCAGCCTCCAACCTTCAGCTCAGCCCCTGGGACCTAGGTAGAGCTCCCTGTCACACATGAGATCTTTGGCAAGGAACAGACAAGTGCCATAGCCTCACCTCCTGGGTGAGCTGTTCCCTTCACTGACTCTCCTCTTTCCAACCCTGCCCTTGGCAAAGCCTCTCTGCTTTGTGCAACTGATTTTCTCACAGACCCAAAGAGAATACAGGCTCCAAAGAGCCCGTGTTCAGCAGGATGTGGATTGGCTGCTGGTAAATCACAGCACCAGAGAAGGCTCTGGGTGTCACTGGGAGGAGATGGTACTTTTAACAGTGAGATTCTCCCAGGTATGGAATGAGATAAAGCCTGGTGGGTAAGTGCTAGATCCTGGATACATTTTTAACCTGACATTTATTTACAGGCAAGAGCAAATGAATCTGTGGTTTATGGTGAAAAGAGAACTTCACTCAATGCTCTCCCTCTGTCTCAGCAGCAAGACCCACAGCAGCAGTATCCCTCAGAGGGATGCCGGCATCCAGAAGTGATAGCTAACCCATGGAGGTAAAACATGAAATGGTGCTGAAATGAAGTGCTGATCTCCTCTCAAAATCAACAGAACATAGCCTTGTGATATTTACACAGGCAATAATTAGCTCCTCTTGTTATTAGATTTTGGAGTTAACACCTGGTGGGTCCAACAGAGCTATCCCACTTCTGGATGCTGTGGCTGGCTACACAGGCTCAGGCAAACATCACAGACTCTGACACAGGGAGGTTGGTACCACAGGCATAAAGATGGAGAGAGTTTTCAAGGCAGGATTTTGCTTCAGTAAGGGAAGCAAAGCAGTGATCTACAGCCACCTGCAGAGCCTGGATGTGGTCACTCAGCCATCTGGAGCAGCAGGTAAAACTTAAACGTGAACTTGCATGTCCAAGCAGTTGCCTGTAGGCTGGGGGAGAACGTGACACACACACATGCACAGCTCTACCCAAGACTGGGACATTTGTCTGGATTGAATCCTAGGAACCCCAACAAGTGATTTGATAGTTTATAGACAAAAGACAGGCAATGATGTGTATTTCACTAAAAAATCTAAACCACGTTGCAGTAACACCTGCAACTCACACATGCAACTTGCAACCCCGTGCCTACACAATCTCTAGAGGCAAAAGCAATGTCTTTTCCAGGGTGCCTGACTCTGCTTCACCTTTGCTTTTCCTACCATCCTCTTACTAAAGACTCCACAGACAGCGACATGGAGATATGCTGAACAACTGGAGTTCAGCTGAATTATAAATGGTTTATTTTTGCTCTTGCAGCAGATGGATAAAATGTGTAACAAGCTGCAGACAAGTTTAGGCGGGCAACGATTTTACAAACTCACCAGAGGATCAAAGGGGGCTGAGCTGTGTTGCAGGCTTGCTGTTTCCCAGGAGCTCTCTCCATTAATTAGGAGACACTGCTCTAACAGCGTGTTTATGATATATTTCACAATGTGGCCTTTTCAACATAACGGATTTTTACTTTTGATTTCTCTAACAGTTTTGACTTGCATTAGAAGAAAAAAAAAACAAACCTAAAAGAACTGAGAAAAGTATAAAATGTGTGGGAAATAGAAAAAAAATCCATTTCTTTTTAAAAGTATTCATCAAACAAGAGAGAGGAAAAAAGCAGTTTAGCAAATTTACTTCAAGTTCCATCTTCTAAAACCACCCATAAGAATTTTCACACCAAATCACATGCTAAACTCAAAGTAGTTAGGGTTTTTTTTCCTCTCCTGGAAAATCAGATAGCTAAAAGGATCAATGTTAAGCCTCTCACAAAAAACATCATAACCTTTACTACAATCTATATTCTCTTGTCTTGATAGGATCATTATTCCCGAGTAGCATTCCCATTGAGAGGTGCAATTACTGTATTGCTAAAAAAAGTAGACTATTACCAGAATTTCAAGCACGACCACAATGCAGAGGTTTGTAATATTACCAAAGTATCCTTCAATCTTCTTGATAGGTAGGTTCCTAAAAAAAGTGCCATCAGTTGTGCATTTCTTAATGTCTCCCTTATTCAAGCTGTTGCAGAGTGTAGGCACAAACTTCCTTTTCTTCAGTCACTTTCTGTGTGGCCCTTGGAAAAGTTTTCTACCAAACTCCTCCCTTACAGGCAGATCACAGGCTGAAAATGGATCATGTCCATGAGCAGGAGCTTTATTTGTGTAGATGTCAAGGAAGAGCAGTGTGACTGACCCAGCATCAAGTTCTGCTCCAAGTTTGGGGGGAAAAGCTAAAATAAGGCGTGAATCTAAGCTGATGGCCAAAACATCAAGGATCTGTGCAAAAGGTAAGGTCATTTTGCTGTTCATGGAAAGGGAAAATAAGGAAGAGAGAGACAAGATTGGAGAGGTAAGATTTTTTGAGCTTCTGAAAACTGTAATGAGCCTTATCCTCCTTTCAGACTAGAACCCAATTAAAATACACATTTAAAACAGCAGAGGGTAGATTAGAAATGCATTCAGATGAAGGCAGGCAGCAGCAACACTGGGCCAAGAAATCCTCTATCCTGGTTCTGGGAACAATCTGGACTCTTTGCTCCTCTTGCTGTTGCCAGAATTGTATCTAACAAGATGCTTGCAAAGCCCTTGCACTCTCACCAACATTACTATGATGAAAATGTATTTCCAGCTGAAATTGTCACAGTGCCAAGCCCAGCCTGTGCACTAGAAACTGTTCAGAGGGTTGGAGCCTCTTGCAGAAGTGTTATGAGGTAAGTCCACAGACAGTACCCAGGGTTCACATCAGCTGTGAGCATCACTACTGACCAAACATCCCTAAGGTAAAAACAAAACAGAAATACAGAACATCTGGTACCTTTTGGGCCCATTTTGTGCTATAAAAATGCTATTTGTGTGGCTGAATTTAACACACAAAAACCAAAAAGACAGAGGCACTTTCTAAGCGATTATATGCTCTGTGATAATAGTTTCAGCTGGTGAATCAGAAACTCCAGGGCACTGAAGGAAAATCTAATGCTTTATTCCAATAAATTAGGCACATCTCATTGGAAACATTCACGGGCTACAAATCAACACAGCAATAAACCCACTGCTGCAGAGCATTGGTCCTGCAAGCCCCAGAATGGTGAAGAGAAAACAAAGATGAGCTCAGGCAGACAGCAATGTACCCGGCTGCACGGGGCTCAGCCCACACACAGGAAGCCTGCAGACTTATTTCTCACTCCCAAATCATCTCATGTCTTTGCAGGCAGCTCGCTAGTGATGCTGTGCCAAATTAGTTGTAAAAATTGATACCCAAATGACAAAAGTGGTTTTGATCAGGATATTTAGCCCCATGTTGTCTCCTACTTTCTTTTCATTCCTTTGTTCATGCTCTCCTTTTGTCAATAACAATGGCAAAAATTACTGATCTTCTCTGCTTCAGTGGGATGGGGAGAAGAGGAAAGAGGTAGAAGGAAAAAATGGAATTATGCAAATGTGATATTTATCGTTCAAAATTGTGGAGCTTTTTTCAAAAAAATCCAGGTCTCACCATCATACAGAGTATGTGGTGACAAATTCAAGAAAAAAAAAAAAAAAAAAAAAAAAAAAAAAAAAAAAAAAAAAAAAAAGTATTCCTGGAAGACCAGGATTCAAATATTGTGCTCAGAAGCTCCAACAACAGTGGGGCTGAGGAGCTGATGGTGATTTCCTATGCTGACCTCTTCATAAGTCTGTTTTTGCCTAGATTGTAAGAACTGCAGAAATAAGAGGTGTGTTCATCTCATTATAATAAGTCCAGGGCACCCAGAAAGCAGAGGATCTGTGAATGCACAGATAGATATTATTGCCACCAAAATATTAATACAAAACCTGGGGGAGTTTTAAGGAGAGAGAAAATGGCAACACCTCCCTGGCCATAATATTTGGTTTGGAGATTCAGGCAGGTATTCAGATTCTGACTTGGCACTGGTGTTAAATCCAGAGTCACTCCACTGAAGGCAGTCACATCCTTCAAATCAAAATAAAGCCCTTTGCATTTAAAGAGCTACTTGTTACCAGAGGCACAAAAAAGCCCCTAACTGTTCCATGCCAAATGGTTGTACAAAAAGCAGCAATGAATAACTTCATTTATACTTCTCCAGCCGAGGGTTACATAAAGGGCATAAAGAAATTCACAAATCATTGGAGTATTAGAAAAGTGGTGTTAGTAGTGGCAACTGTGCTCTTTCAGGCTGAAAGAGTGAGAAACATCTGTAATTACTGGATTAGGGGAATGAAAGGAGAAACCTGCAGTCAGAAATTACAACAAGTTCCCTAATTGAGCTGCTGCCATTCACCGGCTTGCATGAAGACAGAATAGCCAAAAGGAAATCACAAGTTCAAAAGGCTGGAGAAACACCAATTTACACCACCACTCCAACCCACCCACCTGTGCTGTCAAGCTGCTCCCTAGAGCAGATCCCATAGGCTCCACCCCGCCTGCAATTGTGCTACCCAGTCTGCAGCAAGTGAACAAACCAGGGTCAATCAGAGCAATTACTTGCATGGAAATTAGCAGTGGGAGAGCAAGTCTAGCTGTTTAACAAAATGAAGTTATTTTAGAAACATTTAGAGGAGTCACCCAGTTCCTGTTACTCCTTCCCCCACGCACACACTCCATCCTTACAGAGCCTGTGGGAACTGCTCTGTGTGGACCACCAGGAGTGCAGACAGAGCTGTTTGGGAGACAAAAACACAGTGGATGATTCCTGGTGATCCATCCTGGTGTGCACACATGGCTGAGGCTGCAGTTCCTATCTCCTCTCTCTTCTAAGTCTAACCACAAGTCCAGCCAGAGATGCTGGGAGGCTGAGGGGCCACTGGGAAAACCAGACCTAGACTCAAAGCATATAAAGGATTTTGTAGTCACAGATCTAAGCAGGCAGTTGTCCCTACTGACTTAGGGACTGCTCCCTCAGCTACTCTAATCCTTCATTTAATTCAGCTTGTTGTAAACCAGGCTCTCCAACATCTAGGGCAGGCATCGGTAGCAGCAACCACACTGTCCCATGGACAGCCACTCTTCCTACCTGCCTCTACTGAAGCAGTTGAGAGAAAAAGAAATTTAGAAGAGCAGCTTCATTTGGGCACTGAGAAACTTCCCTTTCACAAGCTTCTCTCCTTCCTGCCACTGTCTGGACAAGGAATCTGAACTACATACCTCAGCTGGGTGACAGAAACCACCTCAGGCTCGCTCTCACTCTGCCCTTGACAAGTACAGTGGAGGTACTGGGTACTCAGCATCACAGTTAAAAGGACCAACCACAAGTGTATTTCTTTGGAGAAGTACACCCCTGGGTTTTCCACAACTTTGGAGGAAGCCAGACTGGTGTCACACTCACCCACGTTTCTTATTTCTAAACATGACTCTGTGCCTGTGCTGCATGTGACAGTCCCACTCACTGCATGTGACAGGTCCCCAGGGCCCTCCTGGGCCCAGGGCAGCACTGACAAGGAAAGGCAGCACTCCTAACACTCCAGCCCTTGGTGCATGCTAGAGGTGTTGATGCTTTCCTTAAAGCTATGAGAGATGAGTGCTTTATATAAGAATTGCATCTCTGTTTATTTATTTTAAGTCTGCAGCTAGCCCCAGAGGCCTTGGAACAGTGGCTGTGCAGAACAGCTTGAGAGCCTGAACTGAAAGTGCTCTTGAGGCTGATAAAACAGAAGGAAAAATGAAAAAAAAAAAAAAATCTTCCTTCAAACCTCATCATATTTATGCTGTTTTCACACATCAAGAATACATCTTCAACAAGTGTTCAAGGCAAGGCACAACTGGAATATTTTCATATAAAGCACAGTGTACTAAGCTACAATTTCTTTCCCAGTCTCAGGTCACATCATGATGAAAAGATTACGGTGTAGAACAAAGAGGACCCTTCACTCTCTTGAGCCACAGCACTGAAGCACATGGTTGGCTACAGCTCTTTATACAAAGGTTTGCCCAGCATTGTCACATGTACCTGTGAAATTCACTTCACCCATGAACTTTTGAAGTAAAGGGCTCCCCAACACTGTGGGTAGGTACATCACCACCTCCTCTTGGTCCCAAAATTCACATTACAGACAGGGACACCAAAACAACACAGCATCAAAAGGTCCCACATGAGACCTCATTGACTTCTCTCAAGCCTCTGCTCAAGGGAAGTTCCTCCTTCCTTGTGTGGAGGGATGATTCAAAGGGCAATTTCCCATACACAGTCTCCCAGTGCCTGAAAGACCACCAATACTCTGAAGAACCACTCCAGCTGGCTCTAAAGGTATGGCAGTTATTCTTTCCCTCACTGAGGAGTTCTGCACATTACCTTATAAAGGCTCTACTCCAGAAAGACCAGGACTGCTTCAAGCCACCACCTCTTCCTTCTGCACATGCTTGGGCATAGCCAAGCAAGTTTGATATTCTCTGTGCCACCTTCCTACCACCTATGTTGTTACCAGCTTCTGTACCTTTTCAGCCTGCTCTGAGCTCTCCCCTGCAGTGCCAAGTGCATGCTAAATACAGGCTGGCTGTGTCCAGATGACCTCCAGCCCTCCCAGTGAAGGAAATCCTGCGGCTGAGTGAGAAGAAGCCAGGGCGGCACATCCCTGTTCAAGAGATGGACTCATCAGTAGCATCAATGAACCAGTCAAGAACAGGATCCATAAAAGTCTAAAGTACCAAAAATCTGCCTCCATTTTGTCCCAGTAATTAAAAGTCTTTGTCCTAAATTCTCCTAAAAAGTTTTCAATTAAATCTTCATTTTCACAATGATCTTTTCCTTATTTTTGTCCCTCCACAGAGACACAATCTGTGCAATTAAAATTAAATCAGGAACAAACCAGCCAGATGTATCCTAGAGCCATGTTGATGGGAACACCTATTTCATTCTGTCACTTGCCTTGTTCTGAGGTTGGGCTCTATGCAGGAAAGCAAAAATAACAACAAAAAAGTGGCTCTGACATTTTACAGTACATTTTCTAAATGTCACCCTGCACACCTGCAAAGTAGACAGATTTGCTCATGTTTCTCTACTAACTCTCTTCTTCGTTGGTAGATAACTCAAACTCAGCTGGATCTGAGGGCAAGAGGAGCAGCTCATACACTGAACCCATACAGCCCAGGCCACAGCCTTCACTCCCTGTGCTATTGCCTGTTCATCCTACAGCAGATGGCACAGTCAGGCAAAATGCCCTCTCTCTTATTTAGATAGATATGTTCTAAGCACTCTTAATTCCAGATGTGGAGAACCAAAAATCCTTCCCCAGTTTGGGAGCTTAGAACTGGGAAGAGCAACCATTAGTGGGCTGCACGTTAAGGAGGACGAGAGTCCTTGAAATTAGGATCTCCTTGCAACACACACAGCTCAGAAGAAAAAAGCTGAAAAGAGGAGAAGTCAATGCTAACCAACAAACTGCATGTTGCAAACGCTCCCCATCCTGCTCCTTCCTACCCAGCAAAGCCAGATTCTGAATTTGAAGCAAACTCTTGCTTGTCAACACTCCTCTTGGGAGAGCTCCCTCACCATGCTGGAAACAGCCTTCCCTGGCTTCCCTGCCCAAGCTCAGCCTCCAGGTTTCTACATTCGCCATATGACACACTGAGGTAGCCCAGGGTTTAATATATTCCCTCATGCTGCTGTCCTTTAAAAGCATTGGCATTTCCTATACACAGATTCCATATTGACTTTACAAGTACCAAGACACCACGGTGAAATTTAAACTAAATATAGAGGTGATATTTTTAAATAACTCTCAGCTCCAACTCGCCAAGCTGATTTTATTTGAACGGAAAAAAGCAGACTCCAGCTTTAAGCTTCCATTGTAATTAATGATTACAACACATTCCTGTGCCATATCAGATTTAGCACCTCATTAATGTATGTGGTATTTTTCTTGCATGGCACAGCTGTAGTTAAAGTTGACTTAGTGTTTCCATTATAAGCCCATGTTTTCAAAGGTTTATCACTCAGACACATGAGATTCAGTCTGAAATGAAAATTGCCACCGAGAGTGTCAGCTGGGAAGCAATTTCTTGTCCTTCAAAATCTGGAAGCAACAAACACACACAAAAAAGCAAGCCACTATGTTTATTAATAATTCACATTTTAAAAAGCATTGCAAATACATGTTTACATGATAGCCTGTGACAGCTCCATAGAATGTCAACACCCACATGCTCCTGGGAGATGTGTCATCTTAAAAACTGAAATAAAAGCTACATTTTTACACCACTTGATGGGAGGTGAAGAGAAGGGGAAAAAAAAACTTAAAATAATATAGATGCAGGAAACTTATTTAAAAAAACCCATAGCCTTTGTTTAGAAACACTGAAGTTAGGACTTTCAGTCGAGAGGGGCGTGGGTAGGAGTCATTTCAAGTACCATTTGTACTTGTACCTTTTTGGTGCCTGTCCCTGGCTCACTAATGAATGTTGCAAGAATTAATCCCACTGAGTTCCTACCACAGATGGCATCCAAGTCTTCAACTGTCCATGAGTCCTGGAGTCTCAAAGTACGACCAGATCGTGTCTTTTGCAACACTGAGGCACAAGGCAAAATGAACAACAAAACAACCTTGTATGAGCTTTATGTTTTGGGATTGTGTTCTTTAGATTGAAAACTGAACTATTGAGGAGCAGACCTTTCAATTGGGAGGCTTCTGAGGCCTCTTCTTGGCTATCTCAGTGGTTATACACTTATCACATGCAAATTTACAAATAAATACAGGAGGAAATTACCAAACTCACAGTCCCCAACATTACCAGAACGGATGCATTTTTGATGGCTGAGAAAAATTAAAATGTTCTTTTTTCTAACATAGCAAAATTCCCTGTTGTTTTAACTCCAGGACTTATGGTTTGACCCGAGACATGACATTTCCAAGACACAACAAACACATGAAAGAGCGTGTAACATCTACTACAAGGAAATCAGGGCAGACATATCCTTCATGAGCAGAAAGGCACAGTTGTTACTCAGAAACACTCACATTTTACTCCTCACTGGATAAACAAAACACTCCCACAACAGACGGAGCAGGGAGAATGTTTCTTTCCCCAGTGTTGGCTTTCATTTTTCAGGACATTACTCCAGACAACAAAGATAATGGGAACACGGCAGCAACTGCATAGCCTCATGATCAATTCTGGGAGGTTATTACCCAAAACCCTACTGTTTTCCACACAAACAGCATGAGAAACAGCAAATGGGGCTGTGTCTGTCCTCCCAGCAATCAAAGCCTCCAGAAGACTCTGTACATCAAAGACAATGTAATAATGTGAGACTCACCAAGGCATTCACAAGCTCTGGACTTTTCTTTGCAATGATTTCTTCTCCCTTGTTGTTCAAGGCATGGGAGCCCACCTCTCTCTTCACAGCAGAGCTCCTTGTTGATGAAGAGAAAGGGGACTGCAGGGAGGATAATGAAGGCTCCAACTGCAGACAAAAAACCAGAGGTGTCAGGAGTAACTAAGAACAGAAAGTTAAGAAAGAAATCATCAGCACAACCAGGAAAAACTGCCTAGGGAAAGATGTGGTTTAAGCATGGCTGTATCCACGGCTCTGCTTCCCCATCCTCTTTGCAGAAGAAATAGAATTGAAATCCAGCAGAATTTGGGCTGGGATACAACATCCATTTAACATGTTGATAAGGTGTAGTAAGGATGTAAATGGCACAGACTTGGTTCCAATTAAGGTCTTCATTTCTGTTACGGGATGAATTCCAACACAGGAAAGACACCAACTGATTTTAATAAACTTATGTAGGAATGCAGAATTCCATCAGCTCCAAGAGAGCCACTCTCCATCTGTACTACAACAAGGATCCAGCCAAGAAAGGGTAGTTGGTCATTAAGGCCCCAACACCTCCTTTGCAATTTATATATTTTTGTTAAAACAATCAGATTACACATAATGGTACTCACTAATTTCATTACATTTACTAAGAACCAGGTTAATGTATAGCCTATGATCCTCATTCAACTGCTACTTTACCCTTAAGTATATTACCATACTACATAATTACCATTATTTTCTGGGGGAAAAAAAAAATCAGCCTCCAGCTCAGGTAATTCAGTTTAGCTCCTCGAGTGTCAGGTTTGGCCACAGGTAATGAGCACTCTGGTTTTGCACTAGCTGATGTCCCAGCCCTGTACATCAACATCCCTCTGTCAAAATGTAAAGAAACAGTCTGATTTCAATTTATCATGTTCTGCCTGTACCACTGGGTCTGCAGCAAACCACAGGCGCCAGCAAAAAGCTTTTAAAGCCATTTCACCTCTCTCACACATATCAAAATGCTAAAACAAGGGACAAACACCACATACATCACTTGATGTGGGTGACAAGGGCGCACGTGTCAAAAATTTCAGTGTCATCTGCAAAAAAAAAAATTGGCTTGTTATTCTGGTAATTACTTCACCAGGAAGGGATGAAGTTCAGCTGCTCAGTTCAAGTCAAAGACCCCATAAAAATGAAACATCAGCAGCATCAGTGGCACACCAGGGATGCCTGTGGTTACAAAGCTGCAGCTCAGAGATGAGGTGAGCAGGATGAAAGGAAGTAAACAGAGCCAGCCCTGCCTGTGGAACATCCAGCAGGGAATTTATAAGACTTGACTCAGCAAAAGACTTGGACTAGAAGAGCTACACTGTCCCCAGTTACAGCCTTGATAGTGCACCATGTGACTGCTCCCAAGGGGATTTAAAAAACTTAAATTAATACAAGCCAACATGTCTCAGCTGGAAACAAAAATCACCAATGCATAGCAGCCCACATGCAAAACAAGTGAGTGTTTGGGACTGAACCCAGAGGAACACGTGTTACACAAACTCTGGAGGTGGCTCTGACCTTCCTCATCCCAGCCTGAGGAAGGAACAGAAATATGCAAATATGCACTGAATCACAGCAGCTTAAATGACAACAGGGTGAAGGCTACACTTTCATTGCCCTATTCTGCATGGGCACAGACAGTTCACAGGATCACAGAATGGTTTGGGTTGGAAGGCACTTTAAAGACCCTCTAGTTCCAATGCTCCTGATATGGACAGGGACACCTTCCCTAGGATGCTCAGAGCCCCATCCAACCTGTCCTGGAGTCTGCCAGCACTGCAATTTGGTGCCATAACTTCCCTAGATAATTTGGCTGGCACATCTCAGACCCATTTTCCCCTCACACCTCAGCCCAGGGAGCAGGGCTGGGGATGAGAGAGTGGCTGAGTGAGACATCGACTCTGGCTATTTTCAGCTGCTGAAGTCACCATTAAATGGCTGCTGGAGCCAAGGGTAAATCAAAGGAGATGAGTATAAATCAAAGTAGCCATAAGCCCAGAATATACATGAAAACCTGGCTGTATCCCATCAGTGACTTGCCCTGTTCTTGAGCAAAGAATAAGCAGGAGAAAGGATAATGCTCTACCTTATATAAAAAACACATGGGATCACCACATCTCAGCACACAAGAGGATGTGTTCATCAAGGACACCCTTGTAATCATTTATTTTATTTCATAAAAATCTCAGTGAGCCCAAGGGACAACAGGGCTTCCCCTTCTCAGGCAGGGCACAAGCAAGCCACCAGTATTCTTAAATATAAGTTATTCAACACGTCCTCCGAAACTCTACTCAACCCCCAACCAGAGAAAATCCTCAAAGTACCCTTTTTTCCCAACAGACCTTCAAGTACCTTGCAAAATCCCAGAAGAAAAAGGAGATCTTTGATTAGACAGGCATCCTGAAGGAAAGCTTGGAGATAAATGATCACCTGCTCTCTATTTGCTCTAAGGTAACTCATACTGGCACAACAGTGTTATTGCCCATCTAATTCTTGTTTCCTGGTCAGATACAGAGGAGCAAGAAAGCAGTAGCTCAGTGGCCTAGGACTTGGGAGAACTCTTCCAGCTTCCCCTACTCCTTGGGGCAAAAATATAAAAGGCACCATCTATCAGAGTTCACCAGAGGTCCAGCATCATCTTCTAGGAGGAAGTTTTCAAAGCCAAGTACTAAAAACTGTCCCCACAGAGGCAGAGTTTTTGGGAGCACAGGCAAGAAGGGACTGCACAGACTCTTCCTGCATGGAAAAGACCATCAGCCAGCTACCAAAAAAGCCTCAGATCCCTCACGTCCCTTCACTGTGGGCACCAAGCAGCTCTCCTGTCTCTCCTAAAGATGGTCTGTCCAAATGCAAGGAGGTGACTGGGACTTCTGCAGCACAAGGCAACACAGCTCATGGATCCTGTCCCGTGGCTTTATGCACAAATTTCCTCTTTTCCCAACCACAATATTTGTGCCAGACACCAGAAGTTTGTGCCACGATGTCTCTGAGGGGGAACTGAGTTTGCACCTGAGCACTGCCTCACACACTGCACCTGGCTCCAGCTGGATGCTCAAATCCCTCTGGAAGGGGGGGAATGCTGGCAATTTGCTTCTCCATCATCAGGAGGAAAACATGCTGAACCTGCACACAGTCCTGATCACACCTCCCAGCTCTCCTCCCAACCCTAAGTTAAAGGCTTTCTCTGCAGAGAAACTCCAAACTAAGGCTGTGCCAGGGAAGTGGTTTTACAATTGATCAGGAGCAGAGCTCTGTTCTGGCATGTGGTGTCTGTCTGGGTCTGAGAGGTGCTGAGGAGGAAAAGCAGCAGAAATGCACACACATCCCTTGTGCTGCAGCACTGCTGGAATGTGTCAGTTTTCACAGAGGTAAAATGTCCATCCTCACACCAATGGATGACAGACTGTGCCTGGAGAGAGAAAATGTGACACAGTAAGGCATATCAACTCTTGGTCCAAACCCTGGGAGGTGCTGACCACCACATGCTCTGGAACATAAACATTCATCCAGGATCCTCCCTCATTTACCCATTTTAATCCTAGAAATTAGTGCCATAGACCCCTTTGTGCAGTGCCACTGTGGGTCCACTCATTCTGCTGCCCTGGTTGAGAGCACAAGGCAAGAAATGGTGTTTGTGCTCCTGGCAGATTGGGGCCACACAACTGCACACACTCCTTGCCCTCTGCTCAAGAGCAAACCAGAGATGCAGTGTAGAAAGAGATCAGAAATGGAGGTGAGGTCAGCAGAAGAAATCTGAGAGAGGACATAGGGAGCACAAGGCATTATAATGCTATTCCTGCTCCCACCTCTCCTCAAAGCCACACTCACGCTACAAGATGATTTCAGGGAGAGTCTGTCCAGAAGAACAAGGGGGAAGTGTTGGCCATGGTGTTGCATGCATTGAATCCAGCTGGGTTTGGGGCTTGTAGATGGCTTCACAAGGATCTTGTTACCAGACCTGGCCTCTCCATGGACCAGGGCCAGAGGAATGAACACAAGAAGCTCCACAATTAATCCATTTGGAGAGTTGGCAACTAGGAAGATCTTAATCCATTCTGCTGTGCAAGGGTTAAATTCTGCACAAAATACTATTCCAGACAATAGTTCTTTAATTTCATTTGATACCAAACTTCCTGAAAAAGGAGTGTTTACTGGTACTTCTTAATTATAAAAAAAAAAAAAAAAAAGAAACCATAAATTGTCTGTTTTGCTGTCTGTGCTAATTACATTTCATTATATATTTGGAGTAAGCTATGATTTTCCTGCTGGTTCCCATGACATTTTTCATTATCAGCCACTAATTGTCTAGCATGCACACTGCATTGTGAACCAAGTGGGCTGGTGCGTGGGCAGAAGTTCCAGGGAAAGCTGCAAGGCAGTACAAGTGTACATTATTATTATTACTATTGTGATGTATTAGAGAGTTTCCACCTACTTGCATATCTACATATCCTCGTCCCTACCAGCAGTGTCACAGCACAGCAAAGCCCAGGAGTCCACCCTTGTGCTTGGCAAGGCTCAGCAAATCCTGAAGGGAAGTTATGTGGGATGGAATGATGGCAGCAGCCCCACTGCAAGGACAAGTTCCCTGCTGGGTGCAATGGAAATATCAAGCAGCTTTCTCAGTCACTTCCTCTACTTGGTGCCCAAAGCACCTGGGGATAAGAATCTTGTCCCTTTGCCCACTCACAAGCTGAGGCCAAGGTTATCAGGGAAAGCAGTGCCATATGTGGATTCCTAAAGGAATAGGATAACTCATGGGATCCTTCTGAGGCAGCAGGACAGAAGAAAAAGGTAAAAGGGTTTTCAGAAGCCATGGCTAACACTGTATCCATTATTAAAGAAATCTCCAACAAATCCTCATCTATGCAAACCCAGAAAGTGCCACAAATGGTGAAACAACCCCTTGCGTGAAGCATTTCACAAACTCAGACTGAGGGAAGATGTAGGTGCCAATTCTTCACACAGCAAACTGCAAGAACATGACCACTGCTCATCCTTATCAGCCTTGGACAGGTGGCAATTCTATTCATGTGCACCACACACACAATACAAAAACACTTCAGAAATAAATGTGTGTTTTCACAGGATTGCAGCTCTCTCCTGATATCTATTTCAAAGGAGACAAAGCCCGACCCTTTCCAACAGCACTGTGAGGGAACAGTTGTGTAACTCCCCCTCTTCTCAAGGTGATCCACAAATACATTATCAGAAATGCAAGCAGACCACGTTTGGTGCTGTAGCAGGAGTGAAATTCCTATCCAAGGCAGGAGGACTTGCCCTGCATAGAGGCTGGGTTTCACACACTTTATTTTTATGTGCTGATTTACAGATAGCAAGAATGAGGAGGTTCTCCAGTCCTTTTATATAAGGAATATGAAGAACTGAAAGGCACTTGTGACCTGACTATACCTCTATTTACTTTGACTGCCAATTTTGTCTGATCAATGGGTGGAGCGATGGGCCCACTTGTAGCTGCTGCTGATGTATTTGCAGGGCATCTTCAAAGATTTAAGCTACCCTTATGGCCTCTGACGTAGGCATGCAATTTCAAAGGTCTCAAAGACAGTAAATCAACTACATTTCCCTCTTTTCTACCACCCACAGAGCCACCCAAACACCTTGCAAGCTTCAATACATTTATTTCTCCATCAGGTCTCTGAAGCAGGGAAACACTAACACAACTGCCCCACAGAAGGGGAGCCATGGCACAGGCACAACCCCAAAGGGTGGAAGTTAGACCCAAAAGAATAATCAAGAAAAGTTACATCCATCTACACAGGCATTTCAGTGCTTAGAATTACCTCACTTTTCACCCCAAAGCTGAGGGTTTGTCTGGAGATGACATCATGGTGACAGTCACAGGACTTCAGGCATCTCTCCTCAGTCACATTGGGTCACACAAAAACCACAGAATTGGCTTTTTTCCCCCAAAACAGGAGAGCTGCATCCTCTGATTCTCTAAGGGATGCAATCCAATAGAGGTGCTCAAAACCTTCAGGCCACAATTGAAGGCATATCAGGCACAACAGGAGACACAGAGGCAGTGGAATTTAGCAAGGGCTCTCCCCTGAGAAATGGAAGGCCTGAGGTAAATTCTCCCTCAAACCCACATTTTCCTTTTCCCACTGCCATGTCTCAGGTGCAGGCAGGACTAGAGGAGGGCAGCCTCTACCCTTCAGGCTCAGCTTGGCTCACTGTGCAGCCTGCACTGGGGCCAGAAGTAGTAGCAGATTTGATTTTTCTCAGCCTGCTCATAAAAACCAGACTCAGACTTGAATTCTCAGGATGCACTCTGGATTTCACTTAGAACCTGCTATAGATAAATGACCAGGACACAGAGACTGGGAGGGCAAAGCTCAAAGCACCCAGCAGCCAGCCCATGAAAGCCATAAGCCCAATTTCAAAAAGGCTCTCCCTGAAGGCAGATTTTCCACCTTACAAAGGCTGCTCTGTATTTTCCTATGTATGACCCTGTGGCAGCACCCTTTTCCCAGCAACAAAAAAACCCATCCTGGCCTGGAGCAGTGCTCTTGATGACATTTGTAACTGAGCAAACACGGTTCTGTGAAATGTTCTGCCTTCAACAAAAGGCACTTTTCAACAAGAAAAGATGAATTAGTTTTTCTGGATGTGTTTCAAATGAGTGTGGAACGCTAGTTCAAGTCCACAGCAAGGACACAGCCTCTGCAAACAATGACACCTGAAATTCTGCATCCAGAAGAGTCCTGGCTCTCTCCTCATTCCTCCACCCATAAGCAAACACACCACAAACACAGGTGGAAGCAGGGAAGAGAAATGTGTCCTGATGGACAGGGAGAATTCACACTGGTGGAGGTCCCTCTCAAGGGTGATCCAGAGCTTCATCATCACTTTTAGTTGTAACCATAAAAAACTGTGCTCCAGTTCAGCACAGTATTCAAAATTCTTTGAAGTTAATGGGCACAGGGAGACTGAGAATTTGAGCAGCACAGAACCTGGGTTGTCATTCATGAGCTGAAAGTTGGTCCCCTCCATGTCAGGGCTGGACAGATTCCATGGGGACAGCACGAGGAACCTCACACCCACCCAGGCCTTGGTCCCTGCCAGGATTGTTCCCAGGGCTGGGCCCACAGCTGAGGTATTCCAAGTGAAACCTGCAGCCTCACAACTGATCATCGCATTTCTTCTCCAGACCAGTGAAGAAAAACTAAAATTTTTCTTTAGAAAAATTACTAGGTAGAGAACTACTTTCCCAGCCCACAGTCTATGAGGTACCCTCACACCCAAGAGTTTGCTCTGCCATTTCTTCTCCATCTCAATATTCATTCTAATCTCTGAGCTATGTCAAAATTCTCAGTTTTTCACTCTGGAACTGTTTTCCATTGTAAAACCAGCTATCACACAAAGCAGTGAGCAACCTTGGAGGTCGAAGCTTTCACCTTAGACATAAAAAAGCAAGAAAAAGGCTGTAGAGATAATGATAAATACAACTTGAATGAGAGCAAATGAAAGAATTTAGTCCTTAAAAGCCAATCTCCTGCTGATTAGGGCTCTCATGCTAGAGATGAGAGCTATACTCAAATGCAAATAAGTCAAACAGGACAGAGATCTCAACTTGCCCCTTCCAGATATCCTTTGACTTCCCAGCCTCTGGAAAAACTACCACAGCAGCAAGGGACAGCTGTTTCTTCTCACAGACTGATCAGAGGAGAATTCCATCCTGAAAGAGGACACAATTTGGGTCTAGGAAAGTTTTTTCAAGGTGATGCACTTCCTAGAAACATGTATAATTTAAACAGAATTTCATTGCCCAACAAGAGCACCTTTTCTCAGAAGGTTCTCAGCCTGCTCTCCCCATAGTAAGTTTGTCTTTGATCATGTCCCAGGTTTGTTTTCAGTCACAGTACAACACAGAGATCATAATCTGATACCTTTTGTCATAGCTGACACCAACACTGCCTTACTGGTAGAAAGGGAAGACTAGGGCTGTCAGTCTGCCACCTTTCCTGAACACTGAAGTCACGCTTTATTTTTTTTCCTTTACTTAAAGACAACTTCTTTGTTGCCATGGTATCACTAATGCAGTATTTTGAGGCAAGGAAAGAAGATAACTGTGCAGCATCACAGTGACACATCTATCAGCTGCCATCCTCTCAAAAAGGATAAATATATAAGGATGCCAATGCAGACTTTTAAAGGCTCCTCCGCCCTTTAAATTTTTTCCCTCTCACGTGCAAGTCACTATCTATAAAGTTCATGCCTTGGTTTTATTATAGAGAAGGTCAGAATTTCTCTCACAGCAAGCAGTGTCTAGAGTTATTTTTCAATTCCTTCTCTTCTCCCTGTGCTACATGACACCAGCTGAGGTCCACACTCATAAGAGAACAGCACCTTCATGTTCAGAGAATGCCAGCCTGGCTCCCCATGTTAAGCCATGCAGTGACTCTTTGCAAGGCTTGCTTGTACAGTGATTTCTCCCTGAACTAACAGGGTATCCACTGCTGAGAACAACTCACATTCATCTCAACAATGAGAGGAACAAAAATGGGCACTCTGATGGTGTGTCCCATAAAACCACCTTCAGCTCACTGTTATCCTGTTATCCTCATAGCCTTGGAGTCTTTCCTATCACTGCCAGAATTATTTTAAAACAGAAGCCTTTTCTAACTTAGCAAATTAAGGCCTGACCCTCAGCACAATGGCATTTCCCTCCTTGGCTTGTGAGAACATTTTAATCAGGCCCCTTCCAAAATTTCAGAGATGGCTGTGCCCACCGCTGCCACAATTCTGCTGTGTCAGTAAATCCAAGGTACAGTCACAGTGAGAGATGCTCCTGTCCCCAGGCACTCCCTGATTTGGGATTCAGATCAATTAACAGGCAACAAGACACAGTGACATTCCATGCATGCCACAGCCACAGTGGTGACATGAGATTTTCATCTCCCAGGTGATACAAAAGGAAAAATAATGTAATAAAATGGAAACATTTATAAGCTGAATTTACTGGGGCTTCTGTAACAGAGTAAGGAGCAGAGAGCAACAAGCAGGGTAGTGACAGAAGGTCAAATTGGAAATACCTCTGATATGAGTCAAGAATTAAACAGTGAGCACAGAGTCTTCTAAAGAATTAAAATAAGTATTTTACACTTTTGGGAGAGAAGGGAGGAGAGGGGGAGAAAGGAGAATGTCAGTTGNAAGAATTAAAATAAGTATTTTACATTTTTGGGAGAGAAGGGGGAGAAAGGAGGATGTCAGTTTCTGTTTCACTTATTTGGGGGGAAAAAAGAATAAGTTGTCCCCACTCAGAACTGAAAGTGCCCTCACCTCTTCAAAGAGGAATCTAATTGGGACCTTTAAGCTCTCATGTGCTTATTTTTCTCATCCACAAAACCTTGCTCTTAGTTTCACCAATTTGACCCAAGGCACAATGACTCATCACAGCAAAAGGCTGGACAGCAGCTTTGGGGTTTTTTTTAAAGACCTAAATAAACCCTACTCCATCAATTGACCAAGGACGACGCCACAGTAAACCTCTCACTGAAGGCTGTGTGTTGCCTTGGCAACCTGTCTGATCTCCATTGCTCCAGGGACTGGAAATGTGCTGCCAACAGGAGATTTTAGCTAATCAAACCAAATCTCTTAATATTTAGACCATCTCCCATCTGTGGAGAGCAGGCCATGTGCCAGTGAAAGCAGGGCACCCTCTGAGCACAGCCCTGGCTCCTCCTTGACCTGTTATTTGTTGGATCTTTGGAGGCCACAGACATCTCCTGGCAGGTATCAAAGGAGAAGAAGGGTAGCAAGGGACCACAGCCTCACACCTGCACTCAGCACATCCTGGCAGGATGCAAAAACCTCACAATATCCATGCCTTAAGCCCTGACCTTTAGAATTAAAATAAAGTTTCCAATATTGGCATTGCACACCCCCTTGGTGCTACTTGTTTTGAGCCTTCTGAACTGCTCTGTCCCCTTTTCAGCTCCCATTAAATACATCCAGGCACCAGCAGTGGCAAACTGCTGACCCAAAAGAAAAAGTGAGACAAGCATGTGCCTCTCAACCTTCCTTGATGAGGGACTGCCATCAACCTGCAGCACAGAACACCTATTCTTTTCTAAAACTTCTAATTGGCAGGGCTAAAGGGGTAGCTTTGGTGGCTAATTTTGTCTTGAAAGCATGACCAGTCATTGATTTATTTTTTTTTTTAAGGAGTAGCCAGACCAACCTTTATAAAATTCCACTAAAGATTTCTGGCCCCTGCATCTAAGCCCAGCCACAAATTCAAGATGATCAGTCTGGTATTTAGCAAAATTTAGGGGACACAAAAAGAGGCATGAGCAGCAGGGGGGAGAGAGGAGTGTTCTACAGTCCTGCTGCTGCTGAGACAAGAAATTCTGTGTGGTGGTGATGAGATCCACATCCATGAACAACCACCAGTGTCCATCTAACAACCACCAGAGCTACATCACCAAAGGTGGCCCTGACTGTGACCTTTCCATGCAATTGCCAAAGGAAATCAGGGTGTTTGAGCAGCAGACTTAGCTTTGGCATTCAGGTTCTCCTTTCCTCCCTGGATCATTCTTTGCAGCACCTCAGAGGACCCTAAGCCACAACTCTCCAAACCAAACAGATCCTGCATGGAGTTTCTTTCATTCCACACAGGTTGTTTGCTGCCAGATAAACTTCTGGTAGTGCTACAATTGGCATGAGGGATCCTCAGATGGTTTTTGGTACAGAGGGTGTGTGCACAGGAGGAGCTCCCTCACCACAGCTTCCTGGGACCTGGGCTGGCCACCAGCCTCAGGATCCAGCTCTTGAGGAACAGGATGGAGGAATTGTTGGTATTTAATAGGGAGGCCTGAGGCAGAAGGCTGCTGCTCAGATAAGGGTGTGATTTCAAAGATAGAGAGTATTGTGGAAGCCTTCTAGGCCTCTGGTATTGACCAAGTGACCTACACCCTGAGAAAATATGTTCCAACAATAACAAAAGCCATTAAAACAAATGCTTGTGGGGGAAAAAACATGCCAGCAGTTTCTAGAGTCACATATTTAATTGAGTGAAGAGCTGGGCAGATACTGCCACCTTCTACCATAGCCCTGGGAATATTTGTCTCTCTGCATAGGTATAAACCAGTTAACCAGTTACTAGGGCTATGTGGAGGAAGGAGGGAACTGAAGTCATTGCTCAGCTAACCCAGGGTCCTGTGACAAAGGCAAGGCAATGAAATCCTGCAGGCATAAGGAAGAGGGAAGCAGAGCTCATTTTAAATGGCCAGGAGAACAGCTCACTCCCTATGTGTGCCTTCCCAGTTTGATCTTTCCTACATCACATCTCCTAGTCCAGGCACTCCTCTCTTTTACTGAACCTGAGTTCAAAAACTGAAAAGTTCAGCCAAACTGAATGAAAGATGAATCCTGATACTTATGCCTGAAATACCTGTCTCTACAGGCCATGGAAAATCAAAAGAAGAGTGGTCACTGATTTAATGAGGAGCAGCAATGATCTCAGAGAAAACAACTTGTAAGTCACCCTCCATAATCCCCTTGTAAAAATAACATGCAGGGCAAGACCTCAGCACTTTCAAACCTGAGAGAAGGGCCTTCTCCAGATGGAAGGGCCTTCTCCAGATAGAAGGGCCTTCTCCAGATGCAAGCAGCCACAAAGTTGTTTCAGAGGATTAATTTGCATTAACAGGTTTCAAAGCATCTACCCAGAACTTCTTTCAAGCTAAAGCTGTGGTGTCCAACAGTTCTCAGGGATAAATGGAGAGCTGTGCCACCTCAGAGCCAGGAGAAAGGAAGGGGGAGGCAGACAGAGGTGAGTGTTAGCCAGAAGAAATGCAGTGGAGATGGACTGAAATAGATTCTGTGCACTTCAAGGGCTTCTGCAGCACCAGTGCTCCAGCCCATGTGAGCAAACATCCACACACACCCCCTACAAAACACTTGACATAAAGGACCACAAGAATAAAGTGCAGCCTGTTCCTGGGGTATTTTCAGACACACTGAGCCAAGCTATGGGATCTATTTACTATTTTATTGGGATCCCTTCAGCTGTTTGCTCCCACAGCCCTCATGCTACATTAAGTTCCTTTTTTTCTCTGAACCTGTCTCAGTCTCAAACACCTGCAAGCACCCATGGCTTCAATTGCACAGTAATCAGATGTGCCTTCTGCTTCACAGGAATGCAAATACTTTGCACTTTTGTTACTCATTATGGATCTAGAATTATGGTCTACTATTGCCTTAAAATAAAATCTGGAATGACAGCAGGAAACAGAACAATGTCAAAGCAGAAAACAGAAGAAAAGGCTTACTCCTATTTAATTCCTTACAATTTCCAAAATCTTTGTATTTCAGGAAAACCAAAGCAGCATGCAAACCCAAAGTTAGAAGTGAGGGTAACATAGGATTTTCTTTTCAAACTGTAGTTGTCTCCAAAGCAACAAACCAGGAAAGCTATCTTCTCACCAAGAAATAGCCCCAAAGCATTCCAAACACGAGACTTACCTAATCACACTTACATAAAGCAGCAAGATGAGTCAAACCAGAAATGGAATTTCCCAAGAAAGCTTTGAAATGGGTTGTTTATGAGAAAAGTGTTCTTCCTGGGACAGTCTGCTAAATCCTTAGAATCTGCAGTACTCACATGAGCTGGGCAAAGCTGAAGAGAGACACAGTCCTGAGTCTGGGAAACAGGAGTGGTGTTGGTGTTCTTGCCCTTTTCTCTGCATGTGCTTGTTGATTTAACATCTCAAGGAAGAAGGAACACTGCTGGTTGGTAAACATGTGACAGCCACCAAAGGAATGTGAGCCAGGGAAACGAGATAATGCAGCCTATGCCACTTAAAAAGGGGTTATTTAAATACTACTGCCTCACCTTTCCTAGTACTCTCACCGTATGAGAGTAATTGTTTGAATTGTTTGAATAAATATTTTTTAATTCAAGCAATTATCTTGCTGACAAAGTCACCTAAAAAAATCATTCATGTATGAGGAAACTGTAAATTGTAAATAATTTTCTCTCCTGTACAGAGATATCATTTATTACTTGGCTTAAATTCACAGTCTGGTCACAAGTATTTTGGATCCACTTTGGAAATGTACCTTTCCCATCCTGGATTCTCACAGATCTACAATAAAAGGGTGAAGTAAGGATCATTCAGTCTAAAACAAAGGGAGCAGCCTGTCCCTTGCACTTACCATGCTCAGCCAGTCTTTACTTCCCTGAACCCTGCTCCATCTCTGGGGGATCCCAGGCTGATCCAAAGCTCTGTCAGCAGCTCTGTGCTTCCCAATGAGTTTTTACACAGAAGTAAAAGCTGGTTTTAGAGCAAAAGGTGTGAGCACAGCACTGATCCCAGTGCATCCTGTGGGAAACAGAAAAAGCAGAAAACTCACAGCAGTGCGGGTGTAGTCCTAAAGTTAAAAAGATACAAGAATGAGGACATGGAACAATAAGACTGTGTATTTGGGCTGTGTAGAAAAATATGTTAAGCAAGATAATAAAAAAAGTTTTATAATGAGGCTCTGTGCTTTTTTTATAGATGAGTATAAAAAGTTCCTGAGTATTAAGAAACATGAAACAACCACCTATTGTTAGATATAAGGTGTACATGTCATTTTAGTGATTGGTTAGGCAGATGTCTGTAAGCTCTTAGCAATTTGCTATTGGTTAGAAAAGTTTAAAAGGCCTTGTAACACAGACAAATCTGGCTGTTGCTGTTGTGAGATTTTGCCATCTTTCAATTGTCTCACCCTGTACTGAGGCTGATGTTGCAATAAAGCTCCAGGAACGTCGTCCAGCAGTCCTCTCCTGTTATTTGGAAGCCAGATCCAATAGCAGCCCATGTTAACCTTAATTTTAAGGAAGGCTCTGTGTAAGCTTCATATACTGTGAGGGCACATTCTCTCTTCACTCTCCACACAACTGCTACTTTGAATGTGCATTTTAGATGTAGTTTTGAATCCCAGTGTGAGAAGGGTCATTTTCCCCCAACATTCAGGGCAAATCCTTTCTCAATCTCTGCCTGCAAAAGGTCTCTCTGTAGTGAAACTAAAGCTCTTCCCAGCAATTCATTTATTGGTGTAAAAGAATTGTTTCCAGCTTCTGGAATACCTGATGATCCTCAAAACACAGCATGGAAAAGCTATAAAATAAAGCCATATATCTGAATCCAGCTACTCACAGTGCTCAAAACATGAGAGAGGGTGGGGAAAGTGGACAGAAAATTGGGAGAAGGAAGGGAGTGCACAGATGTGGCTGCTCACAACCAAAGGGCTTCTGGCCCCACTGCCTGCAGCAATTTGTAAGCTGGCTCTAATCTGCTCTCAGCAGTATCTTGCCTTTCTAAGGCAAACTGCTCCCTGAGGCAATTTTCTGCAGGTGCTCCTAATGCAACTCTTTTTTCCCCCAAAAAAAGAAAAAAAGAAAGAAAAAAAAAAGTCTTCTGACAATCTTGTTCCTAAAAGCTGTTGCCTGGCAGACCCCCTAAGAGCAGTCCAGACTGGCATCTTCAAAATAAAAGCTACTCAGAAAGAGCTCAAGAGGAGGAATTATTGGGCAGACCTCAGTCCCCTGGATTTAGATGAGTCTGGCCATGGCAGAATCCCAATGGATCCCAGCTGCAGAGGCTCTCTGGCTTCCTGGTGAGGAGCCAGTGCTGGTGACATGTTCCCAGGCTCACAGCTGTCCCCATGGTGCCCACATCAGGCTGAGGGGTTGTGCTGATGAGCCAGAGCAGGAGGTGGCAGCCGTGGAGCTGGGGCTGGAAAAATGCAGGAGCACAGCAGAGCCACGAGGGAAGCACCAACTCTGGCTATGTCAGACTCATCACTGGAGCCATCTGAGTGAGCCACATCCATCCACACATCACCCAGGGGGCTTGTCTCACCTGCTAAGCCAAGGGGAAATTTCCTTGCTCACTTAGAATGAAGATTTACAGAGCCAGGCTGCCTGTGTCAGGCACGCAGGTCTCGGGGTGCCTCATTCCCTGCACATTCCCTGTGTTTCCAATGCTGCATGATTGAAAATAAATGTCCAAGCAGCAGCTCCAGAAGGGAGGCTGTGAAATGAGTTGTCAAAGAGAAAATAAGGTCTCAGGTTCAAAAAGGTTTAGCCAGGTTTACTGCACCAGAGAAGTTGCTTACGCCAAACTTCTTCCCAATGATTGCTCTGTTATTCCTTTACTTTTGAACTCCTCCCTTTGCAACTTTTCCTGTAGCCCCTAATATGTTTTCTGTGGAAATAGGATGCTTATCCAGTTCCATTCAAATTTCTCCAGAATTCATCAGGACTGTCACATT
The DNA here is from genome assembly GCA_013389925.1 of Aegithalos caudatus. NCBI lineage: Eukaryota > Metazoa > Chordata > Aves > Passeriformes > Aegithalidae > Aegithalos > Aegithalos caudatus. Next base: position 431,061 of record WEIU01017536.1, on the reverse strand, counting down.
TATGGAAGGAAATGGGAGGCCATACAAGTCTCCCACTCTGATTCCCGTGCACTCAGCTGCCTTTCCTTATTTCCCACATGAAGTTCATACTCTGCTTTATTCTTGAAAGCCTTCATTTACAAAGTTGCAATGGGGAAAAAAAGTAATCCAGAAATAATAGCACAATGATGTTAAGAGAATAAACCCTCATCATTGTCAACTCAACACTCCCCTTTCTATGGTTGTTTTTTCCAGAACTGTTGTGCTAAAAGATCTAGTGCACAACTGGCAGGAATTCAAATACATTTTCAGATGTAGTCAGTTTTTATTATTATTTGTCAACCACCAGCTAAACTGTAGATATATTCCCTTTATGTCCCACTAAATGTCAAGCTGGTGTTTTTAAAACCCAGCCAATGTATTTCACATAAACCTTTAGACCATTATTCCAAAGATCAAACATCCTTTTACCTGGGAGCCACTGGAATGGCTGTTCCCCCAGCAACAGGATGTGCTTCCAGCTTGGCCAAGCAGTGAGATCCCTTTCAGGCATCTCCTGCCCTGGGCCTGGGTGAGAGATCAACCCTGACATGGCCCAGTTCTGCCAAGAAAAAGAGCCTTTATGCTGGTGTGGCTAATTTAGTTCCCCCACAGAGCAGCAGCCATAGGATACCTGCCACCTACCTGATATTTAGCAGGCACCATTCTCATTGTAGTTCTCTGCAAAACAATTATTGCTGCAGCATTTGCTGGAGGTAAACTTGGCTGAACAAAGCACGAATGTGCAGGGAAGGCAGGATGGCAATAACTGCACACAAGCAGCAACACCTCACATTTCCACTTTGTTCAGCACATTAAACCTTCCTTGACATTGTCTAGACTTGCAAAAAAAAAAAAATGCTTCACCCAGTGCTTGAACTTAAAGTTCAGTTATTCTCCCTTCTTGGCCCCAAGTCTTATTCAAAAGAAATACAAGACTATAGAGCAAACTGCATGCAACAGAGTCAGGTCTCTGAGTCAAGAGCCCCAGAACTAGAAAAGCTCATGAAACAGAGCTCAGGGCAGTGTACTCCTCTTGCCAAGGCACGAATATCTGAGTGAAACATCTCTTACACATCTTGCTGAGGTCAGACAGTGTCTCCCAGTACTCCACTGCTCTCTGCCAGCTGGAAGGAATGTGCCTGTTCTGGATAGGCATGAAGGCAGAAATATTTACTCAACACATTCCTGCCCGAGTCATATTCACCTGCTGTCTGCTGACAGGTTCAGGTGACAAGGTCCTGAGCTCCAGAGGAGGAGGAAACAGCCTTAGCAGAAGCAGTGTTTCAATTAAACACGTGCATGGACACCACAGCATTTCCTCACTAAGATTTCCATGAAGCAGCACAGTACAAGTGCCTAAAACCACACTTGAAAACCAAGTGAAATGAGGCTGTGAGCCATTAGCCACAAACAAAAGGGTTAGCTTCAGCTGGAGTCCAAAATATCAACAAAATCCATGTGGCCACTAAGCCTGTAGTAGAGAAACCTGACCTGGCTTGCTGAAGTATGCAAATAAAGGAGTTGTAGATTATCAAGCAGTAATTTGATCAAATCATTTCCCTGTGGCTATTCCAGTAGGTGCTGCTTGATGGCCAGGCAGCCACAATCCTGTGTTCCTGTGCATTTCACAAATGGGTTTTTGGATCCAATTCTGACTTTCACCCCAGGCTTGGACCTCGCTACTCACTTATTCCAGCCAAACAATTTCCCACTAATTTAACAACCTCTGAAGTGGATCTGAGAGGTCCAGATCCCAGGAATTTGCAGAAGTTTCAGGAGAATGCCAGGGTCTCTCTTTCAACCTCAATTTATTCTGCAGGTGGGAAGAAAGCCTGGAGCAACACTCAGTTTAGTGGGATGTCCAGGAAGAACAACTGAGCAGGTAAATACACCCCTAAAAACAAAGCAAGCAGTCAGGCCAATTCAAACTCCACTTGAGGTGGATTTCCAAAACAATGGATTTGGGATTTCCATTTTGGATTTCCAAAAAAATGTTTACGTACACAAGGGTGGTTCAATTCTACCTAGGGACTTGAAAATCAGTGCTGAGTGATTATTTTATATATATATATATAAGGAAAATCCATCATTGAAAGAGGTTGTTGACAGAAATGCAACCAAAACAATTACAGTTGTAAAGGAGATGAAGGAAGGCTGGAATCCCCCAGGAAAATGGTAGGCTTTTGATCAGAAATCAGGAAAGACATGATCAGTGTTCTTCACCTTGCAAATGAGTCCACAAAATACTTTGTCAGCATCAAGCTAAGTAGAAACATTGTGGTTACACAAGACCACCTTGAAAGCAAGAGTATGGGCAAGAGCAGATCTAAATCTCCAAAAATGCAAGCAAAGTCACAGGCAATGGCTGTATTTGGAGAAAGAACCCAACAGGAACATAAATACTGAGTCAGCACATGGGTTAAAACAATGTAGCTTGACAGATGTGACAAACAGACCTGGAACACAGGCAAAAGCCACCACTCCACCACAGAAAGTGACAGGAGAGAGGGAAATACCCACCTAACAGCTCTCCTGACAGAGATGAGGGAGACAGAACCAAATACCCCAGGAACTGAAAGACAATTTGAAAAGCAAACAGCAACACGTGCACCGATTGGGAACATTACCAAATAAGAGGAAAATGCCTCCAGAGTGACTTTAGCTAATTAGAACCCTAGCCATGTACAAACACTGCAGCCTAATCCCAGCCACACTGATAAGCAGCAGTATCAGACTGGAGGAAAAGGAGCAGCTGCTCACCATACACAGTGAAACCATTTGGGGATGCATGGGCAAGCACAGGCAGCCAAGAAGGAGCCCAAAGTACCAGGACTGTTATTGCAAAACCTTGACATGGCACAAGCACTGTCATCTGTCCATGCTCAGCACATGTGGCAGCCAGGGATCTGCCTGGAGCACACCCTGGGGTGCTGAGGAAAGGAGAATGCCAACCCAGCCCAGCTCCAGCCTGCTCTGAAACAAGATAGGAGGAGGGCAGGGAAATAAATACAATAAATACAAATAAATAATTAACAATGGATTTTAGAAGAATGGTCCCCAAAAACTTTCAGGAATGTTGAAGAGAAACTCAGATGCATTGGGGAATGCTCATGCCCCAGAAAATGCAGGGAGTCCTCACTTTAAAGAGACCAACTATGCTTCCAGAGCTGGTGCAACTCCTCTTATATTCAGCTGGTGCAATATAATTATCTAACAGCATTGAAAATAAAATAAAACAGTGAAAAGACAGCCACAAGTCTAACAGTGCAGAAAAATGTACAGGGGGATTCACCACCAGTTGCATGGGTAGTTCAGTTCAGGATTTGACTGGATGGCAAAGAAATGTTGTATTTTCATGTTGCCAACGTGCTTTCGGTCACTGAAGTGACAAAAAGGAGACAAAAGTCTTTAAGAGAAAGCCAAGCAAAGCAGGCAGCTTGAACAATACAGGCACCAAGGGTCATAACCAACAAACACAGCAGAGGTGAATGTGTAGGGACTTCATATAACAGTATGGAAGCAATGGAAAAAATCAGCAGATGATATCCAGGGTGGTGAGAAAAGGAAGTAAAAGAAAGTTGGGATACTTCAAGAGACAGCCAACATTGCCCACAGCAATTTGGTTTATTTAATTTTGTTAACACTGGTAAGTAAGAGATTTGAACATTTGTTACAAGAAAGGGAACAGATGTGATTTTCTGGAGCAGCAGAAAATCAAAAACACAGCATCAATCAAACAAGAAAAGTGCATTTTGCTTACCCCCTTCCTGCAGAAAAATGGAGTCAAAATGGGGCTCAGAGGACAAGCAGGGAGCTCATAAATAGGCCTGTCTGAAGAAAAAGAAAAGAATATCACCCCCATGTCATTCTTGATGAGGATGTCAGCAGTGGTTTTGTTGCCCTTGTGACAGTACCACAGCCTCCAACTGCATCCCTGCACTGCCCTTTGCTTCAAAACATCCCAGCACAAAACACACTTACCTAAATGAGTTTGGCTATGCAGGAGGAGTGAGTGTTTGCAGATGTTTATTCTGCTTTAATTTTATCTTATTTCACAGTGCATCTTCAATTTAAAGATCTTAATAAATGTCAGCCAACATCAGTGAATGGCTGTTAACTGCTGCAGCTTGGCAAATGAGACCCTCAACTCAAAAATCAGGTTCTGCATTACAATAATGTCAAACTTCAGGAGTTATCTAGATCAAAATTAAAAGCTTTGAAAAGAAAACACTTTTAAACACTGAAAAATAAGTTTAAATTCCATTGCTTAGCCAATCAGTATTCAAGGTATTTAAGTCCAAGCAAAGACAACAGATTTTGGCTAAACTTTAATACTATGCTCAAACTCCTGAGCATAATTAGTTAAAGCAGCTACAAAACTTAGTTTTTAAATTACCATTTATGATAGCTAAGTAAAGGAATTTTTATTATGTTTCAGAGATTATAATAATCGAAGTTTACAGTAAATCCACAGAGTTCAATAGAATTAACTGGCTGTAAATCTCAGAGCATAAAACTGGTTTGCAGAGTAGCATGTAAGTGATTCCCAGACTCTGCAAGGTGCCAGCCATGGAGAGAGCTGATTAGTCAGCCTTTGATTAATTGCCTGCTCCATTAGAGCCAGGGTCAATCTACTCAATTAGGTGAATGTCTGGTGGAGATCAGAGATGTAAATCAAAACCTGCAGCAAAGGATTCAGCACAAGAGGAGAACGTTCCAGCAGCTTTTCTTCCCTGCAAAGACCTGTGTCCCCCAGGCAGCTGGCTCTCCAACCACAGCTGTGCATCATGGAATCACAGACTGGCTTGGGTTGGAAGGGACATTAAAGGTCATCCCATTCCAACCCCTTCCATGGGCAGGGACACCTTCCACTGGACCAGGCTGCTCAAAGATCCATCCAGCCTTTAACGCTCCCAGGGATGGGGCATCCACATCTTGTCTCAGCAACTTGTGCCAGGGCCTCACCACCCTCACAGTCAAGAATTTCTTCCTAACCTCCAATCCAAGCCTGCCTTCTCTCAGTTTGAAGCCATTCCCCCTTTTCCTGTCACTACATCCAAGCCTGCACCCACTGTGGTGCCAGCTCCAGACAGGAGAGGCTGGAGCTGCTCTGGGCCAGGAGGACAAAGTGGGGACACAGCAAGAAGAGGCTCAAGGGAGGACAAAACCCAGTGGGAAGCTGTAAATCCCTGAATGTGAGAAGCAGGAGAATGTCAGGGGAAATGGTGCAATGTGTTAAAAACACACTGATGAAGATTAGTTTAAAACCTACCAGATTGTGACACTGTCCACAGGGTGACTGGGTATGGAGACAGAAATAAGGAATGATTTGAAACTACGGTGATACCACAGAGACTGGGAAACTGTCTTGACAGGGTGCTGAAAACGCTGTATTTTTAGACATTATAAATAACTAGTTAAAAACCTGTAATAGAAGAGCAACTTGTCCCCAGCAACACATGAGAATGGGTATTCTTCAACACCCTATAGGATGAAAAAAAGAAACCCACAGAAATCTAAGTAATAAACCTGGATTTGAAAAAGGAGAACTACATAAAAATCAGTTTAGCATTATGAAAAAATAGTTGGAAAGGCAGAAATACTCCAGGAGACCACATACAGGTACTATAGGAAAACCTCAAGACAATTATTAATTCAAAATATTTTAAAAGGCTAAAAAAAATATAAATTTGTTGATTGGGATTGGGATTGAATGGTAACAAGTCAGTTACTGATAGTAAAACCAAAAAGATGAAAAACTATCCTTCAGAATGTGAACATCATGTTCAGAGGAGGAAAAGGAAAACAGATGGTGAACTTCAGTCAAGTTCAATGTGGAATCACAGGACAGCAGACCAAAAAACAACTGTGGTCAGCAACTTTCTAACTGCATAAAAATTTAATTACAGCTCCTTTGCAAGTGTTGCAGAAATAGGACATCCTTCTGGAAGCTGGTGGGGTCACCAGTGATGGTGTACAAGGAACAGTCATGATGAATGACCTAGAGTATGAAATACAAATTTTGCACCAGTGTCACCTGCAGAGAAGCTGAAGGATGTAATTCAGGACTATTTTCACCCAGAAAAGGGATCTTGGTGCCTGCCCAAACAGCTCCTTGAAAATAGCTCAGTGGTCAGGAGCAAGGCAAATAAAGAAACATTATGAGAACTAGTAAGACCACAAAAAGCATTGCCATTACAAATTCATACTGCTCCCCTTTCCTCACTAGATTGTAGAAGTCTTAAAAGACTTCTTAAAAGACTAAATAGACACACCACATAATAGCACCACACTGATACAGGCAACTTGGGTAATGAGAAGAGCTTCTGCTCAAGGAAAAAAACTTAATTTTGTCAAATAAAGAGGTGATTATGGGATCAGAGCACATGGAGGGGTAATAAAATGGGGATAATAAGTGTTATGGAGGTGGCAAATAAGGAATGAATTGTAACTACACCTTTCTAGAAAACAACTTTGAGGGCACATAACAAAATGAGCAGTTATTAGGTGCAGATACAATCCACAGAAATAATGTTTAATGCAACACAAGCCTATGGAACTCACTGCTGCAGATGTTGCAGGGCCTGGAAGCATAAAAAAACCCTAAACAGATAAATGGGCTCATCACAGGCCATCAAACATAACCTCTGGGTTAGAAAGTCCCACATTGCTGATTAGCAGAAACTGGGAACACAAAGCCAGACTCTGCTCCTAAATATTCTCCCCAGGTACTTGCTCCCAGCCAGCACAAGGGAACTTTGTTTTTACACAGCACAGCCACTCTTCTGGCATTGCACCACAGATTGCTTCCTTGTTTAACTTTTAAAATTATTTTCAAATCTAAAAATAATCTGAACCCATAGTTTTGCAAGCTGTTAACAAACTGTAGAAAATGAACTGCTTTGTTTGCAGGTTTCACTCAGTAAATCAAAGAAAATAACTTTCTTCAGTAGCTTTACCTGTCCAATAAAACTTTCTGATCATTTGTTTTAGGTTCAGGGGCAGCAGTCCCAGCAGGAATGGCATCTGAAAGCTAATTTCCACTGCTAATTACCCAGCAATTAACAGAGGACCACACCACCCAACTGGTGTGCTGTGTACAGCAGTGAGCACCAGTCCCCTGGTCCTGCTGCTCACCTTTACAAAATGACCACAGATATTCCATAATGCCAGATCACCCCTGAACTAGGGTGAGGCATTAATTTGGAACATTATCTTTACTGACGCTGGCTTTCCTGAGGTGCTCCCAGTTTATGCCAGGCAGCACAGGGACAGGTCACCACTCTGGTAATGGATCCTCTGCCAGGAGGGCAGAGCCAGTTCTGGGCTCCTCACAAGGAGCTCCTGGGATGGTTCAGGCAGAGGCTACAAGGATGATTAAGGGACTGGAGCTTCTCTCTGATGAGGAAAGGCTGAGGGAGCTGGGCCTCTTCAGCCTCAAGAAGAGATGACTGAGAGGAAACCTCATCATTGTATTCAAATGTCTTCAGGGTGGGTGTCAAGAGCTTGGGCCAGGCAACAGGACAGAGGCAACAGGCAGAAACTGATGCACTGGAGTTCCACCTGAACATGAGGGAAAACTTTCCTGTGCAGTGACTGAGCCCTGGAACAGGTTGCCCAGAGGAGATGTGGAGTCTCCCTCACTGGAGTTATTCCAGAACCCATCTGGATACAATCCTGTGCTGCGTGCACTGGGATAGCCCTGCTGGAGCAGGAGGTGGGACAAAATGACCCACTGAGGTCCCTTCCAGCCTGACCCACCCTGTGCTTCCAGGACACCAGAATCCTCTTCTCCAGCCTGGAATCTCCTCCAAGAATAAACACCTAAACAACCAGGTTGTTCTCCTGGCCAGGTAATATTGCTCCAGCAGTGGCCAAAAAACTTCCCTCTTTCATCCCCCACAATGTGCATGTAAGCAATGGGACACTCAGGAGACACAGAGAGTTTCATGGATGGGTTTTGCTGCCTGATGGAGAGATCTGGGAACCAGTGCATGGAGCATCAGCTCCAGTGGGTGTCACCTGCCCTGCTGGGTATGGAAACCACAGAAGCCTTAGTTTATCTTTGATGATCCTTTGGGTCTCTTCCATCTCGTGTCATTCAGTGATTCCATCTGAGGCAGAAACCAGCCCAAGAACAACCATTGCACCTGGGGGGAAGGGAAGCTGGAAAACATCTGATTACTTTTTGAAAGAAAAACATTCAACTTGGAGAGAAAGTCTTCATATCAGCCTGGATTCCCCTTGACCTTTCTGGCACAAGTAGGGAAACACAGCCAAGTAGGGAAAAAAAGGGAATGGGGATGGAAGAAAAAAGGATGAGAAGGTAAACTAGAGAAGGAAAAAGCAATTGGCAATGTATTCTGCCTAAACTGGGTGACAACAGTTCAGCTTCCAGCTTTTAAATGAGAATTTCTCCCAGAAAAATGACAGTATTTTTATTTATCTTTTTCTTTGATGCTGCCAAGCTTGGCTGCCAGCAAAATAAGTTTTGAATAAAAATGTTTTGACCAGCTTTGCCTGAAACACTCAATTAGTGGTGAAGGGCAGAGCATGAATTGGGGAGGGGGGAAGAAAAGAGGCCAGCAGCTGGGCAGCAAACAAAGCCAGGCTGCCAGAGAAGCTGGCAGCACTCTGGCCACCAGGCACCTGAAAAATCTGTGATCAAGCTAAAAAATCCAGCCCTTTACTTCAAGCAGGGATTATCCTCTGAAGGATGTCCTGTACCATCCTCTCCAGGGAAGTCCCCCAGGGTGCCAAGGTCCCTCAGACCCTGCTGGGTGCCCCAGTGAGGTCTGCAGGGCCTGGATTTAGCAACAGGGGTGAAAATAAATCAGGAGGCTCCTTAGGAACCAGTCATCACAATGACAGTCACCAGGCTGGCTTAATCTGACTCAAACCACGCTCAAGTAACAGCTCAGATATAGCAGTAGGTCAGTCTCTTTTCAGTCCTCAGATTCACCCTCTTCCTTTTTCTAATTCTCTTTTATTATATAGTGCATCTTTCAGGCACCTCTAACTCAATGCTCCGCTTGTTGGCTGCCTGACAGGTCTCAAAAAAGCACATCTTTCCACTTCCAGAGCAATTCTGTTTAATCTTGTATGAAGAAGGTGTATCACTTAAGTAACTTTTTCCACCCCTCATTTTCTGCAGGAAAAAAAAGGAAGAAGTTGGAAAGAATGACAGAAATGTTTCAACCTAAACGAGAGCAATTTGCATGCAAATCAGGTTTTTCAGGTGCCACAAAAGATGTGGGTGCCCTGACAATCTGAAGGGAAGGAATAAAAGGAAGGGTGAATTTGACACAAACACTGTCAAATGATGAACCTGAAACTTTTAGTTTCCTCACTGGGGCAAAGTATCCTGGAGATAGAGTTTCTTCCATACTACCTACATATTTATTTCATTCTCATTGCCACTACCACTGTAAGAAGAAAAATCTATTTCTTCTCATGTTTATGCATCTTCTCAAAGCTCCTCACATGCAAGAGCTACAAACATAGTCAACATGAGAGTAGGTGCAACTGGAGGTAAACCCAAGTGGGAAGTGGTTTCATTGCAGAACTTGATGAGAAAATGAGTTATACAATCAATAAAGCAGCACCAGACTGCAGGCGAAGAGAGAATCACATGCTGTACTGAGCAGCACCCAGGAATTATCAGCAATAAATCACAAAACTGTGGGGGTTAGCAGGGGCACAACGGGGGTGCTGAAGCTGCTGAACACAGAGGAGCTGCAGGAATGAGAGCCACCAGCACTTAGCTCCTCCCAAGGGAGCTTCTCCCCCAACAGGTGGAGTTTGTCACCCATAGAGAAAAATCTTTACACTCCAGAGCTGGCACTCCCTGCTCTAGGTGTGGTTATTTGTACTTTTCAGAGAGAAACCTTTCAGAGCCTGATTCCCATGGACATTTGTATTCTTCTAGCAGCACTGAAATGATCTGTTGGGGACCCTGAAGGCACCAAGCCCTGTGGCAAGGGATACCACAGCATTCCACATTTGGGACTGCTGCACCACACAGCAAGGCAGCAGTGTAGTTATACCATCAGAGACTGGGTTAGGTTGGAAGGGAACTTAGAGATTATCCTGTTCAAACCTCCCTGACATGGACAAAGAATCTTTCACTAGACCAGGTTACTCAGAGCCCCACCCAGCCTAGTCTTGAACATTTCCAGAGATGGGGAGTCCACCACTGCTCTGGGAAACCTGTGTCAGTGCCTCACCACATATGGAGTAAAAATTTCCTAGTTACATCTATTCTAAACTTACCCTCCTTTTCTTGAAATCCATTCCTCCTTGTCCTGTCACCCATGCCTTTATGAAAATTCCCTCTCCAGCTCTCTTGGAGCCCCTTTAGGTACTGGAAGGCCCTCAAAGTTCTCCCTTGAGCCTTCTCTACTCCAAACTGAACAGCCCCAGCTCTCAGCCTGTCTTGATAGGAGATGTTCTCCAGCTCTGTGATCAACTTTGTGGCTTCCTCTGGGCTTCTTCCAACAGGTCAACACCTTTCTTGTGTTGGGATCATTCAAACCAGATCTGGAGCACTGCCATACACAGGCAGACAGCATTTTCAGTGAAGCCTCAACATCACATATAACAGTTTTAACTTATACCTGAAAACACACAGAGAGTAACAGAAAGGAGCTCCCTGGCTTTGCCTTCCCATGGATTCTGCACAACAGACCTGCCATACCAGGAGACCAGCAATGAGGTTAGCAAACATGCCACAGAAACTAAAACAGACACAAACCTGGTCTTGGAAAAGTTTTACTGAGCACATGTTTTGCAAGTGTTCATTTTTCCAGGCTCTAATTCCATGTTCCCGGCATCCTGATGCAATTTACCAACACTGCTCTTACAAAAGAATTACACCTTTTCTAAAATAAACCGGGGCTATGTGACAGATCTAAAATGCATCAGAGCAATTAGTGGTTCTGCTGCCTTAATGGCTCTGATTGGAATTCTGATCTCCAGTGAGAAAACACGGTGGCTCTGCATACGGGCTCCATCTGCCGGCACGCCGCTCTCCCGGCTCTGCTCGGAACATAGTAAACTGAAATAAAACCTACACAGCCATCAATTACATTTTCTTCCCTCAGCCTATGAATTTCAATAAATACACCATCTGTTCATCTTCTGTGTGGGAGTTCAGTCATCTTCTTGGCAGCAATATTATTCTAGAGCAATTACCTGTGTCTTTATCACCTATCATTGTGCTTCATCATCTTTTCATCATGTGTAAAAACCAACCACTTTATTACTACAATTTCTGTAGGCAGCCCGGTCCTGTTAGTTACCATAGAGATGATCTGTCAAAAGAAGTCTACATTTAAAGAAGTAAAAGCTGTGAAAAGGAGGAGGAGAGAAACACAAAGAGCCTGAAATGAACTTGTTTCTCTAAGTCAGAGTTTAAACACAAAAGGCACATCTCAGGCAGCAACGCTGAGATGTCACTAACAACCTAGTTAGGAATCCATCAACCTGCCAATAAAGAGGATGAGTCAATGGCTCACAAGCATTACAATCTGTGCAGAGGTCGGAGGCTTGGCTCTAATCCCTCAGCCCAGCCCCACGACCCGCTCTTTGGAAGGCTGATTTCTTATTACGATAAATCCAAACACAAAGCCGGGGGAGGGAGGACGGGCTGGGACCACAGGCAGGCGGCAGTGCCAATTTCCACCCCCTTCCCCTGCCCCGGGAGTCACAGGCACAGTGACCCTTACATCAGCTGCACTACACTTTGTACCCATTCCTGAAAATGTATGGAATTAATCTCTTCCCCAACTTCACTCTGGTTTTGCCCCTCTTTCCCTGACCCCTTCCATGGATTCCTGCTTAGCTCTGCTCTTTTGCTCCTTCCCTCACAGGCTGCACATTGCTCTCCTCTTTCCACAAACCCTACACACTCTTGCAGCTGTTCCACCCCTCTCCTTCCAAATTCCCACATATTTTTAAAGGCAGCTGTCAACTATTTACAGATGCTTGCTCCCTCGCCCACCCACACACACTCCCTGCCTCCACTTCGTGAAATCCTGTTTTTCCCCTTTGAATTTTTTCATCTCCTCCAGCCTTCCAACTCCCATCCTTCCAAGCTGTAATTGTGCTCGTGTTACTGCAGGAAAAATATTAGCAAAGTACAAAGGACTTGCTGATGCTCTGTGTTTCTAGGATGCGTCATTAGCAGCCTTGAGCTGAGACACGCCGGGCTGCAAACTGCTTTGGCTGAAATCATCCTTGTATCCCTGGAAGAAATAAGCAATCTCAGAGCTATCCAATTTGTTTAATATCAAGTGCACATTCACTGAGTTTTAATGGTGTGGATTGTCATTCTGAATTGCAAGGGAACAAAAAAGTGACCCCCTGTATTCGCTGTGTTCACAGCTACCTCCCGTAATTGAATTTCCACAATCTTGCAAATCACAGAGAGACAGCTAGGGAGGGAGATAACATTTTCCAGAAGTTCTCCAGACTTGAAAGCACTTTAATGTCTGTCTGCCCACCTCGAGACTCAAGTTTCCTAAGTTCTAAATGTCCACACTTCCCATGGATTTCTGCCTGCAGAAAGCTTTCTATGTTAGATAGCTGAGTTTAAAGAGCCTCAAATTGATACTGAGAAATAGGAGGGGAGATTACAAAAAAAAAAAAACATTAATCAGGAAAAGAGAGAGAGTGATGAAAATTAAAAAGCAAACAAACAAAACCCCAACCCTAAGGCTGTATCAGGAATGTGTTTCCAGAGTTCAAAGCAGAAATCTCATGGACAAAACCAAAAATACCAAATCTGGAAAAATCAGCATGTGGTGAAAAAAAACGAACTGAACAAGAAAAAAACACATTCTGATCTCATATCTGATATCCCTTGAAAATTTATTACAGAGCAAAAGTTCTTCCCAACTGCCCCCTTAGCAGAAATGCATTGAAGAGAGACTGAAACCACAGACAGATCAGACACTGCAACAGCTTCAGCTGCTGAGGAAATGGCACCCACACACCCTCCTTTATCTTTAAAGATGTGGGCCTTGTGTTTCCTCTCTCTCTTTAGATACCTTTTGCAGGCAGGTTGAGCCTTCAGCTTCCATATGGTGCTTTACCTTCTACAAGACAGGTCCAGGGAAAGTCACATTCCTGCTCTTTAGCGTGGCATGTTGCTGCACAGATTGGATGGGGATGGAGAAGTGCCCAGGCTCAAAAGTGGTTTCCAGCATCCTGGGCCAACTCGGGCCGTCGCTTGGTAGGCAAGCTGTAGAAACTTCTGCTTCTGCTAACCTCATTTCCTCCAGCCAAGCCTTCCAGACAGGCTCAGAGGATGCTGACTCCCTGCACAGGATCTCTGTGCCCTTCCAAAGCAGATGCCCTCCACCAGCAGCATCTGTGCTGCCTCTGCCCTTGGCAGGTGCTGGCAGGAATCCTGGGCAGACCCTGGTCCCGCTTTTCTCCTCTGCTTTCCTGACAGGTCTGCAGGGACAGCCGGGAGAGCTGTGCCCACAGGGAATGCTGCCTGCCCTGCCTGCTGCTCTGCTGGGGCTGCTCTGCCTGGGTCAGTGACAGCCCAGAGCATCTCACACAACCACTGCCAGGACACGGAGGGCAAGGTGCTCATCTGCCACTCCCATTCTCCTGAAACCTCAGCAGCTTTGCAAAAATTCCTACTTCAGCTTACTCTTTTGCTTGGGCAGATGTCCCCAGTCAGTGCTGTGTGCTTGCACAGTGATTCTCCCTCTCTAGGGCATGCAGGAGAGGGAGAAAGGAAAGCACTGTGGGGCTTGTGGTCCCAGCCTGGCTGCCCACAGCTTGTGAACGACACAAGGAGTGAGCAGCAGATGATGACAGACAGGCAAGAATAAAAATGGAGTATTGGATAAAGAAGAATTTATTCCACTCTTACCGTTAAATCAAATACACATAAGCCAACCCATTGCACATGTGGCTCATTAAAATGGCCAAGAAACCCACCAGGAATGGGCCTTGAACATCCCTTGACAGGGTAGAAAAGGAGGGACCAGTATGACCCCTCTTGCTGACCTCCAGAGAGCCAAAAGCACATTTTCCCAGTGGCACCCAGGAGCTGCTGCTACAGTGACAGGCCAGATCAGCAGTCAGACCAGGCAGGAATTGCTCTGCAGACCAGGGGGGCACTCAGGGAGGGGGAGGATTGCCAAGGGGATCAGTGGCATCTGCAGCAACCCCGATAACATCAGCAGGCCCTGGGCAGCCTGGAGGCCTGCAGAGCCCACAGCACTGCTCTTGACCAGGGCCTGTGCCTGGGCAGTGGCAGAAGTTCTCTGCTCACCCTTCAGAAGCAGCAGCACACATCCACAACCCCCCTGACAGGCAGTATGACCCTCCAGCTGCAGGCACAGCCAGCCCCTTCCCAGGCTGGGATGGGAATAGACAGAATGTGGGATTTGGCTGCCTTCAGATGACACCTGCAGCCCACCAGTGCCATGTCCTGCAGGATCATCTCTTGGCATGGTAATTAACATGTGAAATCAGCAGACATTCATGGTCTGGGCTGGTGTTCAGCCATCCAAGTGTAAAAGGAGCAGTGGCTGGACAAAGCAGGCTGGGATGACAAGTGCCATGCCAGATGCTCATCCAGCTCAAGGTCACTATTGCTGCAGTTTTCTTCACCAGTGGCAACCACATGGTTGGACCACCTAAGGTGTGTTTGAGCTGTCATGAATTGATTCCACCCTGTGATCCAGTGCCACAGTTCCCACTTTGTGCAATACAACAATCCAGCATCACTCTTTACCAAACAAAAAGATAGCAAGAACAGTGGGAAAGGCAAAGGAAGAGGCTACATACCAACAGAAACCAGGACCTCAGTCCTGAATGATTTGTCAGTCTGAAGGATTAGGTACCATCAACACCTTTCACTTTTTCCACTAACTTTGTATAAAGCCACAGACAAAGCAATCCCTACTTCTGTGATCAAAGCTGTGTTAATTATTTCAGTTCACAGCATGTTTCTACCCTCAGTTCAGCAACAGCCTTGACTTGTTCCTTAAAAACCTAACAATAATAGTATTCCTGGCCTCACCCTAGGGCAGCAATTTCCTGGCAGTGCTGGATAGAGTGTACAGTCAGCACTACCCACAGCAGCCTGCCTGGCAGAGGAGCAGAGCTGGGCTGGACTGGATTCAAAGGCAATGCACGTCTGAGGAGATGGTGAGACAGAAATCATCAATTCTGCCAACAGCCAGGTGGAAAAACAGGAGTCCCCACAGAGATTTGGGGGTAAAAAGGTCAGAAGAACTCAGGTTATCACATCTCCTGTTGTTCTCATGTCACTTTGGGGATGCACACGCTTTTTAAATTTTCCATACACATTGCTGATTTATTGGCTGTTCCACAGGGTTTTACAGCTTTTTCATTAAACAGCAATTAGAGCAGGCAGCCAAAGTCAAGTCAGACCTGTGCACTGAAGAGGCAGAAAGTCCTGAGTAAACACTTTTTCCTTCCTCATTTTAGGTCTGAGGGAGAAAGTGACACTGGATCTAGCTGATGCTTTACCTTGTGTCTGCAGGTAACTGCATGCAATCTTAGTGAAAATTCTTGAAAATATCATTGTCAACTCCCTTCATGTGGCTTCCTGGCCTTGTTGCACACAAATATTTCAAGAACAGAGTAAAGCTCTGTGCTGACTTTTGCTGATATTGATGCACAGTGCCAGCAGAGCACCTCAGGGACACCCTGCTCTGTACCCCTCACATAAATGCAAGCACACAGAGTCTGACTTTGAGCTAACCACACCAGCAATCCATTTGCACACTTCATCACATGGCCTCCTGCACCAGGCAGATCTGGAATCCTTCAGCCTTAATTTGTCATTTTTTTCCTTCTACTTTAAAGCCCAGAGTCAAGTTGAGATTCCCAGACAAGAGGCTGCAAGTCCTTAGGAAGCTCAGAGCATTTATCCTCTCCAGGGAACAGCTCATCACACAAGCTGCTGCCAGTAATGAAAGACAGTTAGGATTCTCCTGACTAATACAAAAGTAGCATATAAATACTTCCATCAAAAACCACCATGTCTTATTTTCCAGACAAGGAGGAATCAAAGTACTGTGACTGCATCTCATGTCTGGTAGCTTACTAGGGATAAAAAAAGGACAATTTAAATGCCCAGTTAAAAACACACACACACACACAAGTCTGTAGAAAATGTGAGACACAAGGAGATACAAAGAAAGGGGAAATAAAAAATCACTATGGATAGAAGAGAGATTATCTGATCTCTGTATCTATTAGATTCAGTGCTTAAATAGCAGCAAGAAAATCTGTCAGGAGCGAGTTAGATACAATTCATCTGGATGTGGGGCAAAGGGATTGATCTGTGGTCCTGTCCAGCTTTATTTTCTGTGATTATCTGTGCTCCTCAGCACTCATAATTCATGACACGCTCCTGGTGCTTAGTGTACAAAGCCAGCCAAAAAAGGACTTGTTTCCCATTTTGCTCAAGCTATAGAGTTTTCTCATGAAAATAATAATGTCTCAGTTTAGCCTGGGGTCCTAAACATCCAAACAAATAAGAGTAAAAAAATAACTACAACTAAACAACAAAAAAGAGAGCAATTCTACAAAAAGAAAGTCAGTATTAAAATCCATTAGGCAGAGAAACACAGCATCTATCAAATTTATTGCTTGGTTTCAGGACTTGGGAAGAGTCTCTTCATTTCCTGTACCTCTTGAGTATTTACTATGTCCCCTATGAGCTAAGTCTCTCAGAGTCATTTTAATGTCATGTTCTAAGCACTTCAGTGCTGTAAATCATCGATTTTATCTTCTTCTCCCAATCAATGCAAAGATATTTATGCTGAACACATAAAAGCACTTGACACTAGAGAGAAACCAATTACACCCTGCGAGACGTTTGCTTCTGGTCGTTGACATCATGGAATTATCCATTACACTTTGCACATGCCTGCCATTTACAGGAAAGCAGTGTGACCTTGCCTTCCTGCAGTTTGCATCCCTGCATCCTGGTGGAGCAGCGTGGCAGGAGCTGCAGGAAGAGCTGCCCATGCCTGGCTGGGAAGTCCCTGAACTGCAGACTGTGAAAGTTGAGTGAAATCGTGAGAGGAGAAGTGGATCTCATGTCCTGCTCCTGTGCTGCTGCCAGGCACTGCTTGCTGTCAGAGGTGAGGTGCTGACCAGACAGATTTACTTCTGCCTGCAGTCACCCTTCCCTCCACAGCCCCAGGGACAGACTGGAAATCCTCATTATCCCTCTGTGTTTGCCAGTGCTTGGAGGATGGCTCCCACATCCACCTGCTCCAGATGGTGGCTGGGTTAGGCAGCTCCTTCTGTCTCTTCCCACTCCCACCCCCTGGGCTAGCAGTGACTGCACCAAGCTCCGGGGCAGGCACACACCACAGACCTGCAAATTGTCTAGACCACCCCAGGAGCCCTTGTGGCTCCCATACTCCCCAGCACTGGCAGACAGGTTCAGGGGATGAGCCAGGAGCCAGCCCTTTTATCTTGGCAAAACCACCACAGACTTGTCAAGTCTCAGAGCATTTTTGTGCTCCTGACGCCCACCAGTCCCTGTCTTGCACTTTTCCAATGTAGCAGCAGCAATTCACACCATCCCAGCAGAGCCTGTGATCCCTGGAAAAGGACCCAGCACCAAAGGGCTTTCCAGGAGGTGCTACCTTCCCATCCTCAGCATCAGATTCTCTCTCTCTCCCACGTCACCTGCTCAGCAGGGGAAAGGAGCTTTCCTGCCACGCCGTGACTGAGGGTGGATGTGCCCTGCTGCCACACGACTCGGGGCTTGCTTTCTCACAACTCAGACAAAAAGGTGTTTTTCTCAGCAGTAAAACAGCCAGAATCATCTCAGGAATGAGTGTGTTGGACAAGACCGTGCAGGAGAGAGCTGTACCTTCCCAAGCACTGCTGCCAACTTTGCATTTCCATTTCAGGTGCTTGCTCAGATTTCCTCTGGAGCTGGCACATGCCTGTAGCCCCAGCAGGTGAGGAACAGCTCTCACAACTTGCTCAAGTGAATTGAATTTGATTTTAAAACCTTGGTAAGATCTTCCAGTGCAGAAAGCAATGCCAGTGAAGTGGGGGAGCTGTGATGGTTACATCAGATCCAGCCTGAAAGCCACGAGCATAACTTTAATGAGAGTATAAAAAGAGAGGGAATATTTAACTCCAAATCATTCTCTCTCCTTGCAAGTGCAAGAATTACAAAAGCAGTGACAACAGCAGAAGCTTTAGGGCCCAGAGTCATCCTGTTTGCTTCTCTAAGTTCCCAACTGACCCAGCTGAGTGAGGCAGAATTATCTCTCATTAGTAGAACAATTAACTTTCTGTGTGCCCAGGCACTGCTTACACTGAATCTATTTTAAGTTTCTGAACTTTTCCTTAGAGGTGTTGAGGGCTTTATCTCTCCTTGTTAAAATAGGCAGAATTCAGCCAAGTTCACTGCAGATCACCTCCATTAACAGGCCAAACCACTCAGGGGAAAAAGAGCAATAAAAAGAACCAATTTAAAGTATTTAAAGTATTTAAAAACCACCAACCATATTTTGACTCTCAAATTTTAGGAAACATAAAATCCCTCCTCCTTATTATTCATACACTTCTGAACACCTGAAGCATCAGGCAGGCAAAGGTATTGTGTGAGAACACCAAGCAGAAAAGTTGTCCCTTATCTTAAATGAGCGTGCACACAAAAGAAACACTAATGACAAGCACTTGCAGCACATCAATTCAATGGCATTAAGCCCTTTGGCTATCTCCCTTCTTAAAAAATCAAAGCAGTCTTAAATAATAACAGTATGAAATTAAGCTGATTTCATGCTCTTTAATCTAAATGAAGACAGCACACATGGCTCAGTTTTAAACCATAGAGGAAATAACAAGCTTCATTCTGAGGGAGATTGTGTAGACAGGAATTTGGCATCATTCTGTTAATCTGCTTTACAGTCATACCTTATTTAATTAGGAAACACATAGGGAAATTAATTGGTACAAACATAAATTAGCAGTAATCTCACTACAGTAATACCTATGCAGCATTCATCAGGCAGCAGACAGTCTGATTCACAAAGTCTGTTACCAACAGGTCTCCTACTTGAAAATTCTACTTTTTGGTGTCTGAAAACCAGGGTGGTCTGACAGGCAGCTTGTGCAATTCCCCTGGACAAACACCACCAGCATCAGCTCTTCCAAAAACCATAGAGGAGTGGATAGGTACTGCTGCAAAAAGAGAAGTGAGTCACAGTAGAACTGTGGCATTTGTAGGTCTCATATACCTTCTCTTTAAAGGTAGGATGAAGAAAATAAAGTAAAAAGATAGAAGGGAGAGAAGAAACACTGTTAAAAAAAAAAAAAAAAAAAAAAAAAAAAAAAAAAGTGTTCTTCTGGAAGTATGTATAAGCAATTTTTCTTCCCTCTGGTTGAAACGAGATCATTTTATTTTTCACCTCAGTTATGTAAAGTCCTCTCTGTTATCCACAGCCCCTCCTTTGCTCTCGTCATCTCTAATTTGCACAGATGAACAAGATGTACTCTACTCAGAAAACAAACAAATACCTATTTCCAAGGTATCAGTTATCTAATGCTGAGCCCACATACAGATCTTTGCATTCACCCAGAGCAACTGCTGGGGATAATCTCCAGTCTCCTGCTGTGAAAGGCAGTCGATTTTAATTTGGAAGAAGTATTGCTACCTTGAAAGTTGATAGAAATCCCTCGTGTGCTGCCTTACAGAGCAGTGTTGGTGGCACAGTCCGCCTCAAATCCCTGCTGGATTTCAGCACTGAATGACCCCTGTCCACATGAGCAGCACAGTCCACACAGTCTGGAGACCTGAACTCTCTCACAGAGTAAAAGCCCCTGCCAAAAGCTCATTAAACAATCAGCCAGCCATATATGAGCTGTTTATGGGATAGCAAGGAGCTCCTGACCCCTTCTGACTGCAGGAGCAGAGTCCAGGCTGTGACTCCACATCCTAAAGAGCAGGCTGAACCCTCCATCACCACCCTGCCATCCTGGATACAGCCCTGGAATATCATCAGCAGGAAGGTGTGTGTGTGTGTGGCACGTCTGAGCTCCCACCTGAAGTGAATTCAAAACCTTCCAGCACGGGGAAATTTTGCTTCAAGCTGTGCTGTGCTGACACAATGATTTATTGATTTATCTCTCTACGAGGGAAACGGGAGCACGTCCAGTCAAAGGATGTGTTGCATTATAAAGCTGTGCTGGAGAAGGGGAAAAACAGTGTGAAAACAAACAGTTCTTATGTGGACTCTGCTAGGTGCACAGGAGGGATGAGCTTTGGTTTGTTTCTTTCCTTAAATCATACACAAATATTGTACCTTTTTTTTTAAAGAGATTAAAACCTTTTCAAAATAGTACAGTCAGTTTAAAGCTCCTCTAAAAAGAGGGATAAGCCTCCTTAGTACAAAAGTTAGTACAAAAAATTTTCATCATTTGAAATAACAAAAACTATTGCTTAATTCTGTCTTATTTTTATCTATTTTAAGCAGTCATCTTGCAGAGTAAGATTCCTATGAACGAATCCTGGAGGCACTCCCATAACAGGGATGCTGCACTGCCCTCTAGAGCCTCTCTCTCACTTTCTCATTCCAGCATCCAGGCAAAAATTCTTACAAAATTGGCTCTAAACACACCACAGAGGGGAGTGCTGTCTACCAGGTACGAGGCATGGCCAATAACTAAGATAAGAATTCAAACTCCTCAGGTGATTGTCAGTGTATTTTGGACAATATTTCAGCTGTCCCTGCCTCTATTTAGGGAGGCACATCTATGAAATAAGGTATTGCCTTTTAGGAAGGACTTTAATTATCAGCATCTCTATCTCCTACAGAAATAAAGATGCTAACGAAGGGAAAAATAAATATTTTTAATGTATTTTTATGTATTTTTAATTACTTTCTCCTTTCACCAAAGGCACAGCCACTCCTGTAACTCAGATCACAGGACAAAGAATCTACCTGGTCCTTTCAGGATGGAAAAGTGCTGCCCTCAGACCTGCTGCATCCAAATTCTGTGCAGTGCTACAGAAAGACAGATATTGCTCCTGTGAGTGCTTTGCTTTGATTTTAAATTAGTTTTAATTCCTTTCTCTCAGATTCACAATGAAAGATCCTCCAACACAGCTCACTACCATACCTACATACCCACCTTCAAGCAGATGACTGTAATATTTTTTTTCCATTCATAATCCAGCAAGGAGAGGATGAAACACACCTTAACCCTGACATATCAAACTACAGAAAATATCTTTGTCAATATCACATCCTTACAGCCACATGGACACATTTGCATCACCCCTGTAACAGGGGGTGGGCTGGTACATCTCATCCTTCTCCTCTGGGATTGCCAGAGCATCTTCTACACATCAATCCAGACGTCCTGCTTCACCCCCACATAGTGTCCCAACAGCTGGTGTCTGGGACACCTGGGAATTGTGAGTTTCAGGACATTTTTGATGTGCTGAAACACACAATTTTGCCTACAAAAAGGGGATGAAATAAGGACAAAGACCTGTTTGGTTTGGTTTGTTACTGCCCACATCAAACTGCACAAATGCTGTGGGGGATGATTAATTTGAAGCACGTAACAGGACAGTGCCTGAAGGGACCCAGACACACAAAATACCCTTCAGAGAGCTCAGGGAAGTGGCTGAGCCACCCTCCTGCTGCCCCTCAGCAGCTGCCTGCTGACCTCTGCAGCACCACAGCAGCAACACTGAGACCAGGTCTGGAGAAAGTGTCTGGGAAGGAAACCTTCCCTCAGGGTCTCCAGCTCTCTGCTCCCTGAGCCACACAGAGAAAAGGGAGAGGGAATGAGGAGCACTGGAGAAAAAGCAAAACAGGGAAAAGAGCAGATGCCCAGTTGCTAAAAGGAATGCTGGAATTTGCAAAGCCAGGACTGCTGGGACCCTCTCAAAGAGGTTTGAGTTTATATCCAGATTTACACAGCCACAGGAGATGAAGAGTCACTAGAAGATTGTCCTGGACACTGCCCAGACCAACTGCTGGATTACAGTGGGAATATCAAGGGCTGCAATTTGTGCATGCCATTTCTAGTCACAGAGGAAAGGAGCACAGCACACATCTCTTAAGAGTTTTTCTGGCTACATGCCAGTGTCTGGAAGAGGATTGAAGTCTCAGAGAGGCGTCACAATCCCTTAGTCTCTGGCAAACATCATAAAATAGTCAAGAAGTTGGAGATTTGGGGTTATTCTCTGAAGTTTACCTGTGAGCTCCACATCATCTCTGCTGTACCCTGGCCCACCAAGCTTGAATGGAAATTATAGCACATTAAATTCACTCCATGGCCTTATTATAGCACCTTGAGTGACACTGAGCCTGCTCAGGAGATCTTCTATCTCCTTTTCCATTAAAGTCAGGAAAGATTACCTGTCTGCTAAAAGCCACCCTCTCCTGGATGTCACAGACACAGCTCTGAAGTCTTTAGCTTAGCAAGGCTCAGTGTAACCAAATCCCTGCTCCCTCTCGTGACACAGGGACTTCCCAAAGGCAAACTTACTCTGCAGGTTATTCTTTCTGCCTCTCTCCTCCAGAATGGCTCCCCAGGACCACCTCAGCTCTCTCTTAGTTTGGGTAAGAGCTTGGCTCCTTCTGAGGCCTCTCAGGTGGAAACTGGAAGGACTTTGCAAAGACCTCACTGTCAGGAAAAAGATGTGAATGGACAAAGGTGTTCTCATGTTTTAAATGCTTCCCAGTCCTCCTGAAAGTGTTATGTTCCTTTGGCTGATCCATCTTCACCTGCACTCCCTTCCCTGCTGCTCTGTCCTCAGAGATATACTGCAGTCTCTATCCAAGATAAAGTTGGAAAGCTTTTAAGTTGGCCAAATGTACATCACACTGAGTCATACTCAATTAACCTAATCAAGTATTTCTCTAATCAAAACATACGTTTCTGGGCTGGCAGTTTCTGACTCAACCACAATTCATTCAATCTTAAGGAAAAATCATTAGAAAAACCATCTGTTCTCTTTAAATAGAGGAGCTATTTTTGCGTTCATAATGAGCCCAAGTAATTATAAAACAAGTGGAGTGGGTTTCAAAAAGAAAAATAAAAAGAGAGGGTAAGACAGCTGCTACCTTGTGATTATCATGGTATTAACACATTTCCAGCCATGTGAAGCTCAGGCCTTACACTCCTCACCCTATTATGTAATATGTAACCCATTGTCATCCCATTAGCACAGTACATGCCACAGGGAGGCACTGGGGGCACAGTGCAGAAGAGTGAGATTTGGTGAATGAATATTTACATACTAGAGCTGAACACCAGCAGAATCCCAGAGTTAAAGTTCTCAGAAAAGGGTTGATTCTCAAAGGAAATCAGTGACAAGGTCCCACGCAAATGCTATTTTTGTGTGCCAAATTCAAGACTTCATTCCTCAAAATCATCAGTCAGTTGACACCTAATCCTAGGGGATCTGACATTTTTTGCATTAAAATTCCCTGGGCACCCACCTGCTCACAGAAACCATGACAGCACGAACCAAAACAGCAGAACTCTTTCATACCTAATCCTCCCCATAACCCATAGCACAGAAACTTCTGCCTACGTTTCCTGGTGAGATCATCTATTACTAAAGAGATGAAGCAACATGTGAGATGATGTGGGCAGCACTTTTCCTTTCCAGCATGGCTGCAAGCTGGGCCAGCCCTGCAGGGAAGTTCTGGTTTTGCCTAGAAGGATCTGAACCCCACCATCCTCACTGCCCTGTCCTGTGGGGCCCTCCTGAAGAATTATCTCTCAGCTCATCCTGCTGGAGCTGCTCCCCTTAAATCTTCAGTGGACCACAGAGAAAGGCCAGAGGAGAACAAGCCCACTGTGAATTCCACTGTGGGAAAGTTTCCTGACCCAAGGCAATCTTGACTTTGTGCTCATGCTGCTGCTGAGCACAGAGAACATGGGCAGCAGCTCAGGGGTCTGCAGGCTCTTCCAGCCCAAGAAAGGGGCACATCCTCCCTTCATGCTGCTCTGCCTCTGACATTGACTGACTTAGAGCAATCCACACAGGCTGCAGGGCTTCCCATGGAGACACCTGGCAGGTCCCTGGATCTGTGTGACTGTTCTGTTTAAGGTCTGACAAAAGCTCCTCCTGGATCTCACTGCAGTGTCTGGGAAGGAAACCTTCCCTCAGGGTCTCCAGCTCTTGAGTGAGTAAGCTAAACACAGCTCCCAGTTTTCCACTGCCCTGGAGGGAGATAGGGGAAGTGAGGAGAGTAATGAACTGGACCAAAAAAACAAGGAAGCAATGGGAAGGCAAACAGGGAGAAGAGCAGCTCTGGAGATCTGTCCTTATGCCTTCAGGAGGGCAAATAAATGACTACATACTCATTGCTGTGGAAGCACTGAAAACAAATGTGCCCACTAGAATCACTCCTTCCCCCCTTGAGATTACCTCTTGGAAAATATTTAATCCATTCCTTTTCCTCTAAAAGGGGGGACCAGCAGCTCTGTTCCCAGACTTGCTAGCACATTTAACTTATTTGGTGTTTTTCTTGACTCTGTAACACTTTGTCCCAAGTCAGCACAAAAGAGAAGATCAGTTTTGTTTTATATTTCTGGTTCTAGCTTGTGTTTTTGCAGGAGAAATGTTTGGAAACCAGAGGTAAGCAGAGTAAAGATCAGAGTCAGTCATGGTGTGTGTGCTTTTTGAGACTTAAAACTACTGATTTTTCAACATTAGCTTACAGGGTGGGTGGGTCTGGGCTGAGGAGCAAGTGTCAACCCTGTCATCTTCACAGAGCCTGAAGGACATAATTCCTGATAGGACAAGGAGAAATAGCTTCAAATTGAAAGAGAGTAGGTTTAGATTAAATAGTAAGAAGAAATTCTTGGCTCTGAGGGTGCTGAGGCCCTGGCACAGGTTGTTCACAGAAGCTGTGGCTGCCCCATCCATGGAAATGTTCCAGGCCAGGTTGGATGGGCTTGGAACAACCTGGTCCAGTGGAAGGGGATGGCAGGGGAGTTGGAACAAGGTGATCTTTAAGGTCCCTTCCAACCCAAACTTTTCTGTGACTCAGACATACCTAAACCAATTTTCAGAGTGGCAGGGAACAGCACATCCCCTGCCTCCTCTGCCCTCTTCACCTTCACAGCACATGCCCCAGTGAAAAAGAGGAAATCCATGAGGAAATCCACCAAATCAGGGTACACTGAGCTGTACCAGCACAGACAGTACACTCTGAGGGCTCCTTCGGGTACAAATTTCCATTTGTCTTTATTAGATTACAGCTCTCTGGTCATTTTGTCATTTTGGACAGATCAGATGATGTGGCTTGGGCTCCTGGGTAATGAAAAAGGTCAGGTTGCCAGTATTTGAGCTAAAATGAGAATATCATCAGATACAGTCAAGACTGTAACTAGGTGCTGGGATCACTATTTTCCACCCATGAAGTGTCCCTTACAAATGGGTCTTATGTAATGAGTATGTATAAATATGTAATTAATAAACAATTAGGTGCACATCACATGGTTCAGTCCATGACAACGTTGGCATTTGGCTCTTGGAGCCAGGCAGGATGACTACTCTGAGACACAGCAAGAATAGCACAGACAGAAAAACCTGCAGATTCAGATCCCTCACTGGGAACTGCCCCAAAAATACAGCAGAACTTCCCAATGCCACAGAAATACACCCTCATTTGTTTACAGGCTGTCTTCTGCCTTCAGAATTAAATGCATTCTGCGTCCACTGAAGAGTATGTGATACAATGATCATATAAAATCCAAGTTAAGCCAAGGAAACAATTATTAATGTTATACTGAAATGCAGGGAGCAAACCAAGTCATCCAAACTGCAGAACAAAACCCAAAGCACTGCTGCAAAATGCTTTTGTACATCTCATTTGTACATCTCATCTCTGACAGCTTCAGTAAAAAATCAACAAACATTTACTCTGAAGTACAGCAAAAGAAACTCCTGCACTAATTTTTCAGCACAGTTGTATCCCCCACATGATGACCAATGAATTGCAGTCTTGATGTCATAGAAATTCTAAAGTAATTTTTGCACCCAGAAAATAAAATAATTTCTAACTCTACTCATGTTTCATGGAGCATGCACATTTTTTAAGACTTTAAAGGCAAGTATCACAACTTCACCAACTAAAATCTACACCTTCATCAAACAACAATTGATATTTTACCTAAATGTGTAGATCTGAAGTAAATCATGAGGCAAAAAATATCAGCTGCTATAACAAGTAACCTTCCAGTCCTTGTGGTAATGAAAAAAAAAAAAAAAGAAAGCCTTCTTTCCTTCTATCTGCTCCTCTGGAGAGAAACTCTGAAGATTTCAAGCGCTGCAAAACAAGAAAGAGGACAAAACCCACCCACACGTGAAGCATTTTGTGTGATTTCTATGGTGATTGTGTTGCTCTTCAGGGTTGACTCAAAGTTTTTAAGTGTAACCAAGGCAAGTTATGCAAAACGGGCTTCAGACAACAAACCTTCTTAAGTATTTTCAACAAAAGTTATTGATGGAAAACGTTGGTTCCAAAGAGACACTAGGAAACAAGAGAGAAGAAATTCCCACTGTAGAACAGTGCTTCATGCCCCCCTCCATTGTCTGGTAAATACACAACAAATGCTTTTCTGCAGACAACAGCCTCAAGATCCCAATAGCTGCCTTTAAACAGTGCCCCAAATGCTTATCTTGAGGTCAAATTCACATTATCAGCAGGAATCAGCATTGTGTAGATGCCTTCTATTTGTAGAATCCCTCTTCCCACACTGGAAGAAATAATGCTTAGAAAAGGCAAAGAACCACACCAAAGAACAATAAATTCTTTTAGAAAGCTCTCTTCTTTCAATTGCAGTGAGACACCAAAAGGGCCTGAGAAGATCTTTGTTAAAATTACTGGCATTTTGTTCAGCTACTAAACATTTTTTTTTCCCAACAGTGCAAGTACTCAATTTTCAAGATAATGTGATGGGAAATATTTAGGGGAATTTTTTAAATTTATCTGCATTATCTGAATATGTTTCCTGAACACTTTTGAAATGTAAACCACATTCTGATTTTTCACATTTTTATTAGAAGTGCTTAAGTGTTTGAAAACTCCGGTTTTGACCCAAAATAAGTAGTTCTGGCATCTGCAAACCTGTATTTTTTTTTTTAAAGAATAACAGCAATCTTAAAAACACACCTGCCAGCTGTAGGAGTAAGCACTATCTGCAAGTCCCCAGATGCTTTCAAACCCTATCAAAGCAAATGAAGGTTAAATAGGACAGACTCCTCATTCCTTGGAGGTACCCAGTGGTCTTGTGCGTGCATTTGAGTCACATAATAATAATAATAATAATAAATTAATTACAGAGAAGTATAGAAACAGCACAGGCAAACAGGGAGAGGAAGCAAAACCACCACAGTGTCAAAGTCAGCATCAGAGCAAGGTCTGGTCTAGTGGAAGTTGTCCCTGCCTGTGGCAGAGGAGTTGCAATTAAATGATCTCTAAGGCCCCTTCCAACCCAAACCATTCCAGGATTCTGTGGCTGAATCCCAGCACAAATCCCAGCTGTGCCTGCTTCAAGGGGCAGAGAGAGAGACAGGGAAGGGAACAGAGGGGTCAGAGGTACCCTAAGAGAGGGAATAACCCAGCCCCATCCCATCCCTGCCTTTCCCAGTGCCACCCAGGGACCCTGCACTCCTCCCACTGGGAGATTTCAGCAAGGAGCCCTACACAGGTTATCCCAAGGAATGGGGACTGTGCTAATGAGGAGATGCCAGCCAGCTGCTCCACACAGTCTGCAGTGCAGAGGGAGGAACAAGGGTAATTTTGTGGGTTTGTATGCAGGGTGGGCTCTGTGACACCCTCCCATTACCCCTCCTTTGGCTAACACTCCCTCTGTCCTCCTCAACCTCCCAGTTGTTCCTGATGCAATCAGAGACTTTGTCCTTGAGATCCTATCTCCTCTTGGTGCTGCTCCTCTCAGGACTTCACAAATGGCATCTTGTCTCCCACATACCCACTGAGCAGGCTGCCACAAGGTCACTTTTCATTGTTTTAACCAAGTTCTGCAGCTGCTGATGGGTAATATTGGCAATTTTAACTGACTGATTACCCACCCCTTTAACCCTCCAACACAAAGCAAATCTATCTGAAACATAAAAATGAAGGTATCCAACATTCCAGACAGCACAGATAACTTAGCATCCCTGATTAATTAAAACATGCCTAGCTGGATTTGATTACAGCCACTGTCATAGGCTGGGTGTATATGTATCTGGTTGATAACCATATTCTCCCCTGACTGGGAATTCATCTCCCAAAACTACACAAAGAACAGTCTGTGCAAAGTCAGAGTGCTTAAATAACAACCAGCCACACCAATTTGTAGAGGCAGTGGCTTGCCAGCTCTGAGACAGCTTAGACTCAAGCCCTTGCTGAATAATTGATCAAACTTTCTCTGTGCAGAGCCATCAACAGCAGACCACACCAATGGGACATGAACACAAAATCTCCTTAATGACCACCCAACCCCCCCAGTCATGGCATCAACCTGCCTAAGGCACATCAGGGGCTGCTGTTCAAAACAAAGCTGCCTGATGATTTTAGAGATGTCCCCCGATAATTGTGACTGCTCCTGTTTATTTAAGAGATGTTTCTGCAGCTGAGCAGCACCACAGAGGGATGTGCCCAGATGGAACTCACTTGTTTCCCACGTGCTCGGGAAGAAAAAGAACATTCCAAGAAGGAAAATAAACAGCCTAGGCTCCTGCAGATGGGTCCCTCAGGAAGTGCTGGCATCATCACTTGGAGCACAGGCAAGGCACAGTGCTGCACTTCCCAAAACCTGACACAGCTGGAAGTGCTCTCACTGCCATGGTGCTCCTAGAGCATCCTCAGCCACAGCACATCCACAGCACTTCTCATAATTACCCCTCTGCACTGAACAAGACCCATTTCATGGTGACCCAGCCATATTAAACCAGTGTTACAGCCATCAGTAGCAAGGCTATGGGGATACATTTGGTTTAAGGTGCCCTGCAACCTCAAAAATTCTTGGTTTGGTGACTAATTTTTGTCTTCAAACCCCTAAAAATGTTATCATAAGACTGGCTGTAGGATTCACAAGCCCAGCAGCCCTTTAGCTTTTGAATGTTCTCTGCACTTTTGTAACTGCAGCCCAGTCCTTCAGGGAAGCCTTCTCCATCCTCTCCTCCAAGACATAAAAACGTGCCTATCTTTGTGAAAAGCAAACTCTCCTCAGAGGCAGCATCCTTGGAGAATATCCCCCCACTCCTTGAATCAAAACAGGAAGGAAACAGATTTCAAATATTCTCCAATTTACTTTGAAGTCTGACTATGTACCTAAATGTTTTCTCGCAGGACAGGTGCATATGCACAAATACAGGCTCTTTATGGAAGTACCTGTGTTTCAAATATTTAGAAAAGAACACACAAGTGCAATCAATATTTTCCACATAGCAGACATTTTTAAAGATTTGCTTTCAACACAGCCAGATGTGCTGCAGGTCTATTATTAGCAAGAATTTAGGCAATGCTGCATCAAAGTGGAACAAAAAAGGAAAACCAAACCCAAGATATAATGACATGAACTTTCAAATGGAAGTCAATATAATTCCAGTATTTAAAAACTACTCTGAAGAGTCATGTGTATATTTCCTCTAATAAATATAATCTCTTGGGAGATCTTTGATTTTAAAATATACAGAATGGTCTCAATATTATGAAGATACCATCAAATCATGAAATCTTTTAGGCTGGAAAAGACCTCTAAGATCACCAAGCCCACCACTAAACCATGTCCCCAGGTGTCTCATCTGCTCCTCCTTTAAATCCCTCCAGAGATGATGACTTTAGCACTGCCCTGTTCTGATTCTTGACAACCTTTTCCATTTTTTTTTTCCTAATATCCAATCTAAACCTCTTCTAGCACAGCTTGAGGCCATTTCCTCTTGTCTTATTGCTTGTTCCCCAAGAGCCTGACCCCCACCTGGCTCCATCCTCCTGTCAGGGAGCTGAGAGAGAGAGAAGGTCCCTCCTGAACCTCCTCTTCTCCAGGCTGAGCCCCTGCAGTTCCCTCAGATGTTCCTCATCAGATTTGTTCTCCAGACCTTTTCCCAGCTCCTTTCCCTTCTCTGCACATGCTCCAGCCTCTCAGTGTCTTTCTTGGCATGAGAGGCCCAAAACTGAACTCAGGATTCAGCCTCACCAGTGAGAGTACAGAGGGACAATCCCTGCTCTGCTCTGGCTGGCCACACTCCTGCTGAGCAGGCCAGGATGCCTTTGGCCTTTTTGCCCACCTGGACACATCTGGTTCATCTTCACTGCTGTCAACACCCCCAGGTCCTTTTTCTCCAGGCAGCTTCCCAGCCTGTGGTGGTTCCTGGGCTGTTGTGATCCAGGTGTAGGACCTGGCACTTCACCTTGTGGTCTCATAAAATTTGGCTCGGCCCATCAATCCAGCCTTCTGCATCCCTCTGCAGAGCCTTCCTTCCTTCCACCACTCCCACCCAAATTGATGCTCAATCCCTTCATCTAGATCATCAATAAAAGGCTAAACAGCACTGGCTCCTGCACCTTTAATTAAAACCATTAGAAATGTAGCTAAATGATCCACAGTTCTGTTTGGCACTGACCTGAACTGTGTCCAAGCTAAACTCATTTCCAATTGAGCTGAAATAGTCACTGGAAACCAAACTTGCCTCACTTCTGATCCTTGAGCCAGCAGGAACAATGAATTATTTAGCAATTAAACCAGAGCAGACAGCTGTAAAATGTATCTCTGATCACCTCAAGTCATCACTGCCACCTCTTCTGGCAGCTCAGAATCACATAGACAGACTTCCTGGCTCTTCTGCCTTTCTCAGAGGAGAAGCTCTGACACAAGGACAGAAGTGGACACTACCTGAGCTCTCAGGATGCCCCTGCTCCTTCCCAAAGCTCCCCAGACAAGAAAATGCCCCAGTCCTGCTGATGGTGCCACTGCTCCAGCAAGTACAGGAAAGGCTGGCATCTGCTGAGGTTGGAGATTAAGCCAAACAGAACAATCCAGACTTTCCCACTTCAATAAAAAGCATAGTTTATATCTAAGTGGAATTTAATATAAGTACACCAAGTCCAAGGAATGCCAATTTATTCATTTTAACTTCAGGCTTCCCGCCAGTCTTTTTCATTTCAGGTTATTATTTCTCAATCAAAACATTTGGCAATTTTCAAACAGTTGAGGAATCAACTGTCAAATGTGGATCCCTGTTCTAAAATCTAACTCATGGAAGATTCTGCAAGGTAAAAGGCTACTGTCACTACTCTAAACAAACCAGGTTAGTTCCTAATTCTGCTAAGGCCACGCTGAAGCACCAAATTACTCCATGTTGTGGAAAATCCACAACTCCACCCATCAGTCTGGGCTTTGCCTGAGATGACCCTTCCTTAGGGACACAGCCTTGAAAGAAAATGAGGAACAGTACACACAAAGGAACATCACCAAATGGCAAAAGGGAGAGGGAAATTAGACTCCTGATTAAGTCCAATCTTTTTAATAAAAAGCTCAAGCCTAGGATTTTTTTCCTGAGAGCTTATACACTGCTATATGCTATCCTGGCATCTCTTAAAGGCTGTAGTGATTATTTTCCCCAAAGCTGGCAAAAGATGTAGCAAAATCAACCCAGCAATCTTCAAGAAACATTAAAGTTGTCACTTTAATAGTAGATCAGGAGGAGAGTGCCAGGACTGTGTCTAACAGCAGCAGTCCAGGTTTAGCAGCCAGTGCTGTGAGCTGAAATCCTCAGGGAAATACCTGGCAGCAGCACCACTGTCACCACCACGAGCTGAGCCAGGGTGGGTCAACACTACCATCAATCAAAACAACACCCTCATCAATCAAAAATCTGGAGGCAATCACCCCCCAAATCATTTCTATTATACTGTGGTAAGAAAACCCAACAGCTCCCAAGCTCGCAGACACAGACAAGTCCCCCATGATTACAACAACACCTGTTCTTCGTCAATATCTCAAAAGCTGGCTTTCTTATTGCTTTCCTCTCCCTAAAATTCGTGTGTGTGCACACGAGCCCTTTCCGTGAGGAGCACACCGGCAGCACAGCCCTCCACCACCGAGACCCGCGGGCAGCGGCCGAGGGGCACCGCCCGCAGCCGGCCCGGGGAGGGGGACAGCGACCCCCGAACCTCCTTCTCCCACCCC
>WEIU01017536.1:385347-398551 GCA_013389925.1 Aegithalos caudatus | reverse complement strand
GGGCGCGGCCGCGGGGTCCCGCGGGAGGGAGCGGCGCTGCCTCTGCCGGGGCGGCACCGGGGGACGGGGCTCTGCCGCATTTCACCCCAAAATGCAGCTTGGGGAGGGGTAAGGGATTCGCCACGTCTTCCGAAATGTTGCAGCGTGTCTTTTTCGCGGGTCCTCGGGTTGGTAGCACCTGTGAAAAACAACGGGGAACCCCCACCCCGCCGGGATGGACAGTGACAATTGCCAGCCGTGCCAGAATCACCTGCTCAGCAGGGTGCACTGAGCTCTATCTCGGATTTAATTGCAACCTCACTTTTTAAAACCCACTTATAAGAGGGTTTTGAAACTCTCTTACAAGAAGAAACCAAGTTACTCCCCATCTCCAATAACCCTTAGCTGCTGAGGGCTGGCTCTTGTCTTGCCTTATTTCCCATATCAGGGTCTACATCGCTGAGACTAGAGGAAGCACTTTGGTGTCTGTTACCGAAAGGTAATGTTGCTTTGATGGTTTCTATTACAGCCAAACTATGTGGAAATTGACCCAAGGGCTAACAGGATGATGAAGGGCCCAGAGGTGAAGCCGTACAAGAGCAGCTGAGGTCACTTGGTCTGTTCAGCTTGGAGGGGAGACCAAATCCCAGTCTACAGCATCCTCCTGAAGGAAGGAGAGGGGCAGGCACTGATTTCTTCTCTGGTGTGCAGTGACAGGACTTGAGGGAATGGCCTGAAGTTGTGTCAGGGGAGGTTTAGGTTGGATATCAGGAAAAGGTTCTTCCTCTAAAGGGTGGGAGGGCACTGAACAGGCTCCCCAGGGCCCTGGGCACAGCACCAAGGCTGACAGCTCAATATTTGGGACAAGGCTCTCAGGCACATGATGAGACTCTTGGGGTGTCCTGTGCTGGGCCAGGAGTTGGACTTCAGTGATTGTTGTAGGTCCCATCTATCTCAGGATCTTCTAGGATTCTAAGTCCTAAGTTCTAGGAGCAAGACAGAGCTTAGCACGTTTTTCAGCTCCTTGTAGCTGATGAAATTCCAGGAGTCCCATTTCCAAATGATGGGCTACACATGGAGGAGGAAAATATTCCATTATCTGGCTTAATCGGGTGCCCGGATTTGAGGACCAAGATGAAAATGGGCTGGGGAAGCCACATAGCAAGATTTGTAAAATCTAAATAGGCAACTCCAGATGTAGAATGAACTTCAGAATGAAACATTCCAGAAAAGAAGGCACAAAATAT
Organism: Aegithalos caudatus; assembly: GCA_013389925.1. NCBI lineage: Eukaryota > Metazoa > Chordata > Aves > Passeriformes > Aegithalidae > Aegithalos > Aegithalos caudatus. The sequence goes on along the minus strand of WEIU01017536.1, from coordinate 397,325 downwards.
CAGTGTCATTTGAAGAAATCTGCTATGCATGTCTCATGTGATGAGAGAATACAAACACTCTGCAGAGGGTCCTGTTACACAAGACAGGTAAGTGTAACACTAGAATAAACCCAGAAATTCTTTGGCATCAGGTCTAACTTAGAATCCTAAAACAAAAGGCAAAAAAAAAGAAAGCAGTCTGCTTTTGATTTTAGTCTGAAAAAGAAAGGGTTTAGAATGAATGGAACAGTGTCTCCAGCTTTGTAGTGTCTTTATGCAGATGGTGATTAATTAATTGTTCTCTATGCTCACTGCAGTAGAGATGTGCTGTTGGTAGCAACACAAATTCACTTAACAGAATTTCACAGTTAACAATTTGGCCTTATAACAAACAGCAAAATCCCTTTTACTGTAGGATTCTCCAGTTATTCCAGAGGACACTAAGCTATGTACACACAGATCTCCACTGTCATCCATGACATTTGGAATTTTTTCATATCACTCCTATATTGCTGTTTCAACTTCAGTTTGAAGGCTGAAAAAACCTCCAGATTGAGCACAGCTTCTTACAGGAGCATTCCCAAGCTGGTATTTGAGCTTAATTTGTCCATCCTTTTGCACTTTCTTTGACTTAATTAGACCTTGTTGGTTGCTTTAATAATAAGAATAAAAAATAGATTGTATACTTTCATTTAAACAGTTCCCAAGAAAAGACTGGACATGATACCCAGTGCCATGCTCTGGTTGACAAGGTGGGGATCATTCAAAAGTTGGACTCGATGCCAGAGGTCTTTTCCAAGATAACTGATTCTGTGATTCTGTAAACTGATGTCACCTCTAGGTGTTCCAGGTTTATTTGGCTTTTCATCACCCACATTATCTTTGCAAACACTGAGCACTGGGTCAAGCCTCCACTAAGAGGATCTTTCAGCTTTGCCAAAGAAATGGTGATTACTTTTGGATGAACAGACAGTTGTGTATCTACCTCAGAGAAGCATCAGCCAAAACATAACTTTTAAATTTATTTCTGAAACTGTAACATCATCCAGATACACACTGTCATATGGCCCCACTCCTATCCACCAGCACAGCTGGAAGTTAGGCTGGCATTACAGAGATTAAATTTCATTGCAGACTTTAACTACTGCAGTAGCTGAGGCTACAACCAGGAGAGAATTTAGGTTTCAGAAAGTCTACTACCACTATTACTATTTGGAAGTTCAGAATTATTGTTGAGTTTTGTTGGGGTTTTTTTGTCTTGTTTTGTTTTGGTTTTTTGGTTTTTTTTTTTTTTTTTTTTTGTTTTTTTTTGGTTTTTTTTTTTAATGACAGCTGCTTGCTTCAATGAAATATTTTAGGAAGTCCCTCTCCTGTTTTTCAAAGCCTGTAATTGCCCATCAGACTGCAGCTAGGGATTTTTGTCTTTTAAAGATTACACCAGCATTGTGAAACTCTGCCTACAGCTGCCTCTAAATTCTCAGGATTTCTGTTTTGAAACATCACCATGCATACAGTCAGCAGTTCTAAATTTATTCTTAATCATGACTTCCATTTTACATCTATGTAATTTTATAAACAAATTACAGAGCATTTGTTTTCATGATTACAATATGAAAATAACTGCTAGTTGAATGCACCCATCCTTGTGCCCAGCCCCAAGCCTTTGCAGGCTTTGTAAATCATTTGCAGAGCAGTGCAGGGAGGACTCATCTCACTGAGTATCAAAAATTGTGACAAATTCCACCCCTTACTCAGCTCTTGGGATGGCTCAAGGGTATAAGGAGAAGCAAATTAGATGGCCATGTTATGAAGAAGTGCCACTGCAGGCAAGAGTATTAAACATGTTACTGAGCAAAAATAGTCTGATTAAGTTTCCATTTGAGGTCTCTTCTGGTTTTTTTTTACCTGCTCACCAAAAAGTAGGAGAAGACATGCATAGAGGAACAGGCACTGTCACTGCCAGAAAACCCAAGTAAAACCAAATTGCTCAAACTTTACAGAAATGTTACCCCTGAAATGTTTATAAGCCATAGATGAGTCCTTTTAAGAAGACCACATCTGAGGCATGTTCCATCCACAGCCTAAGCCCAACCTCAGGACAAAGAGTGCAGTGGAAGAGTGAATGATAAACCAGAAAAAAAGAGTAGAAAATAAACGCATGTATGGTGACTCCAACTGTGTTGTTACCAGTATAGGGATTTTTAATCTGTGTAGAAGTATTCTTTTTCTATAATAATTAGGTCTGGGCTAATAGTGACTTTTGGATTAGACTATCAAGACTTTGGTTACTCAACTGAATATGTGACTGTTCAGTTTACAGTGCAGTAAGGTTTGGCTTTATTACAAAGTGTTTATTCTATCATTAACAAGGTCAAGTGCAACACTGGCACTTCATCACCAGCTTTTCCAGTGTCCAACCTCTTTGTCATTTTGGCCCCTTCCTCCTTGCCAACCAATACATTTAATATGGAAACCTTTTATAGGAAAACCATTTGTATCTCCATTTAAATGTTTTTTTCTTCTAGGTAAGAGCACTTCAATTCCTCTGGCCTTTGAGAATCATAACTACAAAACTAATTAATTCAATTTAGGTTCCTTTTGTATTCAAAATCTTTTCAATTTCTAACTTCTATTTCTCCTTGTAGAAAAGGACACAACTCCTTTGGACTTTCTTGAAAGAACTGCTGTGATCAACTGAAGAAATTCCAAGGAGAGTAACTCCACATTCTTCTTAAACTGTTGTGGTCAGATGGGGATATTTAAGGTTACAGCCTTCCAAGGCTGAGTGACACAAATTCTACTGGTTTTAGTGTTTACAGAAGACACTCCAGCTGATGATTTCTGGGTCCATTTGCTTTTTCTGCTGCACTGTTGCCAAGCAAACATTTCCCCATGCTGTGCCTGTTCTCAATACTGAGATCCATGTTTATTTCTGCACCCACTTCTTTCACTCCCCTCCAATTTATAAAGATCATCTTGAATCCCAGTCCTGCCCTTGCACAGCTTAGGGTTATCTGCAGAATTAATAAGCTACACACTTTCCATCCCTCCATTTGAGTACACAGTAATTCCAGACCTGCTGGAGACAGGGCACAACAAAAAGCTTACCAGCAAATTCACTTCCACATGTGTGGGATCAAACCATGAAAAACAATGAAGTTTACAAAATTTACACACCATAAAATGGAGCAAGTCAACCATGAAAAAGACTTTATTGTACTAATTTTCAACAGTCAATAACCTGATGTTCAGAGATAAAGGATTACAGACATGTCTGACATGGGCAAATATTTTCTGAGCCTTCTCTTTCCATGTCAGCCAGGACACAGCAGCTTTGGTCTCCCACAGGAAGCGTTCACCAGGTGAATAAAGGCAGAGCTGAAGTATCCCAGGCACTGCCAGTATTCCAGCACCACCTGTGCCTCTGGTCCCAGACACTTCTTTTATGCTCAAAGGTATCCAAAACAAGCACTTGGTGTTACCTCTGACATTTTAATTTTGTCATTAAAATTAACATTAGTGCTTCTCCAACTGGATCCTCTAACGCCATCTTCTCCTCTTGGGGAGAGATACTTCTGAAAGAAAATAAGGAGAAGGTTTGTTTTTTTTTAACAAGCTTTTAAATCCATCTTCCCTCATGGGAATTTTTCAAGTAGAATTAATTCTATCCAGCACAGGAAATTAACTAGATGAGCTCTTGAGATCCCCTCTCAGTTCCTCTCCCTATTTTTTAAATATAAAAAAATCATTCTAGATCCTACAGCACTCTATCCTTCAAAGTATCAACTGAAATTCCATTGATGAATATCGTACTTCAAAACTTATCCCATCTTAAAAGTTTTCTGCTCCTCACCAACATCTTTCAGATTTTGCTGTGAATTTGACAAATGGAATACTCACAAAATATCTAAAGAGACTGCTTATGAGTATGTTTAATGCTTCAAAATTTACTGGAAAATTCTGAGAAATAGAGAATGTTCCTGATTTAGAAAGAAACTTTTTATCCACAACAAGTGGACAAGTGAAAGGAAAGTGAAGAAAGTAGAATATTAAATGCTCCATGGCACCTTCAATCTGACCATTTAAAATTGAATGAATTCCTACTGTCTACAAGCAGAAGTAACCAGAGAATGTAATCTCACTTCAGTATTACAAGATGCTCCTTTGCTTCTAAAAAGAGCAAATATAAATATAGATCACTAAAAATGTATTTTAATATATTTAAATGTATTAAATTGTATTGGATATCCTTTATATTAAATATCCTTCCATTACATACAATTTTGGGTAGTAAATTAACTGCAAAAGATTCTTTATATGTGCCATGTTCTGCTCAGGCAGCTGAGGACAGACCCTGAAGTTTCTGAATTGCAGAGCAGCTCAGGATCATCCAACATTGATGCTTCTGCAGAGTAACTCCACTGTAAGCTTTGAGCAATCTGCTTTACCAGTGCTTCCCAATTAAAATTACATTATTTCCAGTAACCTGAGTGACAGCAAAGCCATTCACTCCCCTGCTGCAGCTCCCAGAGTCCTTCCCCAGCAATGCCAGATAACTTCCAGTACAGCAGAGGATGCTATTGCTGTAGTGGAGCTCAATCCATGAAACACTGCCCAGCTGAAACTAAGGCTAGAGAGGAACCTTCTCTCCCCTCAGCAAAGGTGAGGGCAGCAAGGGCTGTTCTTTCCTAAGCTGCCAGAGTTACCAGAACAGGCATCTTCTCTAAGTGGGTGACTGACCAAAAAAATCACTTTTCCCTACACAATGGAACTTCTCAAGACAAACTTGTATTACAGGAGAATGAGACTCCTTTAAACTGGACCAATTTTAACTCTGAGCACACTACGATGAAATCTGTGTAGAAAGAAAAATTACCCTTGGGATTTTGCCACAGCTTTTCAAAGTTTTCAATTTCCATGCAACAATTTGCAGGCTAAACCCAAATCTAGCTTTTGCAAAGCAGCAAGACATGATTCAAAATATCAGCTTTAGTTTCAGAAAAACACAGCAGAGGGATATTTAAAAACAAGTCACTGGTTTGTTGGAATCATTGTACCTCCTTCATCTGTGTCCTCTTCTGTGATTACTGGCATCCCAATATGCTGAGTTACAGTTTCCTTTGCCACTTGCATTTCACCTGCACACAGATTTTGAGGAAAGACTGTCAGCTTTTTTCTGCTTCTGTATCTCCTATATACCCAGTAGTTAAAAGATTGTTCACTGCTGCTCTCCTGAGATGCTGTCAAATTCTGTAGACAAACCCACTTTTCACAGTACCTTCAATATGGCTCACTAAGAAACCTTCAATAACAAGTAAGTAATTAACACTACCAATTTAAAGCATATTAATCATCAACTCAGTTCAATAATTCAAAATGCCCTCACTGGTCCAAAACACTTCATTTACTCTTAAAGTCAAGCAAAGGCAACACTGCCTAATGCTCATCTCTGAAGAGGGATTAATTTCCTCAGTAACTTTTTTTTGTCCCTAGCAGAGGCTAAGCAAGTCTGCAGTTTGGAACTTTGAAATTAAATCCCCATCTTCAAAATAAAGATAATTCAAAAGATAAAGACAATTCAAAACCATCTTGCTGTTTAGTTTCATTTAACCTGTAACAAATAAGGTGTAAACAAAAAATTCAGACAGCAGAACAATTTCTATCCATTGAAAAGTTGCATATCAGAAAGACAATTTCCTTAGGAAAATAATTTCCCACTGATCAACAGCAAACTTTGACCCAGCTAGCAAAGCAATGGATAAACCTTTGCAATCTCCCCAGGTTCATGCATGCAATGGAGAAGTACCTCTAACTTCTGAAGAACCTCTTCTCCTTGCTGGCTGTGGTGCCCTGCTGGTTTTTTTACTTGGAGACTTCCCACAGCTGGATCCTGATTCAGAGGATTCTAACTGCACTTGACGGTGTCTCCTGGATTTGGAAACCTGAATGACACAAAAAAAGCTGAACTTCTACAGCCAGAGCTTGACAAACCAGCAGGGACCAAAGCTCAACTTGATGTCAGGGTGGAGAAGGGGAGAGGAGAGAGGTCTCCCAGCAGTTGTTGTTCTTCAGTTTTTCATTGTCCAAAACAGGGCAATGCTCTTCTATGATTTCATGGGTGTATAACTTAAAATGCAGATAATGAAACATTCATTAATTCCCAACCCATTCTCTGTTACTATCAAGCCACACCATGCTGCATCCCCCTACACAAAAGAAACACTTGCAAAAACTGCTGATCTGTAAAGCCTCCTTACCATCATATTTTGCTTAAGTGCCTAGAAAACATCACTGCAAATTCATGAGTCTGGACTGTTATAAAATCCAGAGCTCTGTTTCATTTAATGACACATTTTTCAATATGAGATTTTAATAATGAGATGAGATGTTTCTCATGTTTCTCATAGGACTGCTAAGAAAAAGACAAACCAAGAATATTCTTTTAAGGAAGAAGCTACTGAAACAAAGTTTCCAAGAACTTGCAACTGACTGAACTCCCAAGTCCCATTTTCACAGGCATTTTTCAAGATTCCAGTATCTAAGATGCAAAGAATCTCAACAATTAAACTCTCAGGTATTTTATACATCTTCTTAAAATTTCATCTACATAAACAAAGAGCATAGACATTAAAAATACCCTGTAAATGAAAATTCCCCCAAGTACAGGCCTTACCTGCATTGTTCCATAAATCTAACAAGAATAAAAGCTTTGGGTTTCCCTGTTGTGTTATGAAAACGAGAACATTCAAAAACTGAATTACAGAGTGCAGTTTTAACTCATTCCTTTTTGACCCAACATTTGCATTAAACTGGTACTTAAAACTGTTCTTGAAAAATATATACATCCCCATTATCAATTTTCATACCCACCTCAACAGCTGCACAATAAGACTTGTATTTGATTCTGGCCAGGGCACTTGCTCTTTCAGAACCCTGTAAAGAAACAAGAGTCCAGTCAGAAAAGATTCTTATTCTATTAGAGCAGTATTGAAATGATATATTACACCAGGCAAACACTTGAGCAATAACTCAGTTACAGCTGTAACTCTATAATTAGTTCTACATATTTTCAATGCCACGAAAACAGTACTTTACAGAAAAAAAAAAAGTTCAAATTTCATTAAAAAGACAGAGCATAATTTTGGTTGCCTTCACTGTTACAAAGACCAGGAGGAGAAAAATTAAATTTGAAACTTCACATCTTACTTAAATTCAAGGTTGAAATAAGCAGACAAGTATAACATGAGACAATTTTGTAGCATAAAAAATGAATATTGCCTTAAGTTGAAACTCCAGAAGGAAGTGCAAAGGAGTTTGGCCGAGAAAATGCAGCTCTTTTCCCTCCTCACCTGAGAGAGACTTTCTATTGTGATCATCTAAGAGCTGCCACAGCAGTAAATGCTCACAGATCAACAGAAAACAATGTGAGTTAAAAACAAAATCAAGCAACCAACGCCACCAGCTGTCCCTGGAATTTATTTTGACACTATCAAACTTTGACCTACAGTGCTTAGCCTGAGATCTGAAGTCAAAAAATTAACAGATCTGGCCTGTGCAATGCAGCAAAGTAGTTCAGTTTCCTTACCTCTGATTTTAGCAAAGCATCTTCTTTCTTTTTGTTTTCTGTTTCCTCAGTTCCTTTAACACTTCGGAGTAATTTCTGTGGGGAAGAAAAGCATTTTTCTTTAAACATTAGTCATACACAAGACAGCTAAAATCCAAGAACTGTAAAAAACACACAAGTGTTTACACATATGCTCATTTTCTACATCCACCTGACACTGTGGCCTTTCTTGGATTCAGGAATGTGTTACAGAGCTATTTCATGAGGTCAGAGCTTCAGGGCTTCCCTCTCAGCAGTCACTTGTGCTATCCCAGAGGCAAGACCACCCACATGTCCTTTCTTCCATACCACATCCCTGCCTCAGCTTTCACACATTCCATGCCTTCAGTGCCACAGTTCCTTCTCCTTCAGTCTGAGATTTACCAGCTCAGAGGTAACCACACCAAGAAATCCATTTTTTACACATTCACCCAAGCCCCTGAGTCACCACAGCACAGTGGTTGGTAGTACCTACCACTCTGTTCTGCTGCCATTCCTGATGTTCCAAGGTTATGTCTTTGAGATTAACCACAAAGTCATCTTTTATCAAGCTCAGGGCCTTGTCTGGCTGGGATTTGTCAGCTGAAATGACACACTTCATTTTCTGGTAGTGGTCATGAATGTTCATCAGTTCCTGAAATTATTAAAAGTGTCTTTCAGGAAAAAAAAAATAAAAATCCAGCAGTAAAGCAATATTAGTCCTCAACACACAAACCCAGGGTTACAGAAACAATTCCAGGGAGACCATTGGACCAGGAGGAATGTTAGAAACTGATTCTGGTTAGATTATTTGAGTTTTAGAGCCAAGAAATCCTGCTAACCAGGACTGACCCATCAAATAAGCTAAAGAAGAAAGAGTATCTTGTACTGTTTAAAGTAAGAATGTTATTCAGGGCCACTGTTCACAAAGGGCTCATTCTGATACTGTGCTTTATTTTCATCTCTTTGGAGGAAACATTTTACTTCACAGATTTTTGTATCACTGCAGTCAACCTTACTGATACATATTTGCCACCAATAAATGAAAAAACTGCAAAGAAAATTCTGTCACTAAGTGATGTCAGATTGTACCTGGCTTGAATCACTCAGATTTTTATAAAATGCATCATATATTAAAAAACTCCAAGGTTTGAAAGAAGAAATAAAAGTGAGAGAAAGCTATAAACCTGCAGGTAAGTAAATTCCTATTATCACAAGTATCAATCCTCCAGCTGCAACCTGCAGACAAACATGCTTTCCCCCCATTTTCCATTTTTTCTAAGGGACAATTAACCATTTACACCCTTTTACATCTTACTGAGGTAAACCCACAAAACATTAGAGCATATTTCAGTATTGGAAAAGGTACTACAATTATTCCAAAGTAAATGCCACATTTCTGAGTGTCTGCTAAAATGACCTTAGTCTGCATTCCACAAGAGACTGACAAAGGACAAGATTGTGCTGATTAGAAAAGTTACAGCTCTTGGACAACATAGAAATTAAAACAAAATAAAAACAAACCCCACTGAATAACTGTAGTTTAAAGGTTACTGTACCTCCAATACATCATTAGTGATGAGGCTGTTCACTCTGTTACACGGGTCCCTAAATTCTTCTTTAAAGCAATTTTCCTCAATCTTCTTCTTAGTTCTGTAGGTCAGCTAAAACAAGAGGCAATGTTTGTAACATAAAAGAAAGCTCCAAATGGCACCTCCTCTTGAGAATTCCTACTGAATATCCATCAATTAGGAGATGGGAGATACTGAAAGGCACCTCACCAACATAGCTTTGCTGTCACATGCTCAGAGCCAGCACTTTTCACAAATTATTTTCTAGTTAATAATTTAATCCAGCACCTAGACTAATTTCCCCAACTGATAAGACATCTCAAATCTATTAGGAACATTAGATACTGAAAAAATATTTTCAGGTGAGAAGCATTCAAACATCCTCTAAGCTCTTCATCACCTACCTATGTAAAGCCACACATTTTGTATTTTAACAGAGCCTCAAAGCTGAACTAACCATCAGTGCTGTTGAATTGTCAGGCATTGAAAGATGAGGGTATTTAATTTTATTTTATTTAAAAATCTAAGTCATTAATGTAGTAACTCACTAGCTTTGGCATTGCTGTGAAATGGAAGGCTCTGGCAAGTCGCAGTCTCCTAAGGATATAGGCTGCATCATAATGCTGGGAGTCAAGCAGATCCTGCAGAAATTTCAGGATTTCAGGCCAATCCTTGAGTGCAATTCTGATCTGCAACAAAAAGAGTTACATACTGTTACACCAATATTTCAACCATGAAAATTAACTGAGCTGACTACTGTGATCTGACTACAGACAATACCTGCATGTCCAGAGCTGCAGAAAGGATCCCACTGTAACATTTGATATTAATATCATCATTTTATGCACATAAGATTATTATACTTTCTTTGACAGTGATGTGGAACACAAGTCTCCTTTCTGACACTTGAAAACATTTATTCTTCACATTCTGAAGTGTGTGAAAAATAGTCTGCACCCTTTCTAATAGTCTGTTCCCTTTACTAATGATTAGGAAACAATACTCATACCACTGTGTATGCCACTGAAATCCTCATAAATCCTCTTTCCCTTATTTCTTCCTTTCTCTCCTGTCACATCCACTCTGCCCACTTCACTTTCTCTCTGCTTGACTTTCTTGATAACTCCTGTACCCTCTTACAGCTGCTATCCAGCAGTGGCTTTAAAATTGCCTAAAATCATCTTCATAAAAAGTTACTGATTTCTCTGAGGTCAAAATATGAGACATCATGGTGTCATTGTAGACTACTCCAAATTTGTTTTTTATTTAAAGAATTAAAGATATATTTATTGTTATTTAAAGAATTCGGACACAATTTTGCATGTGCACACAGCATACATCACAAAGTCCCTAAACAAACCTCTTCTTGCACTGAGTTTGTAATTCCTTTAGATATTGGTCTCCTATCCTAAAAGCAGCAAGCAGGGTGTCATTAGGCACATGCCCTCTCAACCTATTTATGAATTCCTTTTCCAGTTAACAGGAAGTGGAAATAATTCAGTCAGTCTCCATTCTGTTGGTATTCCAAAGAGTAACTCAGGCTGTAATGGGGTTCACCCTACAACTGATGAACACATTATCTGTCCCTGCCTTTTCCAATAGCTTCTACTCTGGCTTTAAGTATTTTTATTCTAAGAAAGCAGGAGGAAATGCCCTAACCATTTACAATGACAAAGCAGACAGCAGTGTACCACATATCTTATGCCTAGTATATCCTGAGAATAAACCCTCAGGAACAATTACCTTTTGTTTTGGCTGACAAAGCTGGGCATTATAGAGACCATACAGAAGGTACAGAGCACCAACTCGGATCTGGAAGGAGTAGGGGGGCAAGAAGTACTGCTGGGCCAGATCTAGAGTCTTCTTTGTGAGCTTATTCCTCTGCAAAGCTCTCATTTTACCACTAAAACAAAGAAACAAAAAAGCATCATGTTAAACCACGCAAATATAAAACTCCAGGCTTTGGAAAAATCCATAAAGCAGAAACAAGCTTTAGATGTATTAAAAATATAGGATCATTGAATGTCCTCAGCTGGAAGGGACTCACAAGGATCACTGAGTCCAACTACTGGCCCTGCAGAGGACAACCCCAAGAATCACAACCTGACAGAGTTCAAGAAGAGTTTGGACAAGGTTCTCAGGCACAGGGTATGATCCTTGGAGACCCCTGTGCAGGGCCAGGAGTTGGACTCCATGATCTTTGTGGGTTCTTTCCAACTCGGGACATTCTATGATTCAGTTAAACATTCAATGTCTTGCGATGGCCCTTTTAAATCTCACAAGGATTTCACCAAGTTCCCTGTGGAGTCAGCGCTACAATCACACACATTCCTAATGCACGAAATACACAGAATTTAAAACTCTTTTCCATCATTACAGAGGACCCGATGCTCCTGTTTTTAGAGCCCAACCAGGTAACCCTCTTCCCTGAGCCAGGCCTGAGGGGGCACATGGCTCACTCGCACCCCGTTTAAGGCTTCCCCAGGGGGAAGACGAGCAGAGGGGCCTGCGGGCCTGGCGAGGGGCAGGTGAGGGGCGGTTGAGGGGCGGGTGAGGGGAAGGAGAGGGGAAGGAGAGGGGCAGGTGAGGGGAGGGCGCGGCCTGGCCTAGGGGGCTGCCGGGAGCCATTCCCTCCCTCTCTCACTCACTAGAAGACGGTGTGGAAGCGGCGCTCCCGCCACAGCTCGGCGAAGCGCTCGAAGCGGACGGTGTCGGCCTGCAGGAAGGCGCCGAGCAGCTCCTCGCAGTCCTCCTTCAGCCCCGGCACGGAGCTCATCCCGCCGGCTCCGCGCTGTCCCCGCGGCCGCTCCGCGCATGCGCTCCCGCACCACCACAGCCCCGCCGCG
>WEIU01017536.1:347849-384496 GCA_013389925.1 Aegithalos caudatus | reverse complement strand
GTTTAGGGACTGGGCTCGGGTTTCAATGCGGTGTCGCGGTGATCGCCGCTGCGGTCGGGGCTTGGCTGAGGATCGTGGGAGCGCGGCTGGACAGCGGCACCTGCGCCGGGAGCGGTCCCGGGCTGGGCAGGAGAGCGGCCGGGTGCCTGTGCGCCCACGGGATGCGCGCTCGGCAGGTGCGAGATCCACCCCTGAGCACGGAAAGCCTTAGCGGGAGGCAAACAGCGTGTAGGGAAAGTATGGGCTTGGGATGGAGCCTTGCGTGCTGCCTTTGGGATGTTTAAATCTGCAGGAGTTTTCCCAGCGACCGGGTAAAAATTCACATTTTGCTTTCTCAAATAATCATGCACTGCGAAATGAGTGTTGAATTCTGCTGGCTACGGTACCGTGATGTTCTTCAGTTTACCTTTAGCATCAACTAATTGATCCAAAGGTCGCTCCTTTACAGCGAGGCGCATCAAGCTGTCAGCTCCTACAATGTCAGGAGCTCCCACAGTGCTCCAGGCGTGCAAACATCTTTCCATATTTATTGTATTTCCCAAAAGGTTGCTGGAATGCAACCTTCAGCAGCCTTTATTAGGTGATTTGCCATCGGCTGAGCATCAGTTGCCTGTGAGGACCACTGGTTGCCAATGCCATTGACTATAGAAACAGATATTTGCAGAGCTGTTCTATATGAACTGTACAGGGTTTAGCAGGAGAGCTGCACCTGCCAGGGTTTGGTTTGCATTTTTTTCCTTTTTCTGAAAAGACACTTTCATCTATCACTTGGATTTGTGTTTAGAGATGTAAGGGCAGTGACCCCGTTCATCCAGTACGTGACCCTGACTTCAACAGATTGTACTCATTTTGGAACAGAATGCCAACAACTGTTAGGAAATCAGATATTATGTACTCCCCCTTACAATGGATTTAAGGATTCAAAGCACAAGCAAGTTAAAACTGATACATCATGGAGTGAGTTCACCATTACATACAACTCAAGCCAAGCTCTGTTTAGTTATAGGAGTCATCCCTTAATTTAATAGGAGCAGAGGAGCCTGGCTCTGGAGTGATGCTGAATTTGCAAAGCTCAGAGTGTGTTTTCTGATTTTTTTATTTTAAGCATGCAGTGAATGGGGTGATTTCTCACAGATGATATTTCAAGGAACACTATATGGATTTTTTTTTCCCTAGGGCAGATGGGGCTGCATGATGCAAGATGTAGTGAGGATGATGCTGTTGTGTCCATGTGAATGTGCCCTAAGTCTTCCCTTGCAGGAAGTTTGGGTACAGTGTAAAGAATGAAAATGCAGAAGAATAAAACCAAGTAACAGGGTCTCTTTGTACAATCCCCTGGTGTGGTACATAAAATTAAATACAGTATCAATTTTTAGAATAATTAATACTCTACTCTTCATCAGATGTGTTTTCAGTGCTCCTTCAGATTAGTACATTTTAGTACAATTAATGCCTTCAAACTAAAAACAAAATTAGATGATGTAAGGAAGACTGTGCTGGTTACTGAATCTTCTTCATATTCAACTGCTAAACAGAAGGATGAAATCCTATTTGCTCTTTTAATTCCTAGTTTATAAGTTGCAATTTAAAAGCCATTTATCCTGAAGTGATATAAATAATGGGGTTTTCCAGGTGCATATAGCATAAAACAAGAATATTTTTTAATACCTTATATGATTGCATTAGAACACATTTTCAAGTTGAAAACATGAAAATAAATCATGTTTTAATTGATTTGCATGAAAGTAAATCATGAATATATTTTATTAAATACCCTATTCCATCTATCAGGATCATACTCTACTGGTACATGCCTCCTGCTTTCAGACTTCCCAACAAACACAAACGTTGCAAAAGCTTTTTAATCTGTGCAGTAGGAAATGGCATTGATTTAACAGGACAGCAGGAGTCACAAGTTCTTTTTGAGTCATTTGCATGTACCAGCAGCAACTGAAATCACCTGGAGACATGACCATGGATTCAAATGAGTTTGTGTCTTGTTACTAAGGGCATTTCTGGTGTGATTAATCAAAGAGGCTTCAAACAAGTCCTCTGTCCCTCTGGCTCTGTAGCTGTTGCTCTCTTTGGCTTCCTCTGGGAAAACCTACTCCATTCCCATATCCAACTTGTTAAATTGTATGTTTGACCTCTTCTGTTCACACTTGCTTAACTCAGGTGGGATAACCACATGTGAGTAGGATTCAGCTTGTGTATAAATGTTATATTTGTACATTTAATATGAAGTATATGTTTTTGGGGACTGTGACCATGCCTGCTTGATGCCCAAGTTTCTAACAGCAGGCAGTAAAGTCTCAAACCTGCAAGGAGTTTGTTACTCTGCATACTGATTTAGTTCACTTTAAAGTCATCTCCATCTTTTACAATAGGGGAAAAGGGACAGACAAAGATCACAGATGTCACAAATTAGAAACAAACCCTCTCTTTTATTGAATTTTATACTGTTACACAATCAAAAAGAAATACAGTCACAAGTACGTCAAAATGTTTCAAGAGAAATATCAATTGCAATACGTTGTACTTGGTTCCAAAAAAGAATTCCATTAAAATATACCACTTCTTCATGAGAGAATACTGCTATTATTCACAAAATCTACTGCACTGTATAAATCCAGCAGCAAACTCTTTAACTTTTTTGGTAACTTGTTCAAGGTAAACAGGGAAGCAGAAAGAAAATGACAATTCATTTCTAGAATTTGGATCAAAGATCCCAGTCCTCCACAACAGAGCTTTTCAGAGAGTTAAATCATAATTAGTATTTTTAATGAAAGCTAGATACCCAACTTGTGTGGAATTCCTATAAAAATGGACTTCCTACAAAGTCCTTGTGGCCTGTGAGGTGTTTGCTTTCGTGCTGGACAGTTACAGTCTGAGTAAGTGCCTAAGTGCAGTGACATTTGAGAGAGCTGCGTGCTCAGGGCAGGAGCAGGGCAGCAGTGGGAAGGGACAGATGGAGATGGCTCTCCTGGGGCCTGCCCAGCCTGGCTGACAGTGGCAGGATGCTCCCAGATCCCACTGCACTGGGAAAGGTTCTCTCAGCAGTGTAAAGGGGAGAATATTTGCCAACAGATACTGCCTTTAGCTGCCAGTGCTTAGCTCTTTAATTAAACAGCTCTTTAAGTAATGAAACATTACTATTAAATATGCAATAGTTTAACCTGTAATCATTAGGATTATCTGACCCAACAGTTGTATTTCATTGGAAGCAGAGTTGATAATTTCATCCAAACTAAGCTTTGATGTCTCTAAAACCCTCATTGGTGTTACATGTAAATGGTTCTTTTGGCCCCTAATCTGCAATTCTTTAATTCAGTAATTACCTTGGGACAGTTTAGTGTGTGTATACAGATACTATTAAATTTCATTTCTCAGGTAAGTTGTTTCCATTTCACCCAAAGGTTTTCAAAGATCACTAAAGTCCTAGCCAGTCTCACTAGATGGGAGGAGGATATATTAGAAGAAGTACTTTGGACTCCAGGCTACCTTCATTTACTCAGTACCTTACACCCAAGATAAGTTACTGCACAGCCTATTTAGGAGATTTCTAGGGAGTTACAGCTGTAGTTAAATTTTAACTACTTTCAGGTAAAGGAAGGACTTATGTCATCATAAATACTAGTTTAAAAATTCCTTTACCCTTTAACAAAATCATCACTGGTGATGATTAAAAACATCAATTAAAATCTGTATGTAAAAACAGTAATTGTACTGTGCCCTGAAGAAGGCCTGGTTTGACTACTACTGTAGTCAGGAAAACCTGGAAGATAACTTTGTTATTCTCCTCAGTTTACCATTTTCACATAATTAGCATGTTCTATATACAGGAGAAAATACTGTATTTACCCACAGTTTCTTCTTTACAACAAAGAATAAATCACAGCATGATTTGGGTGGGAAGGGACCTTAAAACTCACCTAGTTCCAACACCCTGCCATGGGCAGGGACACATTTCACTATCCCAGGTTGCTCCAAGCCCCATCCAACCTGGCCTTGGACACTTCTAGGGCTGGGTTATCCACAGCTGCTCTGGGAAATTTGTGCCAATGTCTCACCACCCTCACAGTCATTCATTTCCTCATAATTTCTATTATGGTGCCTCAACATTTTAAAAAGGCAGGAAGTCAGCAAAGAAAGTATGCAAAATCAGTAAGAAAACAATTTGTTCTAGAAGCTTGTACTACAAATTAGTTCTAGAATCAGACTGTGTATTCCTGGAGTCTAAAGAGATGAAAAAAAAAGTTAGCAAAACAAAAATAAAATTAAAAGAAGGCAACTGAAATGTGTACTTCTAGGTTTTGCAAACTGACATCTGCATTTAGCAAAGCTCCTACAAGGCCAGAGCAATTACTATTTCTTTTTCCTGCCTTGTTCAGGGTCTCTAGGAGGCTTGGGGGGGTTTTGTTAGGTTTTTTTTTTTCCCTACAGTAAACCAATACAGCTACTGCAGTTCATCACAGTAATCAAAATGTTATTATGCATAGTAAAAAATATTAGAATTGAGGTTTTTAGAGGAAACATGGCTCAGTTAAATCCACAGCTGCAGTCACTAAGATCAGAGATGATTGAGGACAGGGTGGATGGGGCTCTGAGCAACCTGATCTCATGGAATGGGTCCCTGCCCATGACAGGGGTGTGGGAACAAGATGATCTTTAAAGTCCCTTCCAACCCAAGCCATTCTCTGACTCCAGCAGGCTCATGACCATAAATCATATGGGTCTCTTCAGTTTCCCTTCTTTTGAACACAGATTTCAGTCTGAAAACTTCCTGCCCTCTTAGTGCACTGAAGAGGACCTGACAGACCCAGCAGGTCAGGCTCCTCCAAAACATGGCCAAGAGCAGCAGAACACCTCTGCCCTTGGGATTGCAAAGGGATAACTCCTCCCAGGCCAGCTCAAAGCTTGCTGGGGAAGTACACAAAGAGAACCCAGCTGCACTTTTCACCTGCCTGCAAGACTCTCACAGAAACACCACATCAATCCATGCAGAGCTAAAGCAGGAGGGATGTCCTAAACAGCAGGGGCTTAACTCAACTTCACTATTTAAACCTCCTAACTGCTGACAGAGAAAGAAATGCCATAGAAAGAATGCCAGCCCAGACACAGCAGGCAGGGAGCAGCTCTGCTGCTTTTAGCCATTAAAAATGCATAAAAAATGTTCACTAGTGAAAACGTTCTCTGCTTGAAGCTTCAGCTGCAGCTGACTGCCCCTATATACTTTCTCCTCTCTGTGCAACTTCTACTCAAAACTTTAACAAGTGTGCAACTATTTTCTGCTGCCAGTGCCTAATCATTTTTTGTTAATAGTGTCCTTTTAGTTTCATAGAGCTGTGGCAGACTGGAAAGTGTAATTTTAGAAAACAGATTATGCTTATATACTATGACATTGATTTCAAAACAGTGCAATGAAACCAAACAGTTTATAACATAAAACCAAGGTAACTCATGTGGCACTCCACGATTGATTACTTATATTGAGATAAGTTCTTTAAACATAGTTTGGAGAATGCACAGAATATCTTGGCCATATTTACACAACACAGAGTTACCAGAAGCATTGTGTTTTATGACAGCAAAATGAGGAAAGTCACTGGGTCAACAGCACAAAAATGTGGAACAAGTTTCATCAAGTACCAGCTCAACTTTTTAATCACAGAGTTTTGTGATAGAAATCCATCTCAGATCAATTCACTCCTGTGAATTTTACCTTTTCCTGCTTTCCTGTGTTACCTTGATAAAGCTTCCAGAGACAAGCCTTGAAGCTGTTCATAAGGATGAATTCTTTCTGCTCTAATGCAAAACAAAACCGCTGCCTCCTCGCTGCCAGGTTTGCTCACTGGTGTGATTACAGAAGTGTAACGTCTTTGGTGAGTGGTAGTACAACACTGTCTGGGAGACTGCAGTACTGAACAGGCTCAAATAATTAATGCAGAGATGTTACAGTCAAAATAAGGAAGCAGTGATTTCCAATCAACTCTAAGTTAAAAAGGGAACACGGATGAACAATAACCACTAACAAAAATATAAATTATCTCATTTCTCTCAGATAACACACTCCCCAAGGGGGCCTGGTCCACATATAGTTTATTGATGTAAGAAAACAATACAGTTAGTGTTAGATCCAACCACAAAGAGCAAAAAGAATGAGTGAATGAAGGTTTTGTACAGTACATAGAGGAAAATAAGATGTTTGTGACAACTATATATTTCTAAATAAAAAGACTTCTAAATATATTCAAGTTATTGAAATCTACATGAAAACATATGGATGTTAATAGCAACAAGGTGCATAAAACCAAAACATCAAAATATTGAGCAACTCAATGATGTACTAGATAAAAGTTTGCTAACAATGCAAGATGTTTTACAATCTGCTTGAAATATCACCTATACCACACAGGGTAAGCTGAACATTTAGATTTAAGATCATACACAATATTAGCATTAACTTCAACAACTACAGGCAGGGATTTTTTTTTTTTTTAAGCTGGCAAAGTGACTACTTTAAGAACATCAAACTTTCTCTAAATTGAGAACGTATCCAAAGAAAATGCTGCTAGCCCTTTCCAGATAAAGCCTTTCCTTTGACTAACCACACCCACTGAAGTCAAAAGCATAAGACAGCATTTAAGAACAATTTATATTACAACGTGACTAAAATAATGACATAATCCAGGTTTAAACATGTTTTCATAGGCAAACAAAAGATTCTTCTTAAAAACTAGTTTTTATAAATGCAGAATATATTGCATGAGGAACTGCTGGTATTTTTTAAGAAAATATATTGTGCGATTGTGGCTACAATGCACCGCTGCAAAGCATCGTTGTTTCTTATAAAAACTATTAACATAAAAAAACTCACTTGAACATAAAGAGTAAGAGAGCACAAGTCTTCCAACTACCTATGAAAAGCAGGATGGAAGTATTGCCAGTTTTTCCTGTGTTGACATTTTACTAATGAGAAATTTTGGTGACCAACTCCCCAGCCAAAAAATAAATATATTTTTTTTAAATCAGGTGCATATTTCAAAGCTGCTATTGCAAATGTGTTTTAAATGTAATGGACTTAAAAGTGTATGTACCAAAGAATTATAAAAATGCACTAGAGTTTGAGTTATTGTTACATAAAGAACATATTAAAAAGACTGTCAAAATAAGTAGAAAGGGGATCAAAACTGAACTAACTGAATTAGTGCAGTACTGTAGCCAGGCTTCTAAAATCAGATATAGAAAATATAAATAGACTGCTTTAGGTGATGATTCACCAGTGTCCAAAAAAGGAGCAAGTTTTGTGAAAGCTCAGTTAACTTGATCCAGAGCTCTGAGCAGTTCTTCCCCCTGTAGCAGGTTTCTGTTGCCTTGTATGGGAGCGTTTACCTCGCAGTCGTAACTCGTGAGTTGGGGGAGTCCACTCTCGTCCATCGACTGCCCTAGGAGCTTACTCGCTATGTCTACAGAGGGAGGGGAAGGAGAAAAATGCACTTTATTCACCATGCTTAACCTCTCCTAGAGCTGCTCACAAGTTTGGATATTTTTGGAGTCTGTTCTCCTTCACACAGCCCCCTCCACCCCCTGTGCCTAGGAAAGGAAGATACAAACCAGTTGATAGTAGAATGATTGTCTTTTGCTCCACTCCACTGTGACCGTTTGTTTTGCATCCTTTTACACGTTTCCAAGCAAGTGACGCGTTTCCTCCACGGTCACCTGTCTGCTGGAATAAAGACCCCTAGAAAGAAATAAAATTAATCTTCTTTAGTGAATGTTGTATCTATATAACCCTCCACATTCCTCTTCCAAATGAACAGTTCCCCCCACTAAGTACTAATGTGGCATTGTTACAATTTAAAGTGGATTTTGCTCAGAATTTGGGGAGAAATATATTTCCAAGTACGCTAACTTGAAATTGATTTAACAGAAAACTGAATCAGGTTTCAAGACCTGACTTCCCTTACAGAAAACAATTACAAAATCCTGGTTATCATCAGTTACCACGCTCAAGATTAGCGTGTACATGTACACAAACACACCCATTTAATTACTGCTGCTCTGGGGTGAGTAAGCATCAGGTTTTCACTGGAGTCTCTAATGGCTTTCTGCACTGGAATTAATAGTGTAGGCAGGAGAGTGAGGAACATCAGTAGGTCGATTCTATCTACACATTTAGGATTAAATTCTGCTTGCACTCCAGTTATTGCCACCAAGCCACCCGACCCAAGCCTTGTGGAAAATGCAGTCCTACACCAGTCTAGTGCAGATATGGCTCCTTTGCATATTGTTTTGACAGCAGAACAGAAGATATGGAGATTAGAAAGCTGTAAGGGCTTCATATAATTGGGGTAAGGAAGAAGAAGCTGCCACTGAAACAGATGGGATGGAAGGGAAAAGCACAATCTTAGTATCAAGTCTGCTGGCAAAAGTACTTGAATCTGCAAAGTTTGGTCTTGTTAGTGATACTGACTGCTGCAAAAAGAGGAGAAGGTATTTCAGAACAGTGCCATTATCCTCAAAATAGTGAAGAGCATATGTTTTCAGGTTATAAAACACCCATGTAAGTCAAAAGAGCAGCTGTATAGTAGAAGTTATAGTTAACTCAGAGCTGCAGTTTATAATGAGATTAGTCACCTACATTGCTGCTGCTGCTGCTTTTTTACCATGAATGCATTCCAGCCCTTCATGTTAAGAAAAATATGGCTCATAAGTGTCCAATGTAATGATTTATATCATTATTTTATAACCTCACTAAAACACAGTATTTTATAACCTTACTATATCTTGTCCCTGTCTAATTCTCCTGTTTTCTAGGAAGCTAAAGTAGTATTTTACTTTGGTTTTCACTTCTTTTCACTCTTTGCAAAATACATCCCATTTCCTTGGAGCTAAAAAGTTGTGGCAAGTGTTTGTACAATCCTAGAACAGCATGTATTCTAAGCCTGGGTTTAACATCATTTTTCTTCTGCTTGTGTGAAAGGCCTGTATATCCTCCCAGAAATCCATTGTGGAGACAGAAGCCAAACAACTAAAGCACTTCTTAAAATAACTCCACTAAGACCCAGCTTCATGGAAATGCAGCTTCTGACTCTGAGAAACCATCAAAATATTTATAACACTTTTGTCAGATACAGACAAAAGAAAAAGGTTTAGCAAAACATGAAGTCTGAACCTGTAAGCATTAAACTGGCACCAAGCACAGAAACCTGAACACTGTTCCAGCAGTTAACACTGAACTGCTTGTGTTGTGTATTTAATGACATCCCATGCTGTTTGGAATACTTTATCAGCGGCACCATGAGCTGTGGCACCTCTGCATGAGAAAAGGGCAGTGGAAGGCAATAACATTTCTTGCAGGGCTATGAATTCTTACAGGGCTTCTGGGAGCAGCAGAACTACATGCATGGAAGTGCAAAGCATTTAGCAAATGAAAACAACCCCATAGAAATGGCACAGAAAAACTGATTTGTCTTATGCCCAGACTAGAATGCTACTACAGGAGTAAAGAGAGTTCAGAAGAAAAATAATCCTGCACTGTATGATATGGTAGATGACTACAGCCAGGAACTACAGCTAAGAGGTGGCTCAGTAGACAAATAAAGAAGCTCAAAGGCTACATTGCAGTAGAGGAATTAAGACTAAGACTTCCCAAAACTTGACAAGTGCAAATTTTCAGTGACGATGAGCAAGAGAACAGTGTGCAATGGCAAAGCTCAAGGTTTCAAAATACTGAGAGCTGACAGTGGGAGACAAAGATTATGGACACAATGTACCCTTCCAGAGAATAAAAAGCTGGACAACCCCCAACCAAGTGACCCAAATCTAGGAGTATGTACAGCTTCTTTTGAATAGCTAGGACAGAGGAGGATGAGCTACTCCCAAGTGCCCACACTGATACTAGAGAGAGCATGCATGAAAGGGAGTGGCAGTAACAGACATTTGCTAAGTTATTACAGGAGCTCTCTTCCCTCACAGTTCAAATGGTCTCGTTATCTGATTAAGGAAAGGAATCTCAGACCCAATGAAAAAAAAAACATAGGAAGAGGCATAAGAACATAAATCTCCAGTGTTGACAAATATGAAAACTGAGTTTGAATTCAAAAATTAAATAAATACAGCCATTACACATCTAAATGTGATGTCTTACATTTGTGCATATTCTACTAAAGAAACACATATGCTCACAGAAGAGTATTTTCTACCTAATCAAGAAATGCACTTGGGTGTAGAGGGCACTTTTCAAAAACTGACAGTAAAAGAGGACAAAAAGTGGAGTATCTGCATATATATATATATATATATGTGTATATATATATGTGTGTATATATATATAAATATATATATATAAAATTTTCACTATCAATTATATCTCATCCCAAGATTCCAACAGCTCAACTCAGGAGTCTGCACTGATGCCTCATTTCAGAAATTGCAAGGTTAAAATATTTTATGAATATTTTAAAATGGTAAAACAAAACTCACAATTCCAACTGCCTGAAAAAGTGAACCATCATGTTCCATTTTTCGTTTTCTCTGAGCATTATGCAAAGCTAGCATCTTTGGATTTAGTTCTTCATCCAGTGCAGTAGATCTAAGAAAAATTGATTCAGGCTGTTAAGATGTTTCTACTTTCCTCAAGCCATTCTTCTTCTGTGGACACTTATATATATAACATCACAGAACTGAATTTATGAACTCCACTACTTTTCATTCATAAATTGACTTATTTTAACCACCATTTTCTATGAGCATAGCAAATGTTAGCCTTTAATCTTGCTGTGAAGCTCAGAATGAGTTTTAACAAAAATTTTTAAATCTGCAGAAAAAAAAAAAGCATACAAGTTCAGCAGTTCACTTTCAACAGAAAGAAGGGAAGGAAGGGTGAGGGAAATCTATTCTGAACATTTCTACATACAGATAAATCTTTTACATATCACAAATCTCATGTCTGACTTCATATAGTTTTCTATTGCGATAAATATCTACTACAGGCACCACAGTCCATCACAAGACACATTCAGTTTGCAAAGCAGTATCTATTGCTTATAGATACCTGTAAATTTGATATCTGCAGTATCTGTAGCACAGACTGTAGTTGCCTCTTACCTCTAACACAGTGGACAAGGAAAGCACCAGAAACATTGTGTGGGTGTAACTACCTAAATCCCCTACTGCATTTTTATAAAGGCTGCACATCAGGTACAGGACAAAATTTTTACAGTAGCTGGCTTTTACATGAGGTGCTTAGGTAAAAGCTACCACGAAATTAACTTTAGGTGAGTCTACTATTAAAAAAAACCTCATTTGACATGTCCAAACTTAAACATCTCAATTTCTACGCTGAAGAACACTGAGGATGAACACCCAACAGCTGGCAGCAATTTTACCTAACTCCTTGACCACACACCAGAGCTCAATCCGCACTTTTCAAATACCTTTTATTCAGAGTGACTGTCAGCAAGCTGGGCGCTCCTGGAGAAGGCTTTTCCACCTGCTCCACCGCTCCTTTCCCTGCTCTGACGGGAGAGGCAGTTCGGCTGCTGCTGCCGCTGTAGGGCGAGGTGGGCGCGCTGCTGGGCTCGGCCAGGCCGCGCCCGGGCGAGGAAGGGACCACCCTGGCCTTCACATCCACCCTGGCCTTCACATCCACCATGGACTTCACATCCACCATGGCCTTCACATCCACCAGGGCCTTCCCATCCACCAGGGCCTTCCCATCGTCCCCGTGCTCCGCCTGCCCCTCCTCGGAGCCGCCCGCCGCCGCCTGGCTCTGCTGCAAGATGCTGACGGAGGCCGCGCCCTGAGGGCTGGAGGAGCTGCTCTCCAGAGGGGACAGCTGATCGAAGGAGCGCAGCTGGAAGTCGTCATCCATGGGGATGTAAGGAGCCAACATCTCTAAATCTAAATCGGTTTCCTGGAAGAGGCAAGAGGTGGAATTTATCAGTGTGGAAGAGATCTCAGCTGTGAGGTCATCGAGGTTTTTCTTTTTACCAAATCATTACAGTTTTCTTTTATTTTACACTTTAATCAAAATATTACATAAAAAAAGGGAAGGAGGTTCCTGAAAATATTCTAAAAAGGAAAAGAATTACATTCGGAATAAGACGGTAAAGAATTTTAAGTTCCTGTACGTTACCTGAGTAGAGAATGGATTTTTTGCTTCTGTATCTATGGCAAAGAGTTTCTCCACTAATTCCAGTTTGAATTCACTGGCCATATCATTATCCACATCAAAGCAGTAATCATTGGGACTACTGGGCTGTGAAAACATTTTGAACACAGTTTTAGGTTTCTGTCATTGCATCACTTGGCATTGTTACCTACAGATTCTCTGCAAAATGTTCTAATGTAGAAACTAATCCCAATGCACAAAATTAAAATGGGAAAGGCTCACATTTATCTGTATACGTTCAGATTTACCTCACCAGGGAAGCACTTGCTTAGCTGAAACCTGCAAGTAACCTCTGCAGTAATTTACTGCAACTACTTCACTGCATAGGGAAGTTGTGTCTGAACCAACTGAATGAAAAAGACCAATCCCAAGCTCTCCTTATTTCTATCAGATAGTATTGCATACATTTGCATGGCTCACTTTAATGAAAAGATACAACAATTTATCAGTTTCCTCAGATCATGGCGTGAGCTTAAGCCATAAGGTAGAAATAATTCCCAATTCCTCTCCTGACTGCATCCTTAACCCGATCTGCCCCACAAGCCCCAGCAGCACATCCATTTTAATGACAGCATATCCAAATTACGAAACTCACCTCAGGTGAACTTTGGCTGGTACTTGCATCAGAAGGGCTGGTTGGTTGCTCTTGCACCTGAGGCATGGTAAAAGAAAGTTCGAGTGGCTCTGTGTTTGGCTCCAGCTTTGATACAACTTCTCTATTGAGTGCAGGATCAGCATTGCTACGAAGTGGCTTGGTAGTTTCAGAGGCAGGTAGTGGGGACATTGCCATATTTATATTCTGCAATTTCTCACTGGATGAGGGGAGCATTACATCATTATACAAAGGAACTTCATCACATTGTTGTTCATCAGACTCTATAAAAATTGAAAGAAACCATCAATCTAAGTAACAGCACTGTGCTTGTCTATGGACCTCATTAAATTTAAACAGCAGCTGAAATACCACCGGGCAAGTGGTACTGGGAGGTTATTTTATAAAATCTACTATAAAACAGTAATTTTGCTAATTAACATGCTCTCCAATTTAAACACACCCACCATTACTGCTGAAATCTAGAGAGATAATTGTGTCTCCAGCAGCTGGGGCCAGCACAGTTAAAGCATCTGGTTCCTGTTTAAGTTTTTCAAATAGGCTGTTGGTATCATCCAGGTCATCTTTACTGAATATTTTGGTCATTTTCATGTCAGGAGACTCCACTGGTTTCAGCATACACTCAGTTTGTCCAAGGGAAAAAATTAAGTCCTTCTGAACAATTCCACTGTCAGACAGAGAGGAAGATTATTGTTAAAGAACAGCTAAAAGGAATAAATTCTGGCTTAATAGTTTTGTAGGTTGAAACCCACCCACTCTCCCCACCCAAAAACCCCAAACCAAATCAAACACACCCCACCACACATATCCCACAAAATTATCAGGATAAGAGCTTTAAGAATTTTTTTGTTGTTGTTACTCATTCTTTCCTCAAAAGTAACAGACAAAGGAAGCACTAATTGTGGTGCAATTATAAAACATAACAACATAAATATGCTTTTGTGAAAGAATTGAAAAATATTTTAAAAATGGAAAAAGTTAGATATTTCCTAAACTACTTTTCTTTGTTTTAAATGAATGTGCAATATCTTGATAGATTTATATTGGGACATTCACTGAAGTTTTGAAAGACTAATTAAAGACTATTAGATATGTGCAGAAGTGTCAACCAGTCTGCCCTCAGCTGAAGTTTCAATTAAAAGAGGAGTTCTAAGGAAGAAAAAGTTAGATGGAATTAAGAATGACACCATTACTGCTGCTCTGACTCCATGACAAAGTTATTAGTGGAATTAACTACTCCAGACTTGGGACAAAGATTAGGGAGCTGTCTAGAATGCACACAAATGCTCAAGTGCTTCCAATCATACAGAAGAGGCTGCTTCTACACTCATCTGCCTGCAGACATCACTAGACCAAAAAAGCATTTTGTTTTCAAATACAATTCCTAATCCTAGGACTGGCAGTGTTCTAAGAAATATTCTGTTTCACTAGTAGGGAACAGTAACATCATAACATACTCAGCAGGGGATCAGTGCCATCAGAATCTGACTTAGACTTCATTAAAAATGATGACAAAGAACACTGAGGTCCACTCAACTTACCTCAACACATAGTTCACACACACTATGCACTGTGGCTGAGAATTCTTAGTGTTGTATATAACAGTTGCTTGAGTTTCAACCCAGACATAGCCACCTTGTTTGGCCAGCATTCTGTACTGTCCTGTTGTCACCTGCCCTTTTGTGAACACTAAAAGCAGAAAGAACACGAGCTTTAATTACAGGCAGAAAAACCCCAGAACTGTTTGAGGTCAGTATTCATTGCAGATTCATATCTGCAACTAAAAGAAAGCCCTTGTTCTTCTGCTGCTTTCCCCCAGGGCTGTCTCTCATCTCCTGTAGTTTGAGGGCTTTAAATTCAGTTTTCACTTACTGTCGTGGTGTGTTTTGGTCAGATGATCAGAATCCAGTGCGTGATAGTACTCATAGATTGAGCGACCCAGGAGCTCCTCTGGCTCGTACCCCATCAACTCTGTAATTCTTTAAAACAAGGGAAAAAACATGCTACATGAAAGCAGACACAGGCCAGCACAAATACCAGAGCATTTGGATGCTTGCATATGTAGAAAAACCTTAAGAATCCCTTCCACACATATAAGCAGCAAATTTGGTTTACTGGGACTTTTCATTTTGGTTTATTGGGACTTTTCATTTTGATGCTTCTTTAAAAGAGAAATTTCAGCAGGCATAGGATTTTACTTCTCAGTGAGTATTCATAAATCATGTAGTAGGGATAGGATTAAACAAATCCCCACTTTTTAGACATTTTTTCTTTTTGCTTCAAGGTAGACCAGCTACTTACAGACCAGCTTAGGCAAATAGGAAAATTTAACAAAATAACAGATACACTTCAACAGTTTTAATCCTGCAACTAAAAGAAATTAGAAATCAGATTTACTCTTCCCACTCAAGCACTGCCTGCTTTTAAGGCAAGAGGGATTTCTTTAGTCTCTAGAGGGCAGTGCTAACCAGGGAAGTGCTTGTATTTTGCCTCATTCTAGATGCAGAATGTGACCAAATAAATACCTTTTATGTGACCCCTCCATCAGTCCTAGAAAGGTTGTTACTGCAGAGGTCAGAAATTACCTGCATCAACCTCTTTCTGCATCTAACTGCAACAACTAACTAGAAATTCACATTTTTTATAAAGAAAAGGAAATGAGTAGTAACAAATGATACCAAATTAAAAGCAAACAAAAAAAAATGAAACAAACCAACCCCAAACAAAAAAACCTTGAGCAGACTATTTCTTTCATTTGCATTTATCACATTTATCGAGCTAAGTCCCAGAGGATAGGAAAATCAGTCTGATGTGTCTGACTACACCCCTGATTTGCACCAGAACACAAAATCTAATTTTTCAACAGCAGATGTATTGCATTAAAAGTACAGCTGAACGTCTGTGTTTTTTTTGACAGAAGAAAGCAGACACTGATCTCCTGAGGAAGGGAGAGGGGGAGGGATCAGTAGCAATAAAATACATCTGACAAGTATTACACACACACTCTTTTCAGTCAACAAAATGCCCCATCTTTGACAAACCTAAAACCCTGCTTTTTTCAGTGTCTGGAAGAATCTTCTCATTTCAATTTAAATCCCTGCCACTACAGTAAAGACCAATCTGAAGAGGCAATTAACTGAAGGCAAAGGATTTATTCACAGAATGGCTTGGGTTGGAGGACACCTTCAAGACCATCCTGTTCCACACCCCTGCCATGGGCAGGGACACCTTTCACTAGAGCAGGGTGCTCAGAGCTCCATCCAGCCTGGCCTGGAACATTTTCAGGGATGGAGCAGCCACAGCATCTTGTCAAAAATTTTTTCCTAATATCCAATCTAAACATTTCCTTGATCAGTTTACAACCATTGTCCTGTCACTATCTGCCCATATAAAAAGTCCCTTTCCCTTTTGTTATTCCAAAGTAATAACCCTGCATTCTCCTTAGATCTAAAAATATGGCTTTTAAGACATCCTGATCAGTTAGGAAAAGCCCAAGTATTCCACCAATGATTGCATTGTCAAGATGAATTAAGTTATTGAGAAGGCAAACCTTAGCCAACATTTACCAGCTCTGCAAATCTTTCACATGAATTATTGTTACAGTATAAATCACATATATTACCTTTCATCACAATATGAAAATTTCATATCAAGACTGTGACGGCTGAGGAAGGTTTTACTGTCCAGGGGGACCTCAATGTTTGATGGGTGAGGAATAGGTTCACAGATCAACACCAGGCAGGTCATGGGAGGTTTTTTGTATCCACAGTGAGTCTGGTTCCCACACGTGTCGTACACACGGATGTGGCCGGTGCAGTGCAGCACCTGCAGGGGGTTGGATTTCAGAAACAGATGAGGTTTGGTCAGTCAGACATCACAATTCTGTTTCCACCAGCATTCCCAGAGCCAAGTCCTTCCCCATCCCACCCCTCAAGGGGACAGTGACAAGGGATGGCTGGAGGAGAGCAGTGTCTGCCTCCTCCTCCTCACCCCACACATCCTGGGATGGATTCACAGCCCAACTCCTCCCTCAGCACTGGCTGAAGCGACACCAGGCATTGCTGCTTTTCTGTGAACTCTTCTTTTTAGTCACAGTAATGACAACTCTGAGCAGCTGCCTCAGCAAAAGGTAGCCACCATTTAAATCTGAAAGTTATGGTAACAGCAGCAATCCCCGTTTTAGATCTTCTGTAGGGGTGATGACAGAGATCAAATACATTCAACAGACAGGAACTTTTGCATTTAGTGGGGTTTTCTTTTAACCATTCTGATGCAGAAATAGTTCACAGACAGCAGCAAAGAAGTTGTTTGATCCAGAATAATCAAATTCAAATCATAAAAGAGAACTGTGAGCCATAATCCACTGGATACAGTAAAAGGTTACTTTGTCCAGAGGAGAAAATGCATTCACTGCAGAAAGTTATCGGGCTGGCCTCTTTTTGTTCCAACTGTTACAAAAGGGAGAGCCAGCAGCTTCAAAAGAATGGCATTGAAGTCCTTCAGAGAGACCTCAACTATCACATTTTCAGTGACAAATCAAAAGAAATCAGGGATCAGCATAAGTGATGTCAAGTACTTTTTTTCCCAGAGAAGGCTTTATGCAAACATATTTGGTAATTATAATTGTTTGTAAGTAAATGACCTCTAATTTAAAATGGAAAATTTATTAAAAGAGTTTTGAAAACTAATTTTAAAACATTTGTTTCAGTTACCTCTGTGATGTATTCAGCATTAAAATTCAGCATAATGAAGCACAATCATTAAATTATAAAGTACTTAGTGAAATTCAAGCTCATTACATGAAGCAAAAATGTTGAAATACAGTGTTATGACATCTGAAGAGGAAGCTGCCAAACTATGCAAATATTCCTTTGCATTAGTTACCTTCCATGTAGCAGACTTTATATTCACTGTTCTTCCCCTGCTAGTCAGTGTGCACTTCATTCTGAGAAAAAAGCTGCGCTCTGTGTTTTGTTCTTTGCCCTTTTTCACAGGACCTAGCAGAAGCAAACAGCAAACCAATTCTTATCACACTTGGATCATCTTCCAAAGGCATTAAAAAACCTTCACAAACACATTATAGAACTCTAAGACCAAGGGAAGACCCAAAAAATAAACTAGAAAGATTCATACACATAATAGCACTTCTGATAATGGTATTTTTAGAGCAAGTTTTACTATCAAGTAGAAAAAATAAACAACCCTGAAGTTTCATAGAGTTACAGAATGGTTTGTGCTGGAAGTGGCTTTAAAGACCCTCTCATTCCAACCCTCCTGCCATGGGCAGGGACACCTTCCACTATCCCAGGTTGCTCCAAGCCCTGTCCAGCCTGGGCTGGAACTGCCAGGGATGGGGCAGCCACAGCTCCCCTGGACCACCTGTGCCAGGGTCTCACCACCCTCACAGGGAAGAATTCCTTCCCCAAAAAACCACCTAACTCTGCCCTCTGTCAGTGGAAACCATTCTCCTTGTCCTGCCACTCCAGGCCTTTGTCCCAAGTCCCTCTCCAGCTCTCTTGCAGCCACTTTAGGTTCAGGAAGGGACTCAAAGATCTCCCCAGAGACATTTCTTCTCCAGGGTGAACAATCCCAGCCCTCTCTCAGTCTGTTCTCACAGGAGAGGCTTCTGATGCAGCCCAGTTTCAATGTTTTAAGGTCAGGATTGTATTTGTAGCCAACTCCACGCTCCCAGATTCCAGGAAAAAGGAGCAGGAAGAAAGAGAGTCCAGTTGGAAATTTAATATATTTTAAAATTGTGACAGAGGACAAAAAAAACATATGTGTGGAATAAGAAGCTCTGCTGAGGTGGTTTCCACTGAAATGCATCAGTAACTCACTGTCAGGAGGTTCAAACCAAGCACCTTTTGGGCTTGTTGCTCTTCAGGACTGCAAGTTTTTCAATTCAAAATTAACAACTCAGCTGTTTATATGCATCCAAGGTGATTATATTTTTATATATTTATATGCATTTCCATGGTGATTTACACTCTTGGAGTAAACAGGGATCAAGTTTTTAAACACATTATTAGCATTCCTGGGAGGAAAAAAAAGTCAAGAAACCCTAATACAAATCAACATTGGCAGCACTTATTTTTTAGCCTCACTTGCTACCAGCAGGCTTTAGTTAAGTTTTTCCTGTACAGGGGAGATCCTTGCAGAGTCAATTACTAGCTACACTACTGTGGGCAAAGAAAATGTAACTGATGCTATCAGGAGAGCTGCAAGCAGCTCACAGTGTGTGCAAGGAGGAAATGCAGCACCCAGGAGAAGGAGCAGTGGAAGAGCCAGTTTGCTGAGGCTTGCTAAAGAGCAAGGACCAAATCATGGCAGGGGGGGAAGTTTAGAACATGTGAGCTTACTTCTGATACAAGGTTATACAATAATTAGTTCTCATCCTCCACAGACAATAGTAGCTATGAAATTCTTCATGGTGGCTTGCACTGCAGCTACTGGCTTGACAAAATTAATTAGAAAAATGTTAAAGCCCCCTATGCTAACTTATTTCTTCTAGCAGAGGCAAAGACTAAAGGGTTCAAGCATATTTTATGCTACTTTAAAACAACCTTCATAATGGAGGAAGTGGGGTAGAAACTAAAGCAGAATTCACAGAAGCAGCAAAAACTTATTTAATTCAGTAAGTTTTAAGAGTTCAATCAATCTAGAAATTGATCATGCATCATTGTTGTTACCAAGTGCTAATACATGAGGCTCTGCTTTGAGAAGTGGCTGTAAAAAGACGGAGCAACTTTCAAGCCTGATTCAGCACTGCACATTATTTTTTAAAATGGCCAGCTTTGAAAGTTTAAAAAGCAGCTTCATAAAATGAGAATGCAGTTCTGTTTCTGCCAATTGCATTTATATTCACTTGCACAGTCCCAAAGGGGAATATTTAATACTCAATTCAAAACCAAAATAATTCCACTGATGTAAGAGCTGCAGTAGAAGGCAACCTGGGAATACTAATAAATATAAAAATGTACTATTACTACTGTAATTTAGACTTCTGTCTGCCAACGTTATTTGCAAAACAGCTTTTGTAATAATGCTTTCCAGACATCTGATTCCAGTCTGGCCAATTTAGACATGCTTGAGATGGTTTGCATGCAACTCAGTGATACGACATTTTTAAGAATAAGCTTTTGCAACAAAACCAGGTTTTTTACATTGCTTTAGGGAAATTGTTCCCTGCCCCCCAGATGCATTACTGTATTCCAAAGGGGGAGGCAGGGGAGAAGTCTAATCTAGCCTTAGAAACAGATTTCAATTCTAAGGGCAGACAAGTTTACAAAATCAAACTGAGGCCCTTAATGCTACGGTATCTTATCAGGTCCTTTCCACTGAATAAAATAGGATGACAATGTAAGGCTTACACAAGATTTGCAGTGCTACAAGAAAGCAGAGGTCAGGGTTATTAATTTATCACTGTCTGAATTCAGAGTCCATGTAAACTTCATTTCATGAAAGAGAAAGTAGAGAGGTCAGATTTTAGGCTTCTAACTACTGAGTAAAGCAGATTTGTTTGGAGGCATGCAGGCTGCCAAGTGTTTATGGCCTTTATCAAATCTTTAGAAGACATAAAAAGCTGTAATTTATGGGCAATTGTTAAATTTCAAAGCATACAGCACATGTAAACACAGTGTTATGCTCCCTCAGATGGAGAAAAGAAGAGCCAGAAATCTGTGAAAAGATACCAATTTCATGCACCAATTAAAAGGTGCAGAGAAGCATCAACCCCAAAGCCCTTTTTGGGGCTGTTCAAGTATTCCCAGATTAGTGTCTTGGTGTCCTAAAATTTAAATACAGTATCTTTCTTTTCCTTGGGTATACCACCACAGATTTCTGGAAGAAAGCATTTGTTCTCAGCTGTCCTGTAAAGGCAAGGCCAGACCAAAACAAATGCACCAACTAAGCTTCTCCATGTCTCTCTACAGCAATTGCTTAAAATTATTCTCATTCAACCTACCTCTAATTTTATTCCCATAGGCATTTATTCTTTCAACCCTCAAGAACTCCATTTTAGTCATTAATTAAAATTTGTTAAATTAAAGAATCCAAATGAAGTCTTATTTCTTATATAATTAGGATATAGCAAAAACATTTTGGTTGTTCCTGTTGTTAGTGTCTCTCAACAAGGTTCAATTTGAGATTTAAGAAATGAAAACATATTAGCTTTTTAACTCAACACCATTTGCTGGCAGATATCCAACTGTATAAATGCCAACAGAAACTATCCATAAGTAAATTAAATAGATTTGTTTTTCTTTCTTCTCACCATTTCTGTGTGTAAGCATTTCTCTCAGCTCCTCATGGTCACACGGATGAGTGAAATCAAATACACTGTGCCCCGTCAACTCAAACTGCAAAAATTAAGAGGTATAAGGGTGTTTAATTTCATATACACTAAAATGGAACAGCTTTTTGAAACAGTCTTAGGAAATGTGAGTATTTCACCTGAGTGAGTCCCATACACTTGTTCACGTTTTCAGACATGTAAATCATGTCCCCATCTTCAGACAGAACCATGACAAAGCCATCAAGAGCTTTCAAGTAGAAACAGTTCAGTTCCTTCTCCATTTTGGCTTCTGTCTCCAGCTCACCTGCAAGCAGCCACACATTTTTGTTTAAGCAAACATCAGCCATTCTTCACTTTACCAGCAGGAATGACTTTTGGCACCAGTCTGCAAGGAATCAATCTTGCAGGACCATTCAAAACCAGTATAATTCATTGAGATAAGTGATGAGTTCAATTCTTCAAGCTCTAGTAAAGGTATCAGAAACCACAGAAAATCAGAGTGAGGTTAAGCCTCTGTGCTGTTATGTATTAACCAACATCTCTTCCACCTTAAGGAAAAGATCTGTGTGGCAAAAAAATTTACCACCCATCTCAAAAAGGCATTATAAACTTCTCTCAGGGGCTTTCTGGGAGAGTTTTCAGAGTCTGCCTACTGAAGTTACTCCTCCATACAGTGGAGGCAGACATGCATGAGCACAAATAACCAGTACAGCACCCATGGCAGGCTGTGAGCCACTGGCTCCCAACCAGACCCAGATACTCCTGCAGTTGCATGGGCAGGTGTAGCTGCAGAGACAACATATCCCCAGCTGACTTCACCTCCAGAGGAGCACATCACAGAAACACAATTTACAAAACTATTCCCTGCAGTTTGTATTAAGGAGACACAACTACAGTTAGCTCAGTAAACCTTGAACCTATTACGTACAGTTAAGAAAGCACAGCTGGAACAAACAAAATTAGGGGGGAAAAGAGGTTTAAGTAAAGGAATCTAGCTTTGGGAGAAGGGTCAAATGAGACTGAAAAGGGCACTACAGCTGTGATGAGGCAACCAGGATCACCAAAATAGAAAAGGGAAAAATTACATCCACTGAACAGCAGATTTTCCCTGTGCCATTCCCAACAGCTGATTTCTACTATAAAGTCTCCCACCTTCCCAAAGAAAGGACACAGCTAATAATAACCCATTCACTTATTTTACTGCTGACGGATCTTACAAACAGATTCCTCCTCAACATCCCTCCCAGAGGGTGCCAGGTTGCTCCCTTACCAGCATCCAGCAGCTTCCTCATGCGCAGGTAGCTGATGGTCAGCCTCATGATGGAAGCCTTGTCCAGGTGTGCACTGACAGTGTGGGGCAGGGGCAGCTGGTGAGCCAGCTCATAGAACACCTCCGACTCCTTGCTCCTCCGGCACCGGGCAGCATCCCGCGATTTCTCCTTCCTGCGCTCGGAGCTGATCCTACAGAAACAAAGTTTCGGCTTAACCCAGCTCTCTGTGAGATGTGTCTTTGAAACTAAGTTGCCAAGTGGGCAAGTAAAGGGTTGTGGAGTTGAATAATGTGAGGACTCAATTTAAAAGAGCAAGTGTAATTCATTGTATCAACTTCTGTAGGCTGTGACGGAACTAAATTCAAACCCACAGAGTCTTCCAACATGATCAATTCTTTAAAGAGACCCTTTCGTACTCAGACCCCTTCCTGATTATCTCATACCTTGAGTGCTGCCTCTCAAGCCTCCAAATCCTGACCCTTCAAGTCCATTTAACAAATTACAGAGTAGGTTATTTTCAGCTCAAAGCTCCAGCATCATGTATCATGTACATTCTCCAAGTTCTTCCTTTTTTACCATCCTTACAAAGGATCCACCTAATAGATCAGATAAGCAAGGATACTCATTTAACACGAGATATGCAGATATGCTGCTTTTCAAGTGATCCAGAAAGTCCCTTTCCCAAAATCACCCTATGATGATTCCATGATTCACTCTCTCTCCAGAAAAGCCCCTTCCAGAGCCTCCCTTTACTGGAAAGCAACACCTCATTCTCCTTCCTCTGCCTTGGTAGACCTGCCTCCTCCAGAACACGAGGTAAAGAACAGCTCATTGCAAATAGTTCAGACTGCCAGTAACAGGGACAATTCCCTCTTTTCCCAATACCCACATCAGGTCACTTTGTCTGAGGCATCTGGTCAGGTGAGTTTTGAACTAAACATTTTCACATGGGAGCTCCAAATTTTTCTCACATGCAAACAAGAATTCAATGCTGCTGTAGTCCCTGAGGAATTAAATATGCTTTTATTTTCAAATGAACAATATAAAACCGCACACTATTATTTTCCAGTTTTCTTTCTATACATTTACATCTTCTGAAGGCACCCTGTCTTCATTTTGCACTCACCTGAGATATAAAAGGCAATTGCAGTTTGGAAACCACTTTTTTTAAAAGATTTCACAAGACTTAAAAGCCATCTACTACCACTGCCAAATTCACATTGCTAAGTCTGTGGATCTGTGCAAAAGTCCCTTTTTAGTTAGCACACATCTTGTGAGAGGTATTACAAATTACAGAGCAAAGCAATTCACCAGCCAATGATCCCTGGGACATAATGAACCAGATTCAAAGAATCAGAGAATGGGTTGGGTTGGAAGTGACCTTAAAGATCATCCAGTTTCCATCCTGCCATGAGCAGGGACAGCTTCCACTATCCCTGGTTGCTCAAAGCCCCATCCAGCCTGGCCTGGAACACTGGAATGGGGCAGCCACAGCATCTCTGGGAAAGCTGTGCCAGGGCCTTGCCACCCTCAGAGGGAAGAGTTTCTTCCCAATATCTAATCTGTATCCCCTCTTCAGTGTCAGCAAATACATACCCCAAAACAACATTTTCAGTCCTTTACCTGCTGTGCTATCCAAAAAAAAACCTCTGGCCAAAACCTTGCTTAGTTTGTGCAGAAACGAGGGTGTGACAATATCATGTTGGATGTTGGAAGCACGAATGCCTTAACAAATGGAAGAAGTTCAATAATCCATGAGAAAGACAAAATAAACTATCAGAATCTCTCTTACAATCACCTTCCTTTTTACCATCTTGATAAAACTGTATGCTATCCCCAAAATCCTCTCCTCCTACTCCTGCCACTGCCAGCAGAGAAAAACTATTTTGCTGGAATGAGAAACATTAATAGATTGACATAATAATAGTAATAAAGACCTTGGGAAAACTAACTTATGGGAATTACAGTTGTAAAAAACTCTGGATATATAATAGTCCCATTGATTCCTGTGAATATAAGCTTATGTCCCTCAGAAGGGCAGTCTAAAATACCTGACAATATTTCCCCGTATTGCAGATTTCTTCACACTGAATTTCCCTGTGACAACAGATGTTCCTGTTGTAGTGATGGATATCTTGGTCGAGAAGCTTGAGGCTCCTGACATACAGGTATATCTGGAAATAGCCATTACGAAAAGTCTGACCTTTAACAATACTGCAAAAATATTTTAGCTATTTAATCTGACTGATTAAATATTTATTACTGAAGACAGGCCTCAAGTACCTTTTCTCTTGATGGAAAACTAAGAGTGGAGATGAAAAAAACCTCTGGATTCTCTTTGTCCTCTTTCTTGGCCCACAGATTTCCCTGTAACTCTATTTTGTCAAAGGTATTTCAAGGTAACTGTCGTGGTTTAACCCCAGCCCACAATTAAGTACCACAAAGCTGTTTGCTCACTACCTGTCCCACCCTCATGGGATGGGGAGGAAAAATGCAATGAAGGTAAAACCCACTGGACAACATTAAAACCGTTTAATAATTGAAACAAAGTAATAATTGCAGTGACAAGGGAGACAGCATAAAGAAAGAAGCAAGACTCAAGACAGACAAGTGATGCTGGAGGCAATTGCTCACCCACCCTCTGACTGATGTCCAGCCTGTTCCAGAGCAGGGACCAGCACCTCCCAGCCAACACACACTGGCCATGACTCTCTGTGGTTTGGAATATCTCTTTGGTCAGTTCAGGTCATCTGTCCTGGCTGTGTCCCCTCTGCCTTCCTGAGAATCTCCTCACTGACATGGGAAACTCAGAGTCCTTAACTCAGGGTAAGCACTGCTCAACAGCAGCTAAAACATCAGTGTGCTGTCAGCATGATTGTCCAAAACACAGCCCTGCACCAACTACTAGAAAGAAAATTAACTCCATCCCAGCTGAAACTGTAACAGCAGCACAAGCAATTCTGTTGCCTTAGACAGATTCACCTTTATACCTCTGATTTTCATTAGCTACTCATTCAAGATCCCTACACCTGAAAAATGTTCACCCTACAACAAAAACTCGAGAATTACTGGTAGTAAATGGTTGCCATCCACCCAAATTCCTGCAGTTTTGTCACTGCAGTTTTCCTTTCCAACTGCAGACGCTTCTAAGCTAAAACTCCCCTGCTTTGGCAATCAAGCTGAGCACTTCAAGTCCACAGGTTTGTCGGGCCTGTGTGAATCACACAGGACACTTAAGAGATGAAAATAGACACTAACCTCACAAGCTGGGATTTCAGCCCCTGTATTTTGTTTATGACAGCTAATGTTCTTGAAAATATTTTGGGTATTTTCCAAATTTTTGCCAGGTTTTAGCACCCTTGGCAGCAGCCTTCAGCAGGAACAGTCAAAACTTCTCCTGACCATTGAATTATTAATTACCAACTGAAAAGGCTGCTCAAATCCAGCCCATAGTGCTTCCTGTTAAAAATTAATCCCAGAATAAGATCAGCAAGTGCTGCCAGCTGGAGCTGATGGGCAAACCCCAAGGAAAAGGGGATGCTGGAACCCAACAGTGCTGCCCGAGTGGCAGCATCTCCTCTCCCTTTTACTATGTGTTTCCTTTCTAGAAAGGCTGCTACTATAGATAGATGTTTAAACTGTACAGCACAACAGTTGGCTATTTTTAGCTGCTATTTAAACCTAAGCTGTAACCAATCTGAGTAAAACCCAGCCATTTAAATAGGAAGATTAACTACCAGCTTCAAAGAGCGTTTCTTTAATGGATCAAATTAATAGGGAAAAGGTCTTTCACAAATGAGGTTTAATTACCAAGTGAAGTCATTGTTGCCTCAACACTGAAATGCNCACAAACTGGCTTTTGGGGACTTTCCTTTCTGAAGTGTAACTTCGTGGGGAAAAAAAAAAAAAAGAAAAAAATTCTTTACCATTGCAACTACTCTAAGCTTTGTTACAATTGCATAAAGGAAATAAAAACAACAGACATCAGCATGTATAGCTGCTCACAATTTTCCATGTAGTCAATTAAATGACACTGAATTCCTGTAAAGAAAATGTATTTCCAAAGTGAGCACTCTCTCAACCAGAGGGGAAGGAAAGAGAGCTCAGGGGATTTTAAACAGTGAGACGTGAAGTGCCACAAAATCAGTTTAAACAAATCATATCACTTCTCTTATCCCTTCTTTTGGAACTGCCCCTGTGTAAAGCTCATGATCTCCTCAGGAGAAAGAGCATTCTGCAGAAAAGGAGCCAAGCTCCATTTAAAACAAGCCCCAAACTTCAGAGCTGTATTGCAGCCTTCTGCTGCCTGGCATGAAACAAAAACACCTCCAGAGCCTGAAGAAAACCTCAGCTGCCGAGTGGATTATACATGCAATGAAAATATCAGAAATGCTGCTGCTGGACAGGAAATTGCATGCATTTGCAGGTCTGATTTTTCCTGCACAATTTCAGTGCCAGACATTCATTTCCATTTCGTGTTTCTACCACCAGAATACAGAAGCAGAGAATCATAAGCATGTTATCTATCAGAGCTCACTGAATGCAGTTTCACTGAAACCTTTAAACCCAATAGCACTTCTTATTTGTAAGAGATGTTTACATGCAATAGCTGAATAAAATCTGAGCTCCAGAAGATATTTGAGTTAGAAACCCAGAGCAAAAGGGTATTTCATGACCAGGACTCACTGCAGCTGAACCAAGAGTTCAGCTGAAGGATATAACCTGGACTCTCACTGCCTCAAATCATGGTGAATAGAAACAAAGTTTTACAGCAAGAATTTGCCCAGCAGCCTTGAGAGCAAAGCACATCAGCAGCAATCCCGTGCCCACCAGTTACAGATGTTAATATTGGCCTCTCTACTTGAGTGTGCAACTTCTGTCATCATGGTCATACAAACCACCTGGGCCACAGCATCTCCCAAATAACACATCATTCCCCATACCAGCCCCAAGACCCCTTCACAGCAGATTCCTACAAGCAAGCCCCCAGTTGTCTAAATACAGCCCCAATTTGTCATCTCCTTGGGTGAAAAACTAATTAACTGCCACATATAAGTTGGCTTGTTCCTCCTTATTTACCAATGGCAAATAGAGAAAAAAACAAAAACACCCTGGAAAATACCACCAGTAACTGAAAA
Organism: Aegithalos caudatus; assembly: GCA_013389925.1. Classification (NCBI taxonomy): domain Eukaryota; kingdom Metazoa; phylum Chordata; class Aves; order Passeriformes; family Aegithalidae; genus Aegithalos; species Aegithalos caudatus. Next base: position 357,006 of record WEIU01017536.1, on the reverse strand, counting down.
TAATTAGATTAAAAAATGGTCAATGGGTAGAACTTAAAATCAGTCAACTTTGTCTCCTTCTAGCTTTTAGAATCACCACCCAGTGTTAAGAAAAATTTTATACTGTATACATAATATTAGATTAACAACAACAACAAAAAAAAAAATTAAAAATCAAGAGGTTTCCTTTATGTCACTTTGCTACGGTCACAGATTTTCTCCCATTTGAATTTACTGTTTCTCTAATCAGGTACATTTTACTCTATAGGTGTTTTCAGTTCCCAAGTAAAATGACTTGTGCATGATTAATTAACCCAGGTTCATCTTTCTCAATACAGGTTTTGAGAACATTCTAACATAAAAACATCTTCCAATAGCAATTCACATTTTTCTCTTTAGATTTGCTTTCTTCAACCAAGTGGCTTTGTATTTATCACAGTATTTGTTCCTAAAGTTTCATAGAAATATACATTGTAGGAAACAAACAATCCTAATTAGTAATGTGTCTCAAAACTGGTAATATCTTCTTGGGCTTTAGCTAGTTTTCACTTCAGCAATTAATTGCCATCATTTGCCAGTAAAAGATTCAGATAATAATTCCATGTTGGTAACAATCTCTCAGACTGTAAAACTACTCTGGGAAACACCCGGCTTAGAAATGGAGTCACAAAAACTATATCCACTATAACTATAACTTCATTTTTTATTTCATTACATCAAAAAAAGGTGCAAATATTACAACACAGTAATAAACTAAAAGTGTATGACATCAGGATGGGATTGGAACTTTAGAAAGTAGACTTGCAAGTGGTCTCACATTTAATTTTTAAGGCTGAATGCGTTCCTGTGGTTGGTATAAAACTTGGTCACCTTTTCAGGCCCAGCCTAAGCCAGGTATTTCTGGAAGCACAGCTGGACAGGACAGAGGGGCAGCTCCTGGTTTGCAGCCAGAGCCTGCAGAACACCCAGAATAACCAGTTGTGTCCATGTGGATGTGAATGGCTCAGCCCTGGGCATGTCCCACCAACCACTCTCACCTACAGCCAAAGAGTGTTAGGACAAAGTTCTGCTCTCCTGACTCTGCTGAATACACTTGGGTTTTTTCACTGGTTGTAAGGTCTGGGTTTTGTTCAGAGCTGCTAGCCATGATACTTGTAAAATTATTCCTCCATGGAAAGAAGGCCCAGGCAGTTGGCACAGAGAAACTAAAACAGTGGAACTGCTCTATTGACAATGCAGTAAGAAAAACTGGTTTATAATGAAAGAGAACACCCCTCAAATCCAGTTATTTAGGTATATGGGGAGCTAAGGAGCTGATTAACTTCAGCAAGGGGGGACAAAGCTGCAGTGTTAGCAGCATCTATCGAGTCTTAAGACAGACCCACACAGACATGGCCCAGAGTGGCAGGCAGCCCCGAGAGCCCCATTCCTTCTCCCTCCCAGCCCTGCAGTGTCACACTTGTCTGTCCTGACCAGCAGCCCACACTGTTCATCCCTCAGCAGGCAAACTTTTTCCAAATTGGTTGGGAGGGGCTCTCCTTCCTCCTATTGCAGCTACACAGAATTACTGCAGTCTCCCAGCTGCCAGTTCTCCATGAGCTTGGGGTTACAGCTCTGACACACCTTGCTTTGACATGATTTCCTTTTAAAATATTATTGCTTTATGGCAATTTTTATTTACTAGTTCTTCTTATGTTATAATCTGTGTAAAGAGCTCTTGTGAGGAAAAAAAAAACCCACACCCAAACCTCGTGTGTAATCAGAAGCATGTGATTACACAGAAGTCTTGCTCTTCATGAATTAATGAACATCACAGCCCACTAATCCAGCTCAGGAAAAGAACTCAGAAATTCCTTACATACAGTATGAATGATTCAAAAGAGATTTAACTGCAGAAACTAACGTAATACCCAAGCAGAAATAACACCACTATATGTAAACTCTTAAAATTCATTCCTTTGTATATTTCTTTCTAACACAGTAATTTAAACAATTTTCTTTACATGAGGGTAGTTGCAGGCATTTCCCATAGCCTGGCTACCACCAAAACAAACCCTAACTGATAAAACTCTAACAAATCAGGAGAGCAAGCAGGCAGGTCAGCCTGGATTAGCTACAGCAGCACAAATGCTCTGAAAGCCATCAGTGTTTGCAAAATGAGAGTGGGGAGAGGCAGCAGGAGGACCCTCAGTCAGCTCACCTAGAGAAGTCTTAGCATGGACACCACAAAGTCCATACAAACCCATCCTACAGACAAATTACAGCAGAGCCTTAAAGGTCTGAACCCAGCACAGCACCATGCTGGCAAGATTATATCCATCATCTGGATCTGGCCTTGAATTGACCTGAAACCCCAACTACCTCCCCACGTAGAAAGTGGGAGTAAGAAGGGAAAAGCTTAAATATTGTCATTTTAAATTTAGATCATGGTGAAGTGATCATGTCTTACTATACAATGTAACCCACTCACAGTTTACCTTTGCTACATGGCATACAGTGGTGGCAGGTTAAGAAATTTTTTTTTTCAGCTACATTATTTGGCTTTCCCTTGAATATGTATTTTTCCTTAATTAGTCGTGCTTTACCCTTCAGGATGAAAGATACATGGTGGTTAAATTGTGTTTATTATTACAGAAAAATCAGAGCCATTCAAAAGAGATATCTGAAAGTGGGCTTGACAGAACTAGACATTAAGTGCTCTCCTCCCTTCAGCCCTTCTGCTTTTGCTTCTACCAAGCTCACAAAAATAGGATGCAAAACATATCCCCAAGATATCTGTCAGGCTCTCAGTTAACAATGTTTTAACTAAGAACTGGTCCACCTTCAGACAGATGCAGACTTTGATGAATTTTAGTCTAAACCATGACATTAAAATGCATCTTCTGTTTTGTTCATTGCATTTGGTTTTCAAGACTGGAGGCTGGACATTTTCCCGCATTGCTTCCATCCAAGTTTCACCCCTTCACCTCAAGTTCCTCAATTGTTTTCAGTTAACAGAGTATTTTGTAATCAAAGGTTTTAAGAACAGGAAAAAAAAAACAAAAACCAAAAACGAGAAGAGATATCAAGTTGGTTTTTTTTTTTCTGTATGAATAAAGAACAAACAGACCCACTAAGCAGTCAAGGGAAACATTTGCAACAATAGCTAGGACAAAAAGCCTGCAGCAATGTCAGCTCAGCATCCAATAGACTCAATAGGGTGCAAGGAAAAAGTCCTTTCTGAAGGACTGAGCACCAAAATTCCCATCCCCAGATAAACCATTCCTTTCTTGGGCTTAGCTAGTGGAGACTGCAGCCTTTATATTTGATGTGGATTACTTTATGTCTTCCAAGGGAGGAGAGCAGGGAACAACCATAAAGCAGTAAGCCTCTAGTAACTTCCTTTCTATCACAACAGTCCATTTACTATTCTCATTTTTGAGCAAAAACAGGAGGCTTGGCCTCAAATCCTTTCGCTTCTTGAAATGCACAAATTTTCATAAAGTGACATCAGTCCAGTTTTGGTTTAGGAATGACAATGAAAGAACTCATTCTGGCAAACAAAACAGGTCATCTTTTCCAGGTAACATTTCCAGGATTACTACCATTCCAGTCAAAAAGTTTATTAAATAAGTTGCTTGGTAAAACCTCCCACTGTTGTAATTATAATCAGTGCTGCTGATTCAGTATCCTCAATTCTTCACTTGAAGTTCGGGCTCTATTTTAATGCAGTGAGTTAAAAGATTTGTTGTAACATTTCTCAAAGTGCTTAAGAAGCATTCTTTCACACCAAATTAAACAGAAGCTGCACAGTATCTCTGCTAACACACACACACGGTTTGTTATGCTTTGGTGTCTTTAAGGAACAACTAATGGACCATCTTGAAGCACCAGTTCTCCTCCAGCGCCAGCAAAGCCATTTTCAATTTCTTGGTACTAAAATATCTTGAGCTTTTAAAAGGCTACATTTCTCTACAAGTCCCAGTGTTATCAGACTTCAACAGGAAGAAATGACAGATCATGCACATGATGAAACTCCTCTTTATCAATGCACTTTCTCTGAGATCTCAGACCCAACCCCCAGGCTGGTATGAGCAGGCGTAGCTTCAACCCAGGCTGTGGCTCCACATCAAAGAACCCCGAAGTGCTCGTCACCTACGTAAACTGCATTCAAAAAAATACATATGCTGGCATCCATTCACTTGATTCCACGTTCCTAATGATTTCAGAAGGTAATTTTCATAGAGATTTTTTTTCCAAGCTAAATAGCAGAGATCTCGGTAGAGAAAAACCCCAACAGGCTTCGTGCCCAATGGTAATTTGGAAATCTGTATCTTCCTTGAATTTTCAGGCAGTAGTCAGAGGTGCAAAGGCTCATCTTCTCTCCTGGGCCATTTCTGTAGTCCCCAGTGTCACAAAACCTCCCTGTGTCTCCCATTTCAGTGAAAAACTCAGATTCTCCTGCATTCTCTCTTCCACTCGCTCTAGTAAAAGGAAGCTTCTCAGGAGAGGCTTGAAATGCTCAAACTTTCTCAAATTCAAAAGGGAAAGGGCTGTTATAACATGAAAAGATGATTAAGGTCCAAGTTCTTTCCATGCATTACCTAGGTGGTTTTTCTGAGGCATGTAAACACCTGCCCATATAACTGTGTATGTGAAGATAAAAGGTGCAGTTGAGCTGATGACTTGTAATCTGGAACATTCCTTCCTTTTGGACACCAGCTTGCTAGGCAGGAACAGGTATAGGTTACTGTGCCTTCTTGTAAGGCTCTTGCAAGATTTGTTTTTGTTTTGAATCTGCTTGTTTTATATTTTCATCTTGTAATTGAATTGGTATTTGCATCTCCTTGGGAAGTATCATCAGGAAAAGCTTGATGCTCTTGTATACCACCACTAAACCATGTGGGACTTCCCTCCTGGGTTTACTTAGCCATGCACACTCTACAACCAGGTAAAAATTATTTCGTTGGCATGTCCTAAAACTAAAGCTCTTCAGGAATAAATTAATACCACCAAATTCTCATTGGTAGTACAAAAAAAAAAAAAAAATTTAAAAAGAAAAATTCAAACATCAGCAGCTTCTGCCATTCAATGTCCCCTTTAATATCAAAAATCTCATGCAAGCCTACTTGAAATCCAGTGTTCTAACACAAATTGGTGCAATATTACTACTGAGCAACAGGAACACACTGAAGAATTCAATCCACTGTGTTACACAGTCTCAACAAGAGTCCTCCAGGCTGAAAGCACACCAAAGGGAACATGTGCAATCCTAAGAGTTTTGGGCTTACACTGCAATGCCGCTGCCAGTTGACAGTGTAATTAATATTTATTGACTAATTATTTTTTTTTTTCACCATCAGCAATCAGAGTTTTTGAACCAGACACATAAACTCCAGACATTATAGTTCAAGGACAGGGAGGAACAAAGGTCTGTGGCTGCTTGCACAATGTGCAGGGAAGGAAGCAAGCACCTGTAGGTGAATTCACGAGTTACACACATGACAGCAGCGTGGACTCCTCTGGCCTCTCTCCTGGCAGCAGTAGGAAGAGAGCATGGCACTGCTTCCCAGCTCCTCAAGGCTTACAAAGGACGTGCCACCTTACCTAACCTAAATAAACCCTTGATGGGCACTTCTGATAAGAGAGAAACCAACCAGAAGAAGGGGATGGCAATTAAATGAGAGAATAAAATCGATTATCCACTTCACACCTCCACCTTTAAACCAACAGTTGACTTAACTGCCACACTGAAGATGCTGATAAGAGCATGCAGCTACCTTTGTTACCCCCCTCCACATTCCAAAAATGGTCCAGGATGTGCCTCCAGAGACACCTGAAAGGAAAAGCATTTCAACAGAAGGCTGAATTGCTAGAAAAGCTTAAAAGCGCTTCAAAGAAAACCTCTGCTATTGCATCACCCTGTTACAGACCCCCTGACAACCTGGACCATCTGATCCCAGCTGCACCAGCCCCTTTAGCTAAGTGGGGACTGGTTGTTGGTATTTCAGGCACCCCAGTCAAGAGACCCAGACTGCAGATTGGAGACGCTGTGTTTTAAAGGGCAAAGCAAGCATGACTGTAAACAAAAACCAGAAAACCCTCCTGCTGCTTCCATCAGCTCACTGCCAAATTATCAGACCTGCACTGATAAATGGAACCAAGGCAGCAGCAGAGCAAAATTACAGAAAATTTCTGCAACAGGCAAATCCTCCGCTGCTATTCTTCCCTGATTTTCAGTGCCTTGATGATGATGAGGATGGGCAGCAGCACTATGCTGTCCCCTTCATCTTTAGTGGACACTGGAAAACCATTTCTGGTCATTTTTATTAAAGGAATTTACAAAACTTTTCATGTTTGAGGCAGTGCAAAGAACAGACAACACAGGTTAGCCCTATGGCAAGGCAAACAATCCAGAAAAATCCAGAAAGCAGTAAAACCACTGTTCTATGAGCCAGAAACCACTCAGCCTTCCCCATACCTGTGGGGAGACTCTACAGGAGATTTACTGAAAGATTCCTCCTCTTCTTACAGCCCAGGTTATACAAAAGGTTTTTGTATTCACTTTCGACTCTAGCAATGGTGGCTCATTTCCCCCAGCGCTGAGAGAAATTAACAGACAAAGGCAGGGGAACATACAATCCTAAAGACCTCACACAGGTTTAAGGAAAACCAGGGGTAGCCACTGCCCCTCAGAGCCATCAGCACGGGATACAGGCTTCCCAGACAGATTCTGGAGCTGGACTTTAGTGGCAAAAATCCAGCAGAAAACCCACGGCCTTCCAAATTATCCCCCTTAGATACTAGAAAATAAGTCTCAAAGGCTAACTCTGAGAAACTGAAAAGCTGAAGTACTTCTGCAAGGCACTCATGTCAGGATATTAAATTTCACTGACTTATGCCATCTTAAGACCCAGAATGAATACTCCAGAAATCACTTATCATTTTTATTCAGCACCTATAGTACTATTTTATGCTATAAAGACTTACAGCACACTAGAAAAATGAATCTGGGTTGCCTACCAGCTGCAAGCCACTACTACAAAAGTAAAGACTAACCCATAACCCTAAATGGCTCATTTACTTAAAAAGGCACCAGAATTCCTCTGCTAATAGTGAAATGTCAGAGCACAGACCTGAGGAAAAGCTTTTCATTGCATCAGCCATCTGCACACTGGAGTTTGTTAAAAGAATATTGAGAAAAATCTCCTACTTCTCACCAAAAGCCTTAAATTTGGCTCAAATGGGAGTCGATGAGGGATGAGCAAACCTCCCAACAACTGTTTCACCCACTCCATGCAATGAAACATTGTCCTTGCAGCACCTGGGGGAAAACCCAGGAGCACATCAAAGTGATACAACTACTGAAGAATGGCTAAAACCCAAATAATTCAGTATCTAATCATGGTGCTGACAGTTGATTTCTTAGGGAATCTTGACCTCTGTACATATATGAGAAACTTGGAACTGCATCAAAAAAATTGACTCAACAGGCCAGTATAAAAATCCACACCTCCAGATACTGCTATGACTAAATTTCACTTTAAGGATTGAGACACAAACTTGGTCAAATCCCATATTTTCTGAATCTCACAGTATATAATTAAGTAAACAACAAGCTTTACATTAACTATCACGAGTTAAACACTATCCACATACAAGCAGAGGGAGAGGCAAGGAATAAAAGGATCTTAACCCACACCAAAATTGAGGTGTACTGTATATACAATTAGCCAAAGTTTTATCATCAAAGATGATAAAGCACAGGACGTAAAGGACTTCTCCCTTCAAGGTATTCTGAATATGGACACTATCAAACCTAAACCCTTCAAAAACAACCCAGGTTTTTGAGAAATGCTTGATATTTCCATTAAGTTCTCTGCTGAGCTAATATCCTTCCTTTTTTGCTTAGCCATCTTCGCTCAACCATACATCCACAGCCCCCAGGATGAATGTACCACAGACACAGCTTTATGTTTTCCATTAAAACCCTACAACAGGAGTAATCTGAATATTCCTTTATAAGAAACATTCCCAACTTTGAACTTTGTCTGCAGGAAACAGAAAACAACAAATTCTCTTTCTTAAGCCCTGCCTTTAGGAAGGAAGGATAAGCTTTGCATACTGATTCTTGCATTTTGAAGAAAGCAGATTACATCCAGGATAAGGAAATTGCCAAAAAAAAAAAGAAAAAAAAAAAGAAGAAGAAGTCCTCCAGTGGGGCAGAACGGTAAGTAAAAAATAATAAATGCTCAAGGGCAAAAGGAAAAAAAAAAAAAAAAAAAAAAAAAAAAAAAAAAAAAAAAAAAAAAAAAAAAGAAGAAAAGTATCAGAAAACAACTCAAGTCTCAAACCCCTAGACCTGCCACTAAATTAGCACAGCAGAGCAAAGCACAGATTAATCATTTTGGTTGCAACATTTTCTCCCAGGCTTCTCAAGAGCTCGGAGCACAGAAAGGCTGAGTGCCACCCCAGGTGCCCCCGGTGTTGGGATTTCTGTGGACCGAGAGGCGCTTTTAGCCCATCCCAGCCCGGCACCCCGGTGACGGCTCCAAAGGCGCTCCAAGGGAGCCGGTGCTGCTCCCGATCCCTGCTCCCAGCCCAGCACAAAGCTCACCATCCATTTTACAAGCCGGCCAGGCTCCTTCCCGACACAACTTACACGCTGGAACACTTACGGCGCTTAACCTGCTCAGATGACCCTTGGGTACAAGGGCAGGCAAAACCCATCTCGAATAATTAAAAGCCGAGAAAAGGTATCGATAGCCATATAAACAAACCGTTCTGCAGATGGCGAATAAGGGAATTAATCCCCCCACAAAGCCCCACCGCCGGGACCCGCTCACCCGAGCCCCCCGGCTCCTTAAACTTCACCGCCTAACAAAGGCTTTTAAGGCTTTTATTCCCCCCCACCACCACCCCCTTCCCCTAATTTGCGCTTACAATCCTCGGTGAATTATTCATACTCCTCAACTCACATTGTCCACCCGCCACCCCCCCACACACACACACCCCTCTTACAACCTCCCCAAAGCGGCTTTTGGGGATTTTTTTTAAAGCTTAATATCTGCAGATCGCGAACCGGCCCTTTTCCGCACAAAGCCAGGGCACGGCGGGCTGGGAGCGCGCCGGGCTCGGGGCACGATCAATCCCTGCCCGCTCATTCCCAGGAGCGGAGCGGCCCCGGGGTCGCTCCCCG
>WEIU01017536.1:257342-347194 GCA_013389925.1 Aegithalos caudatus | reverse complement strand
TCGTACCCCCGTGGGCACAGCGCGAGGAGTTAGTCCCTTCTTTATTTCCTTTTCTTTTTTTTGTTCCTTTCGCACGTAACTTTGTTCAGTGCTTGATTCCGCTGCCTGTCCCAAAGGTGTCGTGGTACTATAAAAACTCGGGACGTTTAGACTCATACAATCATCGAGGTTGGAAAAGACCTTTAAGATCATCCAGTCCGAGCATTCACCTGGTGCTGCCCCTGTACCCCTAAACCACATCCCACAGCGCCTCTGAAACGCCTATTGAGCATCCCTGCAAACAGCCTATTCCAATGCCTGGCCACCCTAACAGTGGAATTTTTATTTTCTAGTATCTAATCTGAATCTCCCTTGTCTTGCTTTAAGGGCATGTCCTCCTGTTCTCTCCCTGCAGCCACGGCAGCAGAGACCTCCCTACAACCTCCTCTCTGTGAGTTTTAGACAGCGATGAAAGCCCCTCAAAGCCTCCTCTTCTCCAGACGAATCAAACCCAGCTCCCGCAGCCACTCCTCACAAGACATGTTTTCTAGTCCATTTCCAGTTAAAGGGTTCAGAACTTCACATTAATTAAAGGGAACAGTCAGCTCCACGGCCGGGCAGCCCAGAAGGGGAACCGACGGGTAATTAGGCACATTTCGAGCAAGTTTTACAACTTCCCAAACCCCGACCAAACCCAAGAGCAGAGCCAGGAGGCTGGACCAAGGCTGTGCTGAGCCACTGTGACCCCTCTGCCTTCCCTGCTGCCCACCCAGGCTGGCCCAAATCTGATGCCTTCATCCCAGTGCCTGCATATCATTTCCCCTCCCACTCCCCCCATGGCAAGCCCGGCCTCAGGCACTGCTCATCTGAGAGCCCCAGGATCTCCTGCTGACCTTGGCTGGCCCTGGAGGCTCAGCAGGAGGGGCTGGACAGAGGACACCTGGCACTGACATGGCCACACAGGCGAGTGGCCTCTTGGATCAGGAGCAAGGAGAGGAAAACTGGGGGCAGAGCCCACACATTTAAAGTTAAAAGCCTTAGCTCTGTAGCCTTAGCTCAGGGTCACGTGTGTGTGAGCACTCTGGGGAGGCAGGAAAGGCACAATTCCAGGTGGAGTGACCCCACAGAGCTCAGGGGTTCCTTTACACCTTGTGGGTTCCCACTAGTGAGGACTTCAAGTGACCATCTGGGGCTGAACCTTATGAGACTACTGAGTTTGCAGTTCAGCAGTAATGATACCTTTAAAAAAAAGCAGCTTTGACAGGCATAAGTGACATTCTTTAGCTGCTGTGTACACGTGTGGTGACATAAGAAACACCTGCAGGGCAAAGTGATGGTGTTTCAGTCCTGCAGCTTCCTAACACTTCTGCTGTGGATTCCCAACTTCCAGGTAACAAGCAGTTGCTTTTGGCACACAGTCATGGATGTCCTGTGTTTGGGGGGTGCAATTTATTTTTTTTTATTTAGAAGAAGAAAAGGCAGTGATTGTGACATTTGTTAGCTATCACAAGGAGTTCCTGTATGAAATGCATTGCTTCTACCCACAGCAGTCAGATATACGCAGAAGAGGCACAGGTGCTTCTGACTCCTTTTATTCCTTCAAGGTTTTCCATCCAAACATGGACAAAGCCCAGCTCTACTTTGCTTATGAGCTATGACAAGACAATAGCCTGTGGCAGTGTGGCTGTGAACTACTGATATTTCTGTTGTTCTGTGCTCACTGGAGCCTCGAGAAGAAAAACAATCTAAGCAAGACTCAACCTCAAGTGTCTTGCATAAGTACCAAGAAGCCCTCCCCAAGGGCTCACAGACAACTTTATCTTTCAAAATGAGGTTTAGGCAGCTCAAACATAGGAAGAAATTCAGTAGTGCACTGCAGCTGTGCAGGTTTTTTAGTCTGCTCACGGAGTCACCATAAAAGCCCCTAGAGAATTTTCTGGTTTAAATGGGGAGGGATCTCCTGGTGGGTGCAGAAATGACAAGGCCAGCTCAGTGACACCTTTCCCATCAGAGCCCCTGGAACACATCCAGGGAGTTTTGGTAGTGAAGTGGGGATAACAGAGGTACTTGCCATGCCTTAGAGGAGGCTGGTGCAACTCAGAGCAGCTGTTGCAGCTTCTCTAATCTCTCAGATTGAGGTTGAAGTGGTTCCTGGTGAGCCTGGCACAGTAGAAAGTGAAAGCCTCTTCTTTACTTTGACAGCAATCTCAGTGTCCTTCAAAGACCATTTGATGCAGTCTGGACCAGGGACTGCCCAGCTGTAACCTACAGAACCCACCTTACCCTACCCAGTAAGATTTTATTTTCAATCTTGTCACTCCGTGAATGACAATTTTAGTGCCTATAAGCATGGATGTCTTAAGATTCACTTGTGCACCTTTACTACTACTATCCAAAGTCACATAATGTGCAATACATCAAAAGGGTTCCTTGTTGAGTATTCTTACATAAGGTTCTGCTCACATTAAATCACTTGGACACAACAGCTTGAGATGTGTTGATGAGCCCTGAGTAAAAATCACTGGTGAAAAATCCCAGTCTACACTTTGCTAGTGCTGCTCAAAGGATTGTTCAAAGATATCAGACTTCCCAGCATAAACTGTCTGGGGAGCTGTGAGTAAGTGTTGTGGTCTCCTTACGAGACACATTTCTTTCATGCCAAACATGCTTACCCCGAGCTCATAATAAAGAATAATGCTTCGAAACCCAGCTGTGTTTCAGAAGAGTGTTAGCGGAAACTTGTTCTGCAATTAAGCATTTCATACTGTAGCAGCTCTTGGGGGATGTTAAGCAAATGCTCTCCCTCACACACATCCTTCCCTTTATTAAACTTTTGCGTCACTGCTCTAAAAGTCTGCCTATACACTTTCTTTCCCGCTCTCCCAGTGGCCGATAACAGAAACTTATTACAGTATATGATGCCTTAGTCACTTTTCTTGACCTTTATTGCTGCTCTAAGTTCACACTCACGCTTACGTTAGAGAACTTCCTGAACACAATGGTGTTTGCATATGACTAATTAGGGCAGATGCACAAGCTGATGAGTCAGCAAACGGCTCGGCTCGGACAGCGGCAGCGGCTGGGCAGCAGAGCCAGCCGGGGTGAAGAAGAGAGATCCTGCCTGTGGCTTCGGGTCTGTTTGCTGATGAGTCGGGTGTCGCCGCGATGGGCTCTGTAGGCATTGACTCTCAGCATCCGAATGCATCTCCATGTCAGTAACGACTGGCAGAGCTTCTGGATTCGGTGGGAAGAAATCAGGGATTTCTTACGTCTTACATCCCATTCACTGTTTCTGGGCAGGGACTCACCGGGGCGGGCAGAGGGTGTAAAAGAGAAGCTCCGTTTCTCTCTCTGGAGCTGGCAGCTCACATCACAGGGGATGTCACAACCAACCTGCCCTCAGCACTGGCTTTCCTGGGCTTTTGCTTCATTGTACAGCCCCCTACATGTAGGGAATTACCACTCATTGGTTCAGTAATTGAGCTATAATGAGGAGTACATTCTAGTCTATTAATATTTGACCCAAAAACCTGTCTTGCTCACAGCACCACTGTGAAATGTTGAGTTGACAGAGGAATGCCACAAGGTCTCAAATACTGGGCAGACCCAGGGCTCTGTGACACAGGCTAATAGTTGTTACTGCAACTTACTGTGCTTAACAGTGAAAGAACCTGGGAGCTCTGGTGGTCAACTCATTTCACAATAGAGAAATGAACTGGGATTTGAATCTAATTCAAAGCAAACCATTGGCATTGGAAGCCTAATGCTGCTGTTTCTCAAATACAAAGTATTGTCTGAAATGAGAGTACGTGATGGGAGACACAATCTCCCATTGGCAACTGTTGTTTCCTCTGGTCTTTTCTAACCTCAGTACTTCTTCTCTCCTTCTTGTGCCAAGATCTTGTTTATTTTTCCTTTCACATCTGCACAATCCACATTTTTTAAACTATGACCACCTCTTAAAGCCTGCTTGGGTCAGTGTACACTTAAGCATTTGGAAATACTCTCTGGACCTGTTTCTACACAGGTACCCCAAAATGGTAAGAAATTCTGCAGCGTAATAAAAACACTATGTCCAATTCAGTGCAATTAGATTTGGGGAAGGATTTTCTACCCATGAAAGCAGTTTAACAGATGAAAGCATAAGACAAGCAGACACTTAGCAGGCTACACTGTACAGTTTCACCAGTTGGCTGCATCTTGCCTACTCCAGGTCTCTCCTGAGCAGATACTGCCAACTGTACAGTGGTTTTCCTGATGTGGACAAAAAACAGCATGGAATTTTAAACTCGTCCTTACAGAAAAGATGGGTTTGTGGTCAAAGCCCTGAACAAAGGCTCTGGGGGCCGAGGTTTGGTTCCAGGCTTCCTGTAGGACTCTACACAACCCACTTGGAGAAAGGCTTTCTATTTTCAGTGCTGCAATCCACAGTGCTGAGTGGAGGAATCCAGTGCGTGCCATGCACGAAATCCAGCTCCCCATGTAGTGAACTGTCAGATCTGGAACCCTCAGGAACCAGCTGAGCAGGGAGCAACTGAGACAACCACAATATAAATCTGGGGGAAAAAAAGGACCTTTTCAAAACCAGGTCCAGGTTTTGGCTTTCAAGATATGTCTGTGCTCAGGATCCCTGTCTGGTAACTCCACCCTGCAGCAAAGCACAGCAATGGGAGTTGGAAAGAGCAGCTGAAGTCTGGGGCATAAAGTGCTCTCTTGGAGGTCAGAGATGCTTGTTCAGCCTCTGTCCTGCCCAGCTCGGAGCCAGGTTTGGCAGCAACTTGGCCAAAGCTTCCCTTTGGCTCTCCTCTGGGAGCTATTTCAATTTAGCCCCTCTGCAGTTTCCAGAGGAACACTTGGGGACATAAAGGGGATGGGTTTAATTCCTCTCACCAAACCAGGCAAAAGAGATTTGGGCAGGGTTTGCCCTGCTCAGAGTACCTGAACAGTGGGTTTGGTGCTCCTCAGTGTGATCCTGAGCACTCCTGAGCTTACCAAGTACTGTTTTCGTGGCCACCAGTGTCACTGTGTGAGATGGAGACACAAACACCTCCTTTTCCTCCTCTGCTCTGCTCACACACTCCAAGCACAGCTTTCTTGTGAGGCTGTGGTGACCAGGGCAGCACAGTGTGTCATCACACCGGGAAGCAGGACACCAGCTGCTTCTCCTTGTGACCAACAAAGTGATTTTAACCCACATCTCTGGAGGCAGCAGGACACTCCCCATATGCCAATCAGCTTGTAAAACCTCAGACCTACCAGGCTAGTTTTACTTTCTTCTCTGCACTGTTTCCCTTTTGAAGGCACTACAAACACAAGTGAAAGACTTTGAGGACAGGGAAGGGAAGCCAGATGAGCAGTCAGCAGCAGCAGTGTGAATGGGGAGACAGCCTTTGCATAAGTTATAACCCAGAGCAGAGGGAATATGCCTTTCTCAGGAGGAGTGGCTTCAATTTCATGCAGATTTCTGACTCCTACAGCTAGTTATGATCCACAGGAACATTCAGAAAGAGGCTCCTTTTTCCTTCTTTTGATCCTTTTCATCCCTCCATCCCCCTTTGTCATTTTACAGCCTGGACCACAAGTTTCTCACACAGAGCAAGAAAGAGTCCAAAATAAAGATGAAATCAAGTAGGCTGCACTTGTAATGAAAATGTAATGGTGACCAAACTCTTTCACCTGATCCAACGTAAAGAATTTTTAAATTCTGATTTTTTTTTCTGTTTTGACATTAAAACACACTTTCTTTCAAATTATACAGTTTCTTAAACATTTCTGCCTAACATTTCTCCAACTTGGATCTAGCTAAAAGACAAAGAGCTTGAGGTTTTATTTGTTTGTTTGTTTGTTTTCCCAGCAACACATTAGAATATGCAGCGCAAACTTTAATGACTATGTCTGTTTTAACATGCCTTTTGGAGGACTGTAGGCATTTATGGGGGAATGAGGTAATTAACATATTACTTGGGCATGCAAAGACAAGTTGGAAGCAGCTGTCTTTATTCTCTTGATATGGCAACACAATTGTTAAAACAATGCCTTCTTACATCTTTCTTTTTTTCCTCTCTGTGTTCACAGACCACTCAAATTGCTTAAGTCAAAGCTTTAAGAACTTGCCAAATTTTCAGGACCAGCAATTTCTCTCTCAAACACACTGTTCCCTCTTACTTATTTGAAGTAGCAAAATAAAAATCAGTATCTGGATCCCTTTAAGGAAATGTTGAGCTCAAGAGCTCCCATGTTCTCATTTCAGCCTCTAAATAAATGACTTCTATAGTACATCCATTTTTCTTCCAGACTTTCCAGATTTTCCACCTCTTAATCTAGAACCTTCATGGATCTCCACATTAATCTCACCTTCACAGAGGTGGTTAGAGGTGGGTTCAGCTGATCCAGCCCACTGTGAGAGGTATCAGGTACCCCTGAAAAATCTGGGAAGCACAAGAAGATGGAGGAAAGGTCCAGTTGTGTTGCTTCCTGCCTTGAAGAAATGCAGGTGGGCGGGTAAGGGGGGATGCCTAAACCAATGTTTCTAAATCACAGGGTCAAGGAGCTGATCGTTGCTCTAGGCAGAAACAAGCACTTTGCCAGCTTGATAACAACAGAGCTGAGACACTGATTACAGTTCCTTTAATTTTCTTCCAGTTAATTAAATGATCAATTGCAGCGCTGGCTTTCAGCCACAGCAGTGCCAGCTGAAATGAGCTCTCCAGCTTCTGAGAGGATAATCAATAGGCATCATTTGCTGCAGCGATATGGGGTTTTAATTTAAAGCCAAATATTAAAATGCAGAGCCAATGTACTGCTGTTATTCACAGCAGACAGATCTTCTCCAGCTCCCAAAAAATTCCCAATGAAGGGAAGAGTGGCAGTTACAACTTTAGCTTGCTTTGTGTTTTCACTTCTCTGCTTACTATAGACTTCCTGCATGACCACAGACAAAACACTCAGGTCCAGATATGCAAAGGTATCCAGGCAGCTGAGATAAAAATCAGTTGGACCTAGATACATAAATAGTTTGTGGATGTGGTCCTTTGGAAGAGAGACTGAGTTCTGCACCTAGGAAAGGTGTAATAGGTACTTTCCAGCAGAACATCCCGTGTCACAAAAAGCCAAGGCCAAGTAAGAGCTGAGGATGTGCAGTGACTGAACAGCCCCAGGTATTTGGCCACAAAGCAGCGTCTGAGAATTCTACCTGGTGTCTTCTCCTTAGTGCTACCCACCTTAGCCAGCAGCAAGAGACCAAGCATCCCCTTTGATGGTTTTCCAACAATTTCTTTCTTTAAACTCCTCATTTCTTTAGCTGGAGATGCTGTGGAGCACAGGAAGGGTGAAGTGTAGGGCAGTGAAAGAAGGACCACCAGTGCTGGGTTGTCAGAGCACTTTGGCAGGTGGGAAAATCAGAAGTAATATAATGGAGGCATAGAATGGGCTGGGGGAATTCCTTAATGGTTAATGAAGACTTGGGCATGGTTCTGGTAGGAACAAACTAGCCCAGCATTTCAGAGTCCAGGAAACCCCTGGGTTTATAAGATGTCAACACAGGATGGAAGGAGTTTGCTAAAGAACTGAGTAAGCAAAGTTCAGAACCATAATGACAAAGCTGGTACATCAAACCTCACTCTGCTATCTGAGATCATGCACTAAATAATGAAATGTTCATCAATAAGAGGCAACTCATGAGCGTGGGAAACAAAGATCTTGTAGGAACCTGATCCAGATAAGAATGACCACAGACCTCACCATTTTCAGAACCAAATGAAAATGTGTTTGTGCTGACTGCTTTTGCTCAGGGCAGACATTCAGTACATATTGGTATTCATGCACACAACAGAGACACACAAGCTAATCAATTTTTGGTTTTCCTGTTGTCTTAGAAAGGAGAAAATAATTTGTTCATGGATGTAATTTTCATTTTTAGTTGAGAAGCCCTTGGTTCATCACGAACAAGGCATGTCATCAAAAAACTGGATGACAAGGTCAAAAACCAGTTAAATTTCATCACCATTTCATGGCTTCCTTTTTAAAAATGCAAGAGGATTGTAGCAATAGCATCTCTAGTACTTTTATTTTACTGGAACTGTTACGCAAAAGTGAGAGAAGGCAGCGCTGCTGCAATCTCCCCCAGGTAAAAGCAAGCAGAGGCCTGAGCACAGCAGCTCGTGGATTATTGATAGGACCAGCAGCTGAACAACTTCTCCCAAAGCAGCAGAAATGAAGTCTAATTGCAGGAGTAGAGCGTGGGTTTCCGAGAGGGAAGAATCCATTCTGGTGTAACAGGAACCCTTCTGAAAGGTTTTTCATTGATGTAAGCTTGAAAATGAACTAACAAAAATCAATCCCTTAGGGAATTACCTCAGAGACATCTGAGGCTCCTCTGTAGCCAGCCTGGCTGGCTGAGCAGTGCCCCTTAGGTGGCATCTTGGTGTGACCTTTCCTCCCCACGGGTATGTGCAGAGGAGGGGGCAGAGCCCGTGTGAGGTGTCCCCAGTGCACTGGGCTGCAGGAAAGGCAGGGACAGGGAGCCTGCTCCGACTCTGTGGCTTCTCAGTGGAAAATCAGAGATGTGAGAAAACAGCCACAATAATAAAACCCAACAAAACCCACCCCTTTTCCCTCAGAGTAAGCTTGGCTCAGCCCAAAGGTTAATTTCAGCCCACTGACTTCTTCTAGATCACGTAGACAACCAGTCAGCTTCTCAGGGATTTGCAGTTCCCACATTCACAGATCAATGAGGTAACCACAGTCTTCCTAACAGAGATTTTTAGTCCCTCATATGTTTTTACCCCATCAAGAAAAGACAAGTAGCAGGCATCATACAACTTTTATTGGTTTTCCCTGCCAAGCAAACTCATGGTAAAAAATGGCTGAAAGTGACCTAAATGAGCAAAAACTACCCAGGAGCAATGTTTATTTTGCAGAACAGAATTCTGTTCAGGAGCCCTCATTAATGTGAAAAGTTTCCACATGACCTCAGAGTTTCTGTAGCCTGTGAGCGTCCTGCAGCCTCTGCTGATGTGATGGCAAAGAAATTGCTGCTGCAGCCCCGTGGAGAGAGTAATGAAGTTCTGTCAATCATGTCTGAGACAGCACGACTGGCTTCTTCTTTAAAATAAATTATAAAACCGCACATCTCAGTGCAAGAATGTTAATGGTGCAGATGGATAATCACCTGAAAAGTGCTGCTAAACAGAGGCAGTTGCTGGTCCCAGGGCTGTGGCCAGTGCCAGACACATCCTGAGGTTGGATGTGGCCACCTTCAAAGTGCTGAATGTCAGTGAAATCAGGCCAAGCTCTTGCTGGCTTATAGGAAGGGTATGAGGAAAAAAAATAATTTCCTGGAGTTAGCCAACCTATCAGACCAGAGAAAGTTCATCATCTCATTGATTAGCATCTCTCCTTCTGTTGGCCCTCTCTAATCTCCCGTCTGGGAGACTCCTCCCAAACACCTCATTGCTAAATAGCAATTAAAGCATAAGTAAATTAGCAAGTCCATATTGTAAACTGGCTTGCAAGGCACACAGTGCTGCCAACCCTCTCTGTGGCAGTGGGGCTCTGCCTTGTCTCTGGCCACTTTCCCATGCCAGGAGTATTGATCCATCCCTCTGAAACAGCCCCAGAGTTCATGTCCTGCTATAACACCATTTGGACCTTTAGGAAATGACTGCAGCCTCTGCAGGGCAGGAGGATAAGTGGGGCTGGGTTCAGGTCGTTGGCTCTGTTCCCTGCTCACAGGCAGCTCCTGCTCCAGCAACTGCTCTCTTCTCCTCTTGGGCAGCCCAGAAGTTGTCCCTTCTCTTTTCACATGATGGGAAATGTTCTTAGTCAGTCATACATGCAATGGCATTTTGCAACTCTTCAGTCAGTTCTCTCTGCAGCACTGACAGTGTGCCCACAGAGCCACATGACAGGGAAACCCAGGGCTTATCCCTTCAATATTCAGTTTATCTCCAGGAACATGGGGAAACCCACATCTCCATTTACCCTGCTGGATGTGCAGGGGGGTTGGGATGGGGTATTGTGAAGTTGAGGCAAAGAGGTTTTGATGGGAAACCTGTCTGGGGAGGGAAGCAGGGGTGCCACCCCCTGCAGATGGGAACTCTCTCACTGCCAAACTGGGGGGATGTGCATGGAAGAGGGGAGGACAGGCAGCAGGAAGGCACTGACTCCATATTACCCCCCATGCACAAAATAATCTCTGTTTTCCTGAGTCATCTCTGAGATGCTTTGCTGTGGCAGGCCATAAGCAGCATTTTCCCAGGAATAAAACAGGACAGTGCTCCAAACCATGTTGAGTTTGACTCAGTTTGCTGATGCTGCTGAGCACAGGAGCTTCCAGGCAAGCAGTTCCCCCTTTGCTGCTCTGTTCCTTCTGCATATCAGCATGGACAAGTTCACTTCCCCTGTGGTGAAACAAGGAGATAAAGAGTTATTTTAGAGTCCTGGAGGCTTGTGTGAGAGCAGCATGAGTGCCTCCTCATTTGTTTTCATGCCATTTTGGTGGAGAAGCAAATAGCCAAGCCTAGGCAGAGGGAGGATTTCCCAGGACAACCTTGGAAGTCTCTGAGCTGCTGAAGCACACAGGGAATGAGTAAAAGAATGGAAGTGGCCCTAGAGCACATGGATGGTGCACACATGACTCAGGCATGAAGTGGTTTCAGCAGAGGGATGTTAATGCACAAGCAGCAAGATGGGAGCCACCAGCACAACATTTCCTGTTAACCACACACCAGACTCACTTGGCTTTCCAAGGAAAAGACACCAGGGAGGGGAAGCAGGGACCTGCTGGCTAGCCATGACTTGGTCCATGCTAAAACCTGTGACATAAAAGATACAAGGGGCCTTAGTGCACTTGAGAAATGAAAAATAAACAGGGGCAGAAAGAGGGTGAGCCCTGGAGGGAGCCCAGAGCCTGGCAGAGGTCTGGGCAACACTGGGGAAGCGACCCCACCAGCCCTGCACAGAGCTCCAGCCTGAGCTGAGGCTTTCCCAGGTGACCTCTGCTTTTTTTTTCTTCCCTTTCCAGCAAAGGGAATTTTCTCTGGGGCAGTGACCCAGAGTGCTGGCTGTGGGGCAGAGCTGCCATTGCTGCCTCAGGAGAGCTGGTGTTGGGTGTTTTTTTAATAAACACTCCCTGCCAGCAGCCTTTTAATGGCAGCTTTGCCTGGGGAGGATGTGACGTGTGGTAACAGTCTGTCTGCAGAAACACTTGGCTGTCTGTGTGCAGAAAGAGGCCAAACCAGGAGTTTTCTCCTTATTCACACACACACACAGACACAAATGGTGTGTTTTTAACCTAAAACTGGTGTGCTTTCATGGAGCATGAACACAGGGCTGTCAGATGCAGGGGGAGAGCTTTTCTCTCCATCACACACAGCAGGATCTGCTGCCAGGCTGCCCCGTGGTAGCTGCTCTGAGTTCCTCTCTTTAACCTGGTGAAATATATTTTATGCTTCCCAGCATCAGGGTTTACTGAAGTCCAGATATTTAAAAAAAAACCACTTGGATTAAAACTGTAAAAATGTACAGTGCTAATAGCAGCACTGGTTTTTTAAGGAGTTAAAACGTGGAAAATAGAGCTTGACCATGTTTCGTCAATGTTTAAAGGATGAATGGTATTTTGTGGCAAAATGCTTTTTTCTGACAGGTCGGAAGGGAGCATCTGAGGCAGAGGGACTAAATGACATAAATTTGTCTTCCTGTGTATTTTGGAACATGATTTATTTGTGTCCATTGACATGACAGCTTTTTTGGTAATTTCTTCCTTTCCCAGCAAAGAAACCTTAATCTCCTTACTGGAAATTGTACTATTTATGCAGAAAATCCTGCCTCTGTGATTGCTTGAGATCATGAGTTATGTAACCTAAACAGATGGAGCTGGAACTTTTTTTTTTTGAATGTCAATTCATGTTATAATCCCAAGAGGCTGCAATCATTTATCAGCTCATTTGTAGCACAGAAAAAAAAAATAGAATGAGGATTTTAAATGAGTATTTAATATATGCTTACATGGGAAGAACAACTATGCCAGTAACAAAACTGTCACTAAATACCAATAGTAATAACACCTATTAAGGATTTTCCTTGTTCTTATGAACACAAGGACTCAGTGTGACTCACAGAATAGCATGGACATGATGTTATGACCCTCACACTGCCACAACATGTCTGTGGGTGTATTTACCCACTGGATAAATGAGTTTACCTGCAGTGATGGTCTGGAGCCAGGCCTGGGAGTAGCTAGGAGATCAAACTGGTGAATATGTGGGAAGGGAGAGGCAGAGGAGAGCTGGGTTGGAGCAGTCCAGGACAGGGCAGTCAGTGTGGAGAACCTGATTAATGCTGCCTTGTCCAGCTCTTGAGCACTACGGAGCCTTGGAATGATGAATCACCCATCCAGCTCATCACGTGGGTGCGCTGTAGAAGCCAATTTATCATACACAATACCTCGTTTTAAATTTCACATTTGCTTAATAGTCCTTTTGCTAACCTGGTCAGGCAGATAAAATCCTAAAAGGCTCAATTACCCTTGCAGAAACCTTATCCTTTTATTGTTACTAATGTGGCTGTTCTCATTTCATGGGACTTGAGGCCAAAGTGAATCAAGACCACAGGAAAAAGAGGATGAAAAGGGATGGGAGGGAAAGGTAATAAGACAAGATTATTTCAAAAGATAATTAATATAAATGGATTAGCTAGTTGTTCTTAAAATTGACAAGGCCTTGATCAGATGAATTTGGGAGGAAGAAGAGGAAAAAAAAAAGATTAATTTGAACCCAAATATAATTTTCTATCAAGGTGAAGTTTACAAGGGTTTAGGGAAAAAAAAAAAAAGGAAAAAAAAAAAAGCAAAAAAAAAAGCAAGCTACTGCATTTAAATATGAATTTAGTCCAACTGCATTACTTTTACTCTATTCTGTGGGAATTCTCAATGTGACACACTTGCATATTTGCACCCAAACTGTAATCTAAGGCTCAAACCATGGCAAGGAGCTTTGCTAGAGGAGAGCTTCCAGTGCAACCACAGAAAGCTGAAGCAGAGTTCCTGGCATGATGCAGAGCTTCCTGCAAAAGCAAAATCAGCCTGCAAAATCAGCATGAAGGGGGGGATGATGCCACTGCCAAGGCTGGGCTCAGGGGTCTGTGCACTGAGCTGTGTGATGTGTCCTGGTGTCACTGCACAACCACTTCAGTCCAGCAAGGGGTGCAGGGCAGCTGGAACTGGCTCTGGGACAGGGAATGTAACAGAGACCCCAAGTTCTGCTCTGTCTCCAACATCCTCTGCTACCTTTCCACACATCTGTGGGGGCATTTAGCTCTTCTTGAGGCTGTTGTGGTGCTTTCCCTCTAGGCTGTAATTCCCAAGGATGTGATCCAGGATGATGGCAACAGCTCAGGCTCCATCACAAGACCAAACCTTCCTTAGCTTTTGATCCCATCCTTCATTTTGCTAAAGCTCAAGCACTTCCTCTAGGGAAAGATGAACCAGAGAGCTGCTGGCAGCCAGGCACATCACCATCAGCCCTTTTCAGGGCTCACCATTGACAACAGATCTTAAACTGAAAATATTTCTGAACAGGACAGTAAAAAGCAAGTCAGGAGGAGTTAAATATTTAAATCCAGATGTGCTTATGGTCTCTAAATTCCCTGTCCACCCTAATTTCATTTTCTCCCCTTCTCATATTGCATTTAAGACTGCAGAGAGAACAAAATATTTTAGTGAAGCATCAAGTGATGGAGATTGTTAAAATATGGTCTGACAGTAGAAGGAATTACAGCATTTCAAAGACAGACCCAATATAGCCAGGGAAATGCCATTGCTTATACACAATGCTAAGCAACACCTTGATCTCCTTTCTTCTGGATTGGGGACTTCACCTACTTAGTACTACTAATGTGAGAAAAATTGTAATGGGTTTTTAATTCATTCTGGATCTTGCCCAGTTAATTAGTTTAGTTAGACATTTTTCTATTAGCCAAAAAACTTCAAAGATCCAATTTTTCTTTTCTTTTTTACCACAAAGAATGCAATGAGCTTCTGCTTGTAAATATATGTAAATGTTTACCTGAGCAGGATTTTGCTCAGGCTTATAAAACGTGAGCTTTCTTTAGAATAGCTTTTCCCTGCATGATGTAATTTACTTGACTGGGTATTTTCTATCCTTGCACAACTGTGTTAGTCGATCTAAGCAGATTAACCTAAGCACCAACCTGGCACCCACTTCACAAAACAGTTATTCAATGCCCTGCAGAGAGGGATTGTTATTTTGGGGAGGCAAAAGGATCCTTTCTTTGTGCCCGAGATGACTTTCAGATGGATGTTAGTCTGTTTGTGTGTAAATAGGTCTGAAAGCCCCAAGCACGGATGGGCAAGAGGAGCCAGAGACTGTATTAACAGTTATGTAACAGGAGCAGCTATAAGAGGAGAAAAAAAAAGGGTTTTCCCCATTATTACAATGACAATCGAGAGTCAGATGATTTAAAAGGCATAAAGATGATTTTAAAGGGAGTATTCACAGCCCTGGCTACGCTCCCTAAATCTTCAGCCCCACAGAACTCCTGGTATTAGAGTCTGGGTTTGTGAAGGACAGGGGGGGAAAAAAGAAAGAGGGGAGACAGAAGGAGGTTTATTTTTAGCAGAAATGATTCTCATACAGGGGAAAGGTGACAGACTGATGGCCTTCAGGAAATGTTTTGTTTAAAATGAAAGCACAAAATGCAGGAAGCAGATTCAAGTCATCTCCATAGCCGTGCTCCAAAATGCTTCAGCATCACCCGGTCAGTCGGCCCTTAAGGGCAAGATAATTACAGCTGTGCTGTCTGAATGAGGGAATCCTTGGTTCACTGATCAAAAATTGTCTTTGAATCAACCTGAAATGAAAATCTGACTCCCTGTTTTTGTTAGGGGCTTGGGGAGCTCAGCATTTTCCCTCTTTTCACTTAAAATTATTAATGTAATTCAAGCAATGTTCAAGAAACGACAATTTTTCATTAGTACTAGGGAGATTTGGAGGCAAAAATGCATCATGGGCAATTTTGTTATGGTAAAAGTACTTCCAAAATTCAGCTCAGATACTTGGTCACCCCAAAACTGCAAGCTGCTGTGGTGAAATATTTTCCTGGATTTCTAGTGAGCTCTGAACTAATACTGGGATTCTCAAGATGCCTGCCTATTAAAGACATACATTTGGCACATCCAATCACATCTCCCTCTTGTGGCTATTTCCCAGGACTAAAATGACCTGCTATTTACTAGGCATTATACAGGATTATATAGGTTATACTTCATTTTCCAGCCCTGAGCCCTGCTGGTCACAGCATGTGGGTGTTGGAGGGGCTACACCACCATTTCCAACCTCATGCTTCCCAAAAAAGTGGTCTCCAAGCCCTCCTCTGAACCTGGGGACATCAATACCAGACTGGAGGGTCCCACCAGCCCTGTGCCCACCAGTTCATCATTACAGCATTTTGCAGTTCCTCACTTGGGTTTTACAAATAGCTGCTTTTATAAGTACATTTATCCTCCTGCTAACGGTTTCACAGCAAATGATATTTCATTTTGATGAGAAAGCTTTTGAGCTGAAGCCAAATCACTCCAGGCAAAGCAGATTTTGTTTTCCTACAGTTTAATCAGTAGGAAATTAAGAGGCCAATATTGTTCTGCCACAGACATGGAGGCAAGCAGCTGCCTTTTACTTGGGTGAGTCTTTCCTCTCCTGCTCTCCCTGGGACACAGGAATCAAAAGCCACACTGTCTGACATAAATCCAATGGTCTCAACCCTCAGCCCATGTAAATCAGCACTGCTCCATCAGGGGCAGGTTTACAGCCTCCATCAGTCAGCAGGTACAGAGCATCCATCACAGAATAGCCTGTGATCAGCCAACCTCCCTCATTTGTTTAAAATTCAATTTTACATTTGAAGAGAAAATTGAAGCCATAACACAGATTCCTATTTGTGTCCTTGCCTCCAGGGAAGGCAACTCCTAAGCAGCTGCTGGCAGCTGGTCAGACAGTATGAAAATCTACTGGAACTATATATGAAGATATTTTCATGCTGTCTGGAAGGGTCAAGGCTTGGCTGCTCCAAGGGAAGGTGTTTCAAGGCAAGCATTAATGTGACACTCTGTTTACAAGGGGGTGACTCAACCACAGAAATATGTGCCTTTTATCACACATTTCTAATTCTGTAAAAAAAAAAAAAAAAAACAAACAAAATCAAACAAGTTTAGGGGACTTCAGCCTGCTTATTCCACAGCTGAAATTCTCCATCCAAAAGATGTTTATCTCAGATGTTTTAGCTGATGTCAAACTGCATGGACTAAATGTTTTCCAAACATAAGGATTTTCTGTGGGAAATACAATGCCCGTGTTGCTGTAAAATGCGAACCCCACAGTGTGATTTAGGTGATGGTTTCCCAGTACATGCACGGAAAGTGATGAGGGACTTGTAAATTCTGCAAAGATTTATCCCCACGAAGCCTGGCTTTACAACAAAAAGTTTGCCATACATCCAGCGCCCACGGTGGGGATGCAGAGCAATTCCAGAGGAGTTTTCTGCGCTGGGCACAGAGGAATGCTGCAGGGCTGGAGCGCTCGGACTCTCACCCGGGGTCATCTGAGGTTAAGAGCAGCGGGGGCCACGCTGGCTCAGGCTCCTCCTGCCCTCTCTTAATCAGGATCAAACCAAAACTCATCCCAGCGCCGAGCCTGCCCCCCTCCCTGCTTCAGCCCCGGGCGGGGGATTTCCACCCGCTTTGCCGGGTTTTTAAGGGGAGACATCTGCGAGCTCCAGCTCTCCCCGGCTCCCTCGCGTTCGTGTCGGAGCAGGCTCAGCCTGGGACACCCAGCAGCCTGGAGCCGGCAGCGGGGGAGCAGCCTGGAAATGCCCGCCCTGGATGGATGTGAAAAAAAAACCTTTTGGGAGGATGGCACCGGGCTAAGCAAAGCCAGCCGAGCTGCCTCCCACCCCAAACAGGTCTCCATCCCTGCCACCATCCCCTGCACAGCCTGCAGAGCCAGCGGCGGGGATGATCCGTGCATTCAAAAGGGAAGGAGCATCTTCCATCCCTGCCCCGGCGTTAAGCGGCTTTCCTGGACAGGCAGCTGCCGGTGGCTCCTTGGAGGAGAGGAGGGGCGGCATGGAAAACCTTGTCACCTTTCCCAAGGCCTCCTCGCCAGGAGAGTCAGCACTTTATCATATCGCTGGCGGAAACTATTTAAATCTCCTTAATTAGCCCGTGGTATCAGGCAGTTTCCTGCGCCGGCGGCTGCTTGGGTCTGGGCGACACCACGGGCTTCGTTTGGTCACATGGAAGAAATTTTGGTGCAAACCACAGCAAAACCGGGTGTTTGCCCGACTGCCCGGCGGGTTGGGGGGCAGAGAGGGGAGGTGGAGAGGGGGCAGTCATGTCACACTGGATTTGTTTGTGTGGCGTCCTGATAGGGGGTGGCAGGCTCTGGATGAGCCGCATTTCTGCAGGTCTCACCTCGGAAGCATTCTCTGCTCCCAGCTCCCTGTGCCACGGCTGGTGGGAGGAGGATGGGAATTCTTCTTGGAGAAAAGTTACTCAGCGTCTGAAGCGACCATTCCATGTTCTGCCCCCACCAGCTGCCATCGTGCTGCACAGCTCACAGCCAGTGAAGATGGCTCGACCTGAGCTGTCACAAAAGGCATTTTCTGTAAGACTTTTTCATCTGCCGTGAGCTGTGTCTCAGGTACCACCACCAGGGCAGCTCCAGCCCATCCTCCTGCCTGCACCAGGGCTCCCAACCACGGCACTGGGACACCCAGGGTCGCACAAAGACCTCTGATCCATTTCATGCCAAAAGCAGAGGCCGAGTTAAAGCTTTTAGACACTAAAATTATTGTTTAATTAGGCAGCTAACTCAGCTGTTTACTCAGTTGGGAAACCTGCTTCCCCCAGTGTTTGGGCCAAGACCAAGCAAAGCCAAGATACAGCTCCCCAGGTAGGAGGGGCACCAAAACCAGAGGCTCAGGACTTCTCCTCACTGCTCCCCTCCTCAGGGCTGTGCCCCCCATTCCTTATTCACCCCTACTTGTTGCTCATCCCTCCCAGAGCTGCTGATCCTGCCTGTGGCACAGCTTCCACCTCCTGTCTCTCAGCCCCCAGCGCATCTCTCCTCCCACCCCCCAAAACCCTTCCCCTGGCAGGAATAAGCATCATGCAGCCTGGGGCTTTTCCTTAAACACAGGGGTGCCCCTGAGTGCACCCATGTCTGCTGTTATGGATATAAAAGCAGTTGTACAGATGTATGTGCACTCATGTGAATATGGTCATATATTATAGGGAATTGTATCTCCTGAAAGTGTCCAGAAAAAAGCAATCTGGGACTGCCTGTTGCTGATGTTTCTCATCTTTACCCCCACACATGCAGGTGAGACTTCCACAGGCTATAACAACTGGAAATAGATTCCTGATGAAGTCTAAATTAAGAATATTTTCCTCTGCTTAGGGAGGCATTTGACAGCATAATTCTTAAATAGACTTTATTGCTATTAAATTTAATACCCATGAAGGATTACATATCTGCTTCATTGCAAATCTGACAGGATTAGGAGAGTGGTGTCTGCTTAGTGTTCTTAAAACATCAAACACTAACAAAGCCCTGAACAAGAAACCTTTTTGAGGGCTGTAAAATGCCAAGGGTCCAGGGAATTGCACCGTGCCAGGAAATCAGATGGTGTGCCCTTAGAGGAGCTCCACATTCCAGCTGCCAAGGCACATGGTGACAAAGACACAGCTGCTGTGTCTGCACCCAAATACTCCAAATTCTGCTCTCTGGCACTGTAAAAACATTGGCTTCAAGCCAGGCAGCTGGCTGGAAGAGCAGGAGCTCACACCCCTTCTCCACAGGCTGAGAAACTCTGGGATTTGGGGTGAAAATGCTATTTGTAATATTTACATTGCAAACATTAAATTGTTCAAGTTGCACTGTTTGTAATGATCTCACTATTTCTCAGAGATATATATGGAAAGAAGGTCAGTTCCTCTATGGATTTGTAGTGGGGATGTTAAATCCTTGTTAGAGCAGGAGGCCCAGGCCAGGATGGGATGAGCCAGGCTGGCTCCAACCTTCCTGGAATGGTGAGGGATTGGCACAAGGCCCTTTTAGGGATCTGTCTCTTTAAAATGATCCTCAGTTTCTCAAAAGAGGCTGAAAGTCAATATTGTTTGCTCTAATTAATGGCCTCACCAGCTCAGGCACCAGCCCTAGGCAAATCCACCCCAAAAATCCCCTGGAATAAACACTACCACTTTGATGATAGCTGGGAGGTGACTTGCCTTGCATTACAGTAAATTGCCACGTGGGAAGAGCAAACCAGCCTTGCCACTTCCCAGCTCCCTCTGGAAAGCTCCTGTGCAGGCTGGGGATCCTCCAGCCTCCATCTCCAAGGAACTGGGACAGCATCCTGTGGGTCAGAGCCATCCCTGCCAGGCTCTGAAGCACCAGATGTACAGGTACAGGGGCAGGGAAGCCTAGTTTTGGTTCAGCTGCTGTTAGGGTAACTCCAGCATTTACAAAGATGGATTCGCTCTGGATATTTCCAGGCATAAGTTTGGCACTGGAAACCCTAGAAGAAAAGCACTTGAATTAATGCAATTGTGGGGATTTTTATATTAATATTTGTATTGTGTTTTCCATGTTACAGCTCCAGGGAAGAGAAGCATGCATGCCAGGAAGGCTGGAGGCACCTCCACAGGCAGAGCTGATCTGCAGAGGGTGAATGACAGCAAAGCAGCAACTCCTGGTGGGCACAGAGAGGATTTATCCACCTCCAGCACGATGTGATAGCCAGGAATCCTTGGAAAGCCCATTTTCTGCTACAAAGGGGGAAGAAAGAAGAGATTAGAAAAGAAAAATGTCTCTAGGAGTTGCCTTCAAAACTCCAGTAGCAGACTGAAATGTAATCTTCAACTACTTCTTCACCTCCAAAGCTCAGCTCAAATTCCTCCTAACTGTTTCCTTTACATCAAAGACACAGAAACTTGGAAAAAAAAAATCAAAGCAGCAAACAAATCAAGGGAAAAGGGCTTCTGAGAGTAACAAGTGAGCCAGGCCTCCATTTGCCTAAGGAGAGCCCACAGACAGAGCCTTGTAGTTGCTTACTAAAGGATGGGGTCACATGGGAAGGCTCTTGGCTAAATCCTCTGCCCCAAAACCCACATCTAGGATCAGCTTTAAGCCTGGCTTAAAGCTCACTTCCAATCCAAGCTGCTTGCACTGAAAAACAGCTGGGGGCACAGGAGAAAATCCAGAATCATTGCCAGGGGCTGGGAAAGGGGTCAGGCATCTTGCCAGGGGTTCCCAGTGGCTGAACCTCACCCACAGTTGCCCAGCCCCAATTAGCCTGGTGGGAAATAGGAGTTTTCATGAATAGACTCCGGGGTGGGAGGATGTCACTGTGTCACAGGTTTGAATCATCTGCTCAATATCAGATCACAGCATCAAGCAAGAATAAATATTTCCATCCTCATCTCAGATTTATTGACAGTGGAGGCTGATATGAGTGCATGAGGACCCACGGCCACCTAACACAGGATCACAGAATGGTTTGGATTAGAAGGAATCTGAAAGATTCTCTAGTTCCAGCCCCCTGCCATGGGCAGGGGCACCTTCCACTATTCCAGATTGCTCTAAGCCCCATCCAGCCTGGCCTGGAACACTTCTAAAGATGGGGAATCCACAACCTGTCTGGATGCCTCACCACCCTCACAGTCAAGAATTTCCTCCTAATATCTAATCTCACCCTGCCCTCCTTCAGTTTTAAAGCCATTCCCCCTTGTCCTGTCACTCCAGGCTCTTGTCCAGAGTCCCTTCCAATCTCTCCTGTCAGCCCCCTGTACTGGAAGATGCAATAAGGTCTCCCTACATCCTTTTGTTTTCCTGGCTAAAAAACCCCAATCCTCTCAGCCTGTCAATATGGGGCCCAGCATTTTTTTTTTCCCAGATGTCCTAATGGGAAGCAGCCCTCAGAATCAGTGGGTAATTCATTACCCAGCCCTCAGTAATAAACACTGCACTGCTCTCCTGACACAGGACTGATGGGTCTGGCAGTGAGCAGTGCACTCCTGGGGAGTTTCCTTTGCATTAAGTGCTTCTGACACTAATGTTGGTGCCTAAGCAAACACATTAGGATGACTAAAACACCCGGGCTGCTAGGAATCACAGGGCTGCTAGGAATCACAGAGCACACACTGGAAATGCATTGGCACACCAGGAGAGAGAGGAGAGCAATGTGCTTTTGTTCTTAAGGCTGGCCTTTTCATGGGTGTGTTGGGTCCTGTGAGGTGCCTGTGGGTGAGATGACGACACTTCCTCGCAACATTCCTTTGCTATTTATGAAGCAGACCTAAATATTCCGCATTAAGAAGTCACCTATGTGGATTATGCTCATGTGAAGAGTAATTTGATTTGATTGTGCTCTTTGCAGATACAGGAAGTAAGCCCACAGCCTGCACTCAGTAGAATTAGTGTTGCAAGGACAGCTAAAAGGAGGAGAAATTCAGCTTCATTGCCCCTATTTCCCAGTGCTGCCACAGAGCACTAAAGGTTTTGCTGCTCAGATCTGCAGCCCAGATATCCCCATTTGGAAGAACCTGAGATTCCAGGGATTATAAAGGATGCGTGGGAGTACTAGGCAGATCTCCATGCTGAAGATGAAAAAGACTCTCCTAGAAATACTTAATGGCCTTTGAAGCAAGAATAAAGCACGCAGGATATTTTTAGCAGCCTGCCTGCACTTGCCAACACCTGCATCTGCTGATGGCAGAGGCTCCCCAGGGTCGACACTCAGCACCTCTCGTTGCTGCTCCATTCCGGAGGGCGATACGAGAAAAGTGGGACACACACGTGCTTGGGTGAAACAGGGAGCATACCCCCACCAAAGGATCCCTGAAAAAGCACCTCTGAAATATGTCAAGGATGATGATTCCCCTTCTGCCAACCTGTTTGTGCTTCAAAGATGCCACCCTGGAGCACTGAAGGTTGCATGGTGGGAATATCCCTTAGGATGAAAAAAGAACCACGGTGGGACTTATCCATCAAGACTTCATGAGCTCCCTCCTTTGCCCATCTCTTCTCTTGATTAAATACATGGTATCTCCAACTAGATCCTTTGTTTTGGACTACTTTCTGGAAAGCCAGATGGTGGCTGTTGCTCCAAGACACCAGCACTACCCAGCTATGGAAATGCTGAAGTGGTGCGAGTTAAAATTTCTTTGGAGCTCGCACTTCAAAGCATCATAAAAATACAGAGTGGTTCAGTGTTTTGCATGTTTGCCTACCACTCCAAAGAACAGTTAGGAGCAGGTTGATAAGTGGGGCTTTGTAATTATCCTGTGTGTTTTTTCCTCTCACCCCATCTGCCATTAGTTTCCTTAGGAACAGGCACACACACTGGAGCAAAGCATTTTCCCATGAAAAACTACCAACACTAGATTGTGTATTCTCTCAGGAAATTACTTGGTTTTACTTGTTTGGTTTTTTGACATTAAAAGTTTGTAGTGTCTGAATTTTCAAGTAAGAGAAACTTAATCTTATTGTACAAGAATTCTCCCAAGCCAGTAATAACATTTCTGAAGGAACCAGTCATGGAAAACATGTTTCTCAGAACTGTTCTCAGGACAAGAAATTTCCTAGGCAAATCTAAAACTCAGGAAGAAAAAAAAAAAAAAAAAAAAAAAAAAAAAAAAAAGGAAAAATTGAAGCCAAGGGGTTTGGGATAGAGGGATGGCTGGAACCGCTGTTTAAGAGTGATAAATGGGAATTTAATAAGTTTCTGCTCCTAATAAGAGGATTTCTTGCTTCACCAGGATGGCCAACTGTTGTGGTTTAGATTACAAAGGGTCACCTAACATGGGAATAAAACTATCAGTTTATAGGGGCTGGGCCATGCAAATCAACACACCAATATTCATCAGCTTTCCAGCTCGATGAGAAAGTCCAGGATGATTTTCCTGGTTGCCCAGAGAAGCTGTGGGTGCACAGTCCCTGGAATTGTTCAAGGTCAGGCTGGGTGGGGCTTGGACAAACCTGGTGCAGTGGAAGATGTCCCTGCCCATGGCAGGGGGTTGGAATTGGGTGATGTCTACCTCCCAACCCAACCCACTCACATGAAAAATACATTTTGCTGACAGAGTCATATCTCTCCAGTCTCCTTTTAGAAGGGGAGACATGAGTTTTGTCTCTGCTAAGGCTTGTGTGTGCAGTAAAAGCCCTTCTGTCAACAGGCACCAAGGAAACGAGCTGGCTGCATCCCAACTAAACCATGCAAGATCCAATCTACCACCTCACAGCCTGTTGGAATATTGTCTGCTTGAGCTTAGGAGCAGGATCTGTCACCAGGGCTCGAGGAAGAAAGGAGTCACATCACCCTCAAACTCGCCTTTGGGTTTGCCTCTGCTTCTTCCACCAAGCTTTGTACTCACTGTGCTCCTTTCCATGGAGAGAGAACATCCCTCCTCTCCATCAGGGCATCCTCACTCTGCACTCTGATGATCCAGAGAAAGATTGGCTACACAAGGAGAAGAAAAGTTTAAAAAAAATTAAAAATATTTCACACCTACCAAGGACTGTAAAGAGCAGCATCAACTTGATAAATACTGTTCACTAGTAGCAGTAATGATTTATTGATTTTTTTCAGGAAACAGATTAATTTAGAGTCAGTCTGACAGAGATCTTTCTTTCCCCCTGTATTTATTCCTGCTGCACAAAGTCTTTCACTGTGATCTGTGGGCATGTTCCAGGGCTGAGCACTGCAATGAGCATGGCTGTCCTGGATTATTCACTTACCAAGGGGGATCTTTGTAACAGGAGGCCAGGGGCAATTCCAATCCCATTCTGAAAATCCACATTTCATTCAGGCATCCTTTGAGGAGCAGAGTTTCTCCATCATCTGAAGCTACTGCCTTAATCTAAATTGTCGATTCAATTGCTTTCCATGAATTTAGCACTTAAAGGGATTAGGGCAAAAAAAGCTTTAATTTGCCTTCTGACCTTTCAGCATCATCAAATGAAAGTTGGGACATCAGTAAATGGATTTTAAGTCAATAATTGTTCTGTAGTGACTGTCTGTGAGCCAAACACTATCCCTGCCCTAATCCTTGCTCCCTGTATGGAGCAGAGTCATCTGCTACAGTCTTCTGGGTTTGGCTTCACAGCAGCCTTGCCAACAGGACAGAACTTGCAAACAAGGCAAGAGAGCAGTGATCCAAATAAAAATTGCAGAGACGAGGCTGCTCTGCTGGAGCCCCAGCAAGTTCTCTAAATGGGCTGTTGCTGAAATCCTGACCTTGTTTGCTCTTGGGCTGCCCGAGCTGCTGCCTACCCTCTAGCCAAGATTAATTAATTCTCATATTGATGTGTCGAGCAGCAGCCACGAAACCATAAAACAGGGAGAAAGCTGTCGGCATCCTGTAAAACTTGAGGAGGAGACAGGGAATCAACACGTAGGGATTTACAGAGCGGCATGCCAAGCTGGCACAGCTTTAATCTCAGGTTGTGTTGCCTGAAAAGAGGCAGATCAGGTACCTCATTCTGGGCTGTTACCTTGGGCAAGAGTTAATGGATTTGCACAGGCAGAAATGCAGGCACAAGTGAAAGGACAGGAGCTGAGGAAACCAGATCCTTATGCCTTTGATGTCTCTCCTCTTACTCCAGGTAAGAAGCTGAACTGAGAAGGCTTCCTTTGGCAGACAGGTTTAGTTACAGTGATGGGCTGTAGGTTTAGATTTCCTTTTGGCCCCCAGTCTCCTCCCTGGCCCTGTGTTGGTTTCCAGTTCTGTCACTTCATACAGTTGCTGGAGTTAGAACAACTATTTTCGAGCACTGTGGTTCCTGCTCATGGAGGAGATAAAGGGGAAAGCCAAGCAGCTGTGCAAGAAGCAGCAAGGCTGGAAGGAGAGCTGGAAGCAGCTCCTGTGGCAGGAGCTCCATCCCATCTCCATCCCCCTGGAGGAGAAGCTCCATGGGGGTGCTGCAGCCCTTGGCTATGCTGGGGTGGGGGTAGGTGGCTCAAGCCACAGTGGGGCTGTGACAAGGACCCACAGGCTGCCCACGAGGCCGGCTCCACTTCCTTCTCTCAGCTTCTGCAGGTCTGTTCTCTGCCTCCCTGGGAGGGAACCGGCTCTTGCAACATCCCTGCACTCTCCAGCACAATGAGCCCCTGTCAGGAGCCTTCACTGGCTCCAGGACCAAAGCACAGGGAAACCACAGACAAGAACCGTGGTGTTGCAACACCATTGTGCTGTCACAAGTCATCTCAGCTAAAAATAAACTGCCTCTCAACAACCTTCAGACTCAATTTCACCGAACGCCCTAAGGAGGCTGCCCATCAAGAGCACAAATAACTTCAGAAACTCTGCAGAGTTTAATTTTTTGTCTCTCTTCTGAGGGTGAGTCCCCCCAAGCCCTCTCCTGATCCTCTATCCCTATCAAGCACCCTGGAGCACCTGTGGTTTCTCCACCAGCTCTTCAATGTGAAGGTATTTTCCCTGCTCTCCTCACTTCAGGGTTCTCATGGAGCCCCAGGAGGGCAAATCCCCAGGTGGGGACAAGAACAACCCTCACCTTTGCTTTGAGCTGAGCTGAAGTGCCCTGTGAGCTCTGGTTCTTAGCTCACCCTGTCATGTTTTGTGGTGATATGCAGTTTTTGCACAGCTTTGCAGGGAGTGGAGAATCAGCCTTGTGGAAAGCCGCCCACCTGTCTGTGGATAAAAGCTGGCAACAAAGCCCAGAGAGCTGTTTTGTCTGAGCCAGGACTGTTCCATCCCCAGCTTCTGCTGGTACTGGCAGCAGAGGAATGCCAGGGTCGTTTTCTCAGCTGATCTTGCTTCAATCTTAGCAGGTTACCTGAAGTTCAGCTCTCCCCTGCTGCCCCACTGTGTTGTGTGATAGCTGCCCTGAATCGCAGCCACACATTGTCCTGCTGCTGGAAAAGCTGGAAAAGCTCTGCTAGGCAGGCTCCTGTCAGCTCCTCACCTTTTAAAACAAGCTGGAGAGAGTGAACCTGTCCCACGATGGTCCCAGGGACACTTTTGCCAACTGGCTCTGTGCACATCAGACCCAGTCCCACTACAGCACTGCCTCCCCTGTGACCAAGACAACACTCTCAGCTTCAGAGTGTGTCTCACACAAGATCTTCCTGCCCTGTCCCACACACTTTCTTTCCATTATTTTCCAGCTCTGTGAGAAAGACAAAGAGCCTGGAAACAAAAAGTCAAATCTTTTTTCCCTCCCTCTCTCCCAAATACAGATGTGGGCTGCAGCCCCACAAGACCCAGCAGCCTCTCCCACTGGGCTCAGTGGGAAGCCTTCAGTACCTCCTCAGTCCTGCCATGCTACAGACCTGCACAGGACACCAGGATGTGGTCTGGAAAGTTTTGGGATTTTGCCAATCTAAAATTGATGAGGGGGACAGCACAGCCCCTGCGCCAACCCCAGCTCCAGCACATGCTCATGAACCCCACTGATGGCAGCAGAGACCCCATTGCCTCTCACCCTGTCTGCTCTGTTTCAAAACTAGAAATTCCCCACCCTTTATCCTCCTGGTTTGCCTTTTGGCCTGTTAAGAAGACTTGGACTGAGCTAGGGGACAGGACATGGAGCTGGAGGGCAGGTCAGGCTGCCTTCCCCCACTGCCCAGGCACAGGCAGTCCTGCTCCCTGGAGAGGTGACCTGCAGTCCTCACCTGCACCCTGTGGTGGCTGTCCTGTCCTCAAAGCTGGCTGCACAATTATGGGCTGGCTTGTGCTGACAGGGCATGGGGAGAGCTGGAAAAGAAAATGCCCCTGGCTCTTCATCTGTCCTCATGGATCATGTCCCTGTTACCAGCACAGTGGGAGATGCAGCAGTGGGAGATGCCCAGGGTTCAGCACAAGCACCCAGGAACACTGACACAATGTGCCACAGTTTCAAACAGGACCAAGAAAGATTTTGATTCAGAGATACAAAACTACTTCAAGTCAGAGGAAATATGTCTTTGATGCTCCTTCATCCAAGGGTTAAATTTTTAGACTAGCTCAGCATGACACCTCACTGGGACACTGCTGAGTGAGGACAGAGCATTTTTCAGTGCACAGGTCTCTGAGGCAGGGCTTTGGGACTACCAGTGGGAGCATTTGCTGCTTTGCCAGAAGGGCTCATCCCAGAGCCCCTCTCAGGACTGCTTAGCAGGGAGTAGCACCATGCTGGGGAGTGTGGGGAGCCAGAACAGGGCCAGACCACCTCCAAACACTGCTCCAACACAAATCCCAGTTGGAGCAGGCACAGGCAAGGGCTGAGCCCACGTGAACCAGACAAAAAGGAGTTTTGACTGGGGTCTGGTGAGTGACAAGCACAGGATGCACTCCAGCTCCTTGTAACAAACCCTATCACCTTCAACCCTGTGGGAAGGTTTGTGCCCACAGAAATTGCTGAGGAGCCCTGGGCACAGGAATCCCTGGGCAGATCAGTGTGACCACTACAGAATCATAGAATGGGTTGGAAGAGACTTTAAAGATCATCTTGTTCCAACCCCCTGCCATGGACAGGGACACCTTCCATTATCCCAGGTTACTCCAAGCTCCATCCAGCCTGGCCTGGAACATTCCCAAGGATGAGGCAGCCACAGCTCCTCTGGGCACCCTGTGCCAGGGCCTCACCACCCTCATAGTGAAGAATGTCTTCCTAATATCCAATCTAAATCTATTCTTCTTCAGCTATAGAAGCTTGGGATTCTGTATTTTTTTCCATCAGCCTGATTTTCTCTGTTTCTGCATAAATGCTTAACATTCTTGTGAAATGGCCTTTTAAAATTTTCCATTTTGAATTAAATCTGGAGGGTAAAAGAAAAAAAAATTAAAAAAAGCTGCATGAGACTAAAAGAGACTAAATTGCTGGTATATAGGGTTTGTGCTGAATCATTGTTACATTTGGCTCTTCCTTATGTCAATACCCCCTGTGCTTTTAAGGCTGCATTAAAAATATAAAAAAAGGACCCAGACAAGGACAAGGACACTTCAGGCCAAACTTTGGTGCTGTTGAATTGGTCAAATATACAAAGCAGCTGCTTTAAAGTCCAGAATCAATATTTTCACATCAGAGCACTGCACAAAACACAAACCAGAGAAATTGGGGAGGTTTGGACAGGATTTTCTTTGGAAAGTCCTGGCTGGGCTAAGGTGGCTTGGGAGGCTGGGCTGGCAAGGAGTCAAGGCTGCAGGAAGCCTTTATAGACCCTTTGTGCAGGGAAAGATCCAAGTCTTTTATGGCTTTGCAGCTGTATGGGCTGAAGTGGAATTTGCTGGGCTACAACAATTTTCCACTGGATCTACTGGGAGCTGTAGCTGCTATTCTGCAGGACAAATTTGGTTATGTGGTGATGTGAATTTCCTCACATGAAGAAAAACATTTCCCTGCCTGGTTTATGTGTCCTGAAATATACCAAGAAGGGGAAAGCCATGCCAGATGGTGCAGAGCAGATAGGAACCCCATGGTTTGCACCCCACATTATCCTCCTGGCTGATTGCACTGCTGAATAAATGGTGCTGCAGGGATGATAAGTTGGGATGCTGCTGCTTGGAGAATAAATTACTGCTTTGTGAGTGAAAGCAGCAAGGTCTGTTCATCAGACATAACTTGTTCCTATTAGGATGGAAAAGCTCAAGCCAAGGAGCTTCTCTCCACAAAAGCAAAATTTGTGAAGCAATTCATGCCAGGGAGTCATTACTTTTCTGATCAAAGAGTGTTTAAGTTTAATAGAGGATCTCTCCATATACAACATGTATATGCACATGAATACCATGTCTCAACTGCTGTGTAGCTCCAGGAGATGGGAAGGTGGGGCAGCAGTAAGAAAAGCTGGATTCATCCAGACAGCACACAGACAGCTGGCTTCTGAGGGGAAAAAAAAAAAAAAAAAAAAAAAAAAAAAAAAAAAAAAAAAAAAAGAAAGAAAGAAAGTTTGGAAGAAAATGCTTAGAGTCCTGAGGCACTGGCACAGGTTCCCCACAGAAGCTGTGTATGCCTCATACCTGGAAGTGTTCAAGGTCAGGCTGGATGGGGGTCTGAGCAACCTGAGGTGTCCCTGTCCATGGCAGGGGGTTGAAATGAGATGGTATTTGAGGCCCCTTCCATCCCAAACCATTCTATGAAAGCTCTAAATAAAACCAATATCAAAAAAAAAGAAAGCCCTGGGATGGCTCAGTGATGAAGTGTGCTCTGGATTTGTCTTTAGCTTTTAGAGATTCTCCCTTATTAGTTCAAATTACAAATTGAGAGAAGTCCTTGAACATAAAACTGCAGTGAACTCTAAGAGCAAACTCCCTTGACTGTGTCTTTCCAGGGTTTGCTTTTGCCTGGACATGTAGGGCCAGCCTCTCCAGCTGCTTCAATCATCCTGGCCAGGGAGGGAAAACACCACCAAGCCAGGGACAGAACAAATCCCTCCAGGCCACTGCTGACCACCACAACCCCCCCACTGGAAATCATCGTGCTGTGAAGGTGATCCTGTGGCTCAGGCAGTGCCAGGAAGGCAGGAATGAGCCACAAATGCACCCCCAGATTCTCTCCAAGGAGGCAGAGAAGCTCACCTCCCTAGTCTGTGACACCCCAGCACCTCCTATTTATGCACCCTGCATCCCATAATTGCCTTGCTTAGAGCTTTAAGCAGCCACTGCACAAACACAGGGGTGTTTGTGAACTGACTTAGGGCCACATCCAGAATTTGGGCATGCTCCAGCTGAGATGGCCTCTAAACCTGAGGAAGGCAGCCAAGAATTGGGCTGCTGAAGACCCCATCCCTCCTGATCCATGGAGGGAAGGAGAATGAGGCACTAGGCATGCCCAAATGCATGGTGTTGAGGCTCATTTCAGAATGGGATGAGCCTCTGGGATACTCTCACCTCACACCCTAGACCCCAGAGCATCCAGGATGTCTCAGGAGAGATTAAACTGGTGTGGGCAGGTACCAGAAATGTGCTGGCTGCTCTATCCCCTGGGACAGTGAAATTGAGCCCTAAGTCAGCCCTGATGAATGCCTGGGAAGGCAGTGGGGATGTTGAACCTGCCTCACTCACAGGGAAGGAAACCCAGGATTGGAAACAACTTGGAAATGCCCAGTGGGGCAGGAGATGAACCCTGGTGTGCCAGGAAGTGGAAGGGTGAAATGGAAAAAGCTCTGATAAGAAGGGCCATGTCACCAGGACAAATACGGGGTGATTCAGCAGCAACTGACCCAGGAAGGAGTAGAAGGCACTCCTTGGCATGTTTGACACCTGGGCTGTGATGGCACAACAGCCTCAGGTGAGGAGGAGCAGCAAAGGCAGCTCCTCCTGTCACTGCAGCACCTGCTTGGCTTCTGAAGCTGGAGCCCCCCCAAAAAACCATCCTTGGGCTTCTAAAAGATGCCTCTTTCTGTGGTAGGCTTGGGTCTCCATCCCACAGTCCCTGGTATCAGCTGCCAGGCAGGCAGCCAGGACTAACAGACAAGTTGTTTGCTGTGTGTGCCAGTGGGGAAACACTGCCACAGCCCATATTTCTGCACCAGGGATACTGCAAGAAACACAGTCCCCTCCCAAGCAATGCCTTGCCAGGAGGCAACTAAATGTCCCCACAGTCTGTGTTCCTTGTGACTTGAGAGCAGGTCTGCCCTTAGCCCTCATTTCACAGTGCCAGGGTCCACCCCACAATGTTCACACCACCTCAGCCTGGGCTTGGCAGCTGGGTCAGTGCCCAGCATGGCTACTGCCTTTTTTTATCCCCTAAATTCCTGCAGCAGGTAGTCAGGAGAGGGTTCACTCACTGTCTTCCCATGGGATGCACTGGGATGGGTCACACAATGTGCTCAGGCTTTGGAAAGCCAATGGTGTTACAGAGTGACCACAACAGTGTTACAGGTCACAGGCAGGCCTGGAGTCCAGGATGAGCACTCACCTTCAGAAATTCAGGCCTCTGGATGAGACCTAGAGCTGCAATGTAAGGAAACAAACAGGAATATACCAACCCAACCCCAGCACCTCTCGACAACATGACCCAAAGTTTACTTCTGAAAATCTAGGCTCTCACCCCATATCCAAACCACAGGCTTCTTGCTGGCTCCACCCTCTCCCCCTGGGCATGGCTGTCCTTCCACAATACCCAGCTGGGAGACAGATCCTCATCTCTCCAAGCAGAGACAGATTCCAGCTGGGGGTGTCTGACATGCAGGACCCCCACAGTTTCAGCCCTTTTGCTCTTGGGCTATCACAGATGGGACATGGCTCAGAGGAAGGCTGGCAGGACACCTCTGGTACCTGTGGAAAACTGGCAAAGTTCATGGGAAAAACAGACAACAAAAATGGTGGTGGAACCCATGGGGAAGAGTAGGAACAATTCCCTGTGCTCAGAGTGCCTGTCTCTTTCCATGGAAAAGGAGAGTGCCTGGCCCCACTTGTGCTGAGCAGGGGAAGCACTGCCCTCCCAGCAGTGATGGAGAGGTGGCCATGCCACCACCAAAACTGACACAAAACCAATGGCAACACTCTGCTCACACCACAGCAAAGACATCCCACAGCTGGGCAGAGCTGTGCTTATTTACACCACCTCCAAGTGCTGACTGAGCACAGGAGTAGCTCAGCAAGCCATGAACAACAAATAACGCCCCCCAAAACAAAAACATAGGCTCAAAGGGTGATAAAATCAACTTTTCAGAGGTCACATTGGTAATTTCTCCTTGGTTCAATGCTGCTCCTCCCCAAATAGGGAGCTGAAACTACAGTGGAGGATCACAGATGGGCAAAAAGACAAAAGGAGGAGGATGAATAAGACAATGCACAGATCCTGCAGGTACAGAGAGAGGTGTGTCTGTGGGCTGGCTTGGGTGAACATGGATTTGCAAAGACTTGTCCAGTGATTGACCAACATGCAAGTGCCAAGGTGCAGCTGAACATGACCTGCTAACAAGGCCAGATGGAAACTCCTCAAAGATCTGCAGTTACTGGCTAAGAATTAGCTGGGGAAAAAAATGAACAGAAGATTTTAGTGCTCCTGGAGAGCACAGTTCATGGGACAAAAATGCTCCTCCATCAGCATAAGGGAAATATCATATGGGTTGGAGCAACCTGGTCTAGTAGAAGGTGTCCTTGCCCATGGCAGGGGGTTGGAAGAAGATGATCCTCAAGGCCCCTTCCAAGCCAAACCACTCTGTGATTCCATGAAAATACTAAATGTTTATTACAGGCTTCTTGCCACGGGCACTTGCTGCTGGTTTAACTCTCCATCAAGGTGCTGTGCTCCACCTACAGTGTCCCTGGCCCTTGGGAACACAGGTGGCAAAACACCAGGGGCCTGCCAAGAAAGCCAATAGCTTTGGCTGCCCCTCCAGAGCCTGGTGAGGAGCTGCTGCCATGTCACAGCCCCAGACACCAGGGACACTTTCCCTGCCCACGCCCCAGCCCCGTGCAAGAGCTGTGGTTCATTGCATCATCCCCACTCCTGCTCCCTGGGGCACGTCTCCATCAGCCCCAAACCTGACAGCTTTCCCTGGGGGAATCTTCACCAGCTGGTCCCAGCCAGCTGAGAGGAGCTGGGGAAATGCTTGCCTCGTGTCACAGAAAATACCCAATATTTCAAATCATTTTATGGTCACAGGGCATGCCAAAAGTAATTTGAAAAAAAAACACTTTCCAATTCCTGGTGAGCAGCACCAGTTCCTGGTATTCTCCTGAGACAGAATACCAGAATCCCTGCTCCAAGCCAGCTTGCAAAGACTTGCCCCAGAAGGATGGGGTTGAAGGGTTAGGAAGTGCCTGGAAGGGGCTGCTGTGGGCATGTATTCAACTTTATCCATCACAAACAGGAGGATCTTACCTGGATTCCTGGGAGACCAGAAATGAAGGCAGAAATGGAGCAATTAGCCTCTGAGGAAACGATGGAGATGGGAAGGTTTAAGGTTTAAGGGCAAGGTGTTGTTTCTCAGCCCAAGCCTGACAGAGCTCAAGAAACACTTGGACAAGGCTCTCAGGCACATGGTGGGATTCTTGGGCTTGTCCTGTGCAGGGTCAGGAGTTGGACTTGGATGATCCTTGTGGGTCCCTCCCAACTCAGGATATTCCATGAAACTGGAGCCTGAGTATTCCCAGGAATGTCTCAGTAACACTGTCAGAGAAAAGCTGCTCCAGAACAGTCACTCCCCTTGGGCTGGAGAGCAGCCAGAGGCATTGCATCCCCAATTCCATGGCTACCCCTGTCTTTCTGCTGGGCTGGGAGGCACTGGAAAGTTCCCTGTTCTCCTGCCCTCTGCAGCAGGGCAGCCCATGGCTCTGCCACCATCCTGACACAGCAAGGTCCTAAAAGCAGATGCAACTGCATATTAATATAAAGGCATCAAGAGCTTTTGGCCTGAAGGATCCATGAAATCTGAAGAGAAGGGGCTGGTGCCAGAGCCAGCTGAGGACCTTGGACACCCACCTGTGTCTCAGGGCGTGGGGAAGGAGGGAGTGAAGCCATCACTGGGCATCACTGCATGACACCCACAACTTTTCACCCCTTCCTTTGTGGGCTTTTCTATTTTTGACCTTCTGCCTAATCACATAAGCTGCTTTCCAGAGCAACTACAGCCTTTACAGCTTTTATTGACTTCCTCTGAAAACTTGACTGAGGACTGCAAGGAGGGAGATGCCAGAGCCACAGTCACTTTGATGTGGTTTATCTACCTGGATAGTTCACAGGCTTCAAATAATGCCAGGCAGGCAGCTGGGCAAGTGAAGGGCTGGCAGTGCCCAGCTGGCATCTTGAGACTCAGAAGCAAAATACATGAATACATGTGTGCTCACAGCTCTCTCCATGCAGCAGAGACAGAACTAGGAAGCCAAATCACCCTCCACTCCACCATAAACACTGGGTGTTGGGTTTTAAGGAGCATCTCCCCATGACCTCAGAGGCCCATTTCATGTGTGGTGGCATGGAAGGGAGCCCAAAGGTGAAAAGGTTTAATTAGCAATACTTCAAGCTGATTACCATGGCCCATATATAGGGTGACCTGCATCTACTATCACTTAGCATGGTAATGACTAAGTACAGTATGTGGTTTAAATATCTCCCTAACGCTAAAGCTAAATGCATCTATAACCCTAACCCTCTAATTGACTGATTCTAAATATGATAGATTAGCTTTCCATCTCATTATACGTATCTAATCAGGGGATGAGGGCTACTATACCCTTGGACACTTGGTTTTTCATCTCTACTGCCCTACAACAGCAATTAAAAGATAAATTACTTCTCTACTCGCGTTTGTTGCAGGCTTATCTTGTACCCTATCTCAGGAAGATACTGGATTTAGTTTATGATGGTCATAAAAACAAGCTGCAGAACCCTTCTTTCCATCTTGGTGGACACCAAGATTTAGAAGCTCAGATGTTGCCTGTGTGACCTTTTCCTGATGACCCTAAATCAGCACAGGGCTCCTGCTGCCTGTGGTCATCACTCCACAAACAACTGTCTCAGGGACAGCAGTGCCCAGGGGGGGAAGGCTGGGAGCAAGGAGCAGGAGAGGCACCAACAACAGCTTAGGGTTCAATCAGAAAG
This sequence comes from Aegithalos caudatus, assembly GCA_013389925.1. Lineage (NCBI taxonomy): Eukaryota > Metazoa > Chordata > Aves > Passeriformes > Aegithalidae > Aegithalos > Aegithalos caudatus. Next base: position 312,650 of record WEIU01017536.1, on the reverse strand, counting down.
GGTTCAACCAGCCTTTCTCAGCTGGAATGCTCATTTAAATATTGTCTGAATGAGGGTAGTCCTGTGCAGGGCCAGGAGTTGGACTCAATGATCCTTGTGGATCCCAACAACTCAGGGTATTCTATGATTCTGTGCTTAAAAGAAACTTCCTGATTCCAGTCTCAGGTGCCTTTTCCTACATAGCCCAAGGTCCTGCACACCAGGTAGGCTCCACTGTCCCAGGAGCTGCTCAGCATGGCCCCAGCCTGAGTGCATGGGTGGGTGGAGGACTCAGGCAAAGTCCCTGAGTGACCTCAAGTGCCTCTTCCAGCCCAACTGAGCACTAATAAGCTTTCTGCATTAAGGCTTTCACTCCAGGCCTGGGTAGCTCCAGGCAAATCCTTGCTCACACCCTGTCTCTGCCTGGGAACCAGTCTCCAAGGCAGGATACCATGGGCCACATGCCTGGTGTGGAGCTCCAGGTGCTCCAAACCCATTTGTTGGGGCCCTAAATCAGCACTGGAGGAGTCCTTGGGATATACTCATGCTCCACCAAAACTGTGAGACACCAATATCAAGTCACCCTGAAAATTAGTCCATCACCACCAGGCTCCCTGGTACCTCCCTCTGTTCCAGGAGACACATCCCCTCCTGCTGAGAGGAGAGGACATCCATCCATCCATCCATCCATCCATCCATCCATCCATCCATCCATCCATCCATCCATCCCTCCACCCCCTCTGCCCAGGCCTGGCTAAATAGGAGGGAAGAGGAGGTCAATGGCTCTTCGCCCAAGATGCTCTCAGAGGAACTGAGGACCACCCACCTCTAACAATTGTCAGGCCATGGATGCTTTGTTTCCTCTATGTTTAACCAAATACAGAGGCCATGGAGCCAAAACAAAGGCTGGATACCTTTACAGTCACCCTGGCTGCTCCAGACTATGTGTAGGTACAGAGTAATTGCCCACATGGAGATGAACTATGTTATAATTGTGTCATTTTCCACTCAACCATCCCAGGCACTGATTGCAGCTTGGGGATTTTCCGTGTCAGACAAATTACCAGACTCCATCAAAATAGCTGAGACAGAGCCCCATTTTGGGTTACAGCATCTTCACCAGATGGGCACCAGCAGAAGTCCCCACTGTGTGTGCAGGAGACTCAGGGCCACGGTAAATTGGTGCACTGGAAAGAAAATTAAAGGAGTTGGGGTAACAGATGAGAGAAGACATCCCAAACTGGCAGAGGAAACTCTTGCTCATTGTAAGCAGAAATAAAAGAGCCTTTGGTTGCCAGGGTCTAATTTAGACACAGGCTCTACGTGGCAATTTCCATGGGTCTGCAGAGAGCCCTGGTGAAAATTGGGGATGAAGGTTCCCACAAGTGCAGGGGTTTTTGCTGAAGTCCAGGCCTAGCTGAACATGCTTAAAGGTCCCACCTGTGTTTTTTTTATCTCCAGTTAAAATTGGGTTTTAAACTACTGAGATTAACATTTTAAAGGGAACACTATCCTGTGACATAAGGCCTCGCTTGATCCATCCCCTCTGGCAGCTGGAGGCAGGTTTTTCCCACTGCCCAGGGAAGCAGCAGAAGCACCAAGCTGTTCAACACCACCACCCAGCCTTCCCCTTGGAGAAAGGGCTGGTGATGAGTGAGAATAAAAGGCCCAAGAAGAGGCAAGCAGAAAGGCTGCCCCAAGGAGAGCAACATGCCCAGATATGTCTGTCAGATAACAATACCTCAGCTCAAACCCTTCACAGAGCTTAAAAATAATGATGACTCAATTCCAGGTGAAATACTCACCTGTAATGCTGCCCTCCTGCCTCAGTCAGGTTTGAGCTACTGCTGGTGTGCTGCCATTGTTCCAAAGTGGGGAGGCAGCAACATCCCAGAAGCTGGAGGAGACACTGGCCAGAGTAATTGCAAACCCAAAAAAAACCAAACCCAACAACCCCATTCTTGGGATAAATGTGACATTGTGTTTCAGTTCAGAAGAAAACTGTGGTTAGCACCAATCCCTAACAAAGCTCTTGGTACCCTTTTTCCTCCAGACAGCATTTGGGAACAGAAAGCCAGACTTTAGTGCAGCAGGCAGGCCTGTAATGACTGGGAGGTCTGGAACTGCTTCCCATCTGGGTCTAGCAGCAGATAAGATGGAGATACATGAAATTCCTTCTCACTCCCAGCCAAACGACAGCACACCTTGGCCAGTCTCCAAAAAGGGCTCATTAACAGCTCCTGCAATGTTCTTCTCCTGGCAGTTGTGGTGGGTACAGTGGTGGTGTTGAAGTCGTTGCAGTGGTTTGAAGAGCTGGAGATCCTGTTCCTGGAATCAAGTAAGGTTCCATTTAAGAAGAAATGCGGTTTTAGTCGTCCCTGTTGTAGAAAAGCTTGAGGCCGTGACCCCAGATCACATTAAATGGTTGGAAATGAGGAGCCAGGTGATGAATAAACCCCTCATTTGAAGGAGGGGGAAGGAGGCACTGGAGAAACTGAGTCACCAGTTTTGAGCAATCCTGAATTCTAAAATCTCTCAACTCCACTTTTATAAGACCTGCTGCCAACAAAAGCTGTGGGAGCTCAGAGCTGGAGCAGAACTGACACCATGGGCAAGTTAAAACTGTTTCAGGGCTAACCTCACACTGACACATCCCCTGGGGGAGCCCACACAGGGAAGACTTTGTCTTTGTCTGACCCAAGCTCATTTCAAGCTTCCTTCTTGAGATGGAAGGGTTTGGGGACGTTCCTTTGCAATTCTGCCCAGAAGCTTTTTGCTGCAATGCCTTCTAACTCCCACATCCCTGAGGCCTGTGGTCCCCAAGTCTCTTTGCTCAAACTGCCTTCATGGAGGGTCTTCCCCTCCATGGTGTGTGGATGGGGCAGAAATGATGATTCTTGAGTGCCTTTGCTGCCTGCAAGTGGCCTGAGGCACCTCTAAAATACAGCGAATCTTCTCAGTCACAACCCAGAGCTGTGACCCTGTTTCTTGAGGACACTGACCTCTCTCCTCTCTATTTTAGCTTCTATTAAAGGCATGAGAGGGGAAACAGCCTGGCCTTCTCCCTCAGATGCCAGTTATGGACACCACTGGGACTCTGGCTGTACCAAAGTCCCCGTGAGAAGATGCCAAAGTTGCCAAACACAAACAGTGATCCCTTTCCTCCGTGCTTTTTGACCTCCTGCTCTTCCTTCAGGCCTGGCTCCATCAGCAGGACACTTTCAGCCCACAGCAGCTTGAGGGATGATGCTGAGTGCTGTGCCCAGGGGAAGGCAGGATGGGCAGTGTGGGATGCAGAAGGGAACAGGCTGGTGCAAGGGCTGATGCAGTGTTCAGAAATGCTGCTGGACAAGCCCTACACACAGTGACTATACATAAATGCCTTCCCCAGCCTTCCTCTCTTCTCCTTCCTCACTCCTGTGCCTTGCTCTGTGGGTTTGGAGACATGGAGGCAAAGGACCACACTGTGGTGACTGTACATAAACAATAGGAAGAGATGGAAAAATACATAAAAATCCCATGCCTGCTCACAGTTTTATCACCCACCTCTTGGTGTTGGCATTTTTCTCCATGCTCCAATACCTGGCTTGACATCAATTCACAGACCCCAGCTTTCATCTAAAAAATTATAATTGCATGACATTCCAGTTCCTATTGATGTGGAGAAGTGAAAGTCAGGATCCAAAATATTCATAATACAGATGTTTTTAAAAAAGGGGGGAAAGAAAAAAAGAAAGAAAAGGACTTTGACATTTATTATTTTGGAAAGCTCTTCATTCCTGAGTGAGCTGCGATTTTCAGACAACCTGAGTCATCATTTCTGAATGCTTTGGTTTGGCAGCCCTGTATGTATTTAGTAATACAACCCCTGACTTGCAGCATCCAATGAGAATCCTAATGGCACGATAAGACAGATTTTCATCTCATTCATGTAATTTCCAAATATCAGGACATTTACTTAGCGGGAAGAGTTGTAAAAGCTGTGAAATGGTCTCCCTGGGGAGGAGCAGAAACCTTCTGGCTACACGCTTGAGCAGCTGAACAAACCAAAGGAGAGCAGGCAGCAGTGAACAGCTCTTTCCTTTCTGGCCAAGGGACAGAGCAGATGATCCCAGGCATGTTTTCCTCTTCACTGCTCCTGGCTCTGGGCTTTGTTAATCAAGTCCATTGCCACACCACAGCCACCGGAGCCACTCTCAAATCTGACTGGAGAAGGAACAGCTTCTGTAGGAGGAGCACGCAGCTCCAAGGGAAAAACTACTGTTGCAAACCATTCAGGACTTCACAAGGAGTGAGGAGCCTGTGCCAGCCCTTGAGAATGCATTCAAAGCATCCTCAGCCAGCAGTCAGACTTGAATTTTTTACCTTAAAATCCCTTGGGCTCTGGAAGTCTGTGAGATTTTTTCCATTGCCTATCAGGCAGCGGTATTAAAAACCCTGTCTTTGGCAGCAGAGCCAGCGTGAGTAGTTGTAAGATGATTTTCATCTCTTCATCCCAGACCATCTGCTTCTTACCCTCAACATTCAAAGGCCTTGAAGGAGACGTAGGCCACTGAATTTTATAGCTAGATTTCAAGAACCTCTTTGAAAATGAAAGGATTGCACCGAACACACATTTACAGACATCAAAGGGATCTTCTTTTTTCATGCAAGCACTAAAAGCAGTGCAAAGGGAACTAATTATAATTTGCTCAATTGCCAGTTTTCACACTGGAGTGAATACAAGCATTTTATGCTTTAAACCTTACAAACTTGTGGCTGCCAGCTTAATATACTTCTAAAGCCAGAAGCAAATTAACAGACTAAAATCATCTTGCATCCACTGAGGCAAGCAATGAAGCCAAAAAAGCTGGCAGGGTAGCTCCTGGAAAACTCTTGGGCATTTTTTTGGACCCTTGCTTCATTTTTTCTTTCTTTAATAAATCAATATTTCTTTACATATTCAATGGCAGTGCAAACAATAATTCAGCTTTTTCAAAAGCAAAGCTACTGCATGGATACTTTTTATTGAGCTGATCTTCATCCATACTGCTGACAGAGTCTCAGGGAACACAATTGAAATGGCAGCTCCTCATAAAAAGTATGGGAGAGTTCAGGGATCTTGGCCAAATGTGGCTGACTCAGGATCTGCTGACTCCAGTGGCTGAAAGCATTACACAGACATATGAGTTCCAAGCAGGCAATGGAGGGGAAGAGCTGCCCTAAATTATAAATCAGGATCCAGGTGAAAAATTCCTACATAGAAGAACATTAGGCTTCCAAGTCCAGTCACAGATCTGCCCATGAATTTGCACCAAGGGTGATGGAAGGGTGCAGTGACCCTGATGCCACTTTAAATCAATGAAAAGTGAAGCTGGGGGAAAACTCCCTTTGCCATTTGAACCCTGTCCCATTAAGCCAACAAAACCTGGGCCACAGAAGGTACTGGCTGGCCACAGTGAGAGCTTTCCTGCTCTCCAAAATAACATCCTATATTCTCCAGAGATGTACAAGCTTTCTGGTTTGCAGTTCACAACAATCCTAACAGACCACCTCCAGAGATAACTTAGTTCCCACTCTCCAAGCTTTCAGGACACAGATTGGTGGGTATTGATATGAAATATGATATGATACTGACACACCAATAAAGCTCTCCAAAGGTGACTGCTGCACATTCTTCATGCTGTCAGTGATGTAAACTCTCAGATCTTGGGGCCATGGAAATGGTATCACATTTTGATGCTGAAGGCAACACTGTGGCAGTAGCTTCTCCAGCAGGAACTATTCCATAAGGTCTCCTGAGCCCCAAAGAGTAACACAACCAATGAACCCTAGGATGCTGAGCTGCCCAAAAAAAAAAAAAAACCAAAAAAAAAAAAACAAAAAAAAAAAAAAAAAAAAAAAAAAAAAAAAAAAAAAAAAAAAAAAAAAAAAAAAAAAACCAACCCAAAAAAACCCCAAGGTTTATCACTTACTGTTCTCCAGCACTGACCACCAGGGGAGGAAAGGCTGCGCACAATCCTTGAGAGTGGGAGAGTCAAAAAGCCACCAACACAAAATTCAGACAGTTTTGGGGCTCCCACTCTTGGTGGCCAACTTAGCTGCACTTACACCAAGCTCTGCTGCAGTTGTAATCCCATGAAACTGAGTAGGAATTGGAGTGAGGAATTGCCTTGGGTCACAGCTGCATCAGATGGGTGAGCACCATGTGTCATTCGCAGCTGAACAAGGTGCCACAGTGGCCCCCTCATGCAAACACATCCATCCCTGTACTGCTTCTTCCTATATGGAAAAGCAATTCAAGTTCTTGAATCATTTTTCTGGAAATCTGCTGTTTTTTCTCCCACCTATAGAACACAACCTGTCCTTTCCTCTCTTGTCCCTTTGGAGGTACCTACACACCAGCAAAGGGATGGGCTGCAATGTGGCCAGAAGGTGCCCATGGAAGGGAAGGGAGATGAGAGGATGAAGCTGTGCTTACTGGAAGAGGAGACACAGGAAGGAAAGAGGGAGAGCTGGTGGAACACACAGGCACAAAGACAAGAAGAGTCCAAGGGTACCTGAGCCTCTGCCCCACCTGTCAGACAGTTCAGAGATGCTTTAATGGTAGAAGTGACTCAGTTAAATAGAGGGGACTGGAGTGGGAAGGAATAATTCTTGCATGTGCATCTCAGCTTTGATTTCTCCTTTCTAGTTTGGTTTCACAGCAGGTGAGCATGTACAGACCCAGGGTCTGTGCTGTAATGGGGGTTGTACCTCTGTAATTTCCATGCCCAAGGCTCCTGCTCCCCTACACAACCTCCACAGCTGCAGTGGGGCAAGGTCTGTGCAGAACTGTCCCTCTCTGCTGCACCTCACCCTTCTCTCAAGTTAAAGCATGTGAGGAGCCCTATATAAACATCATCAGTTTTGCAAGAGGCTAGAAATCCTTTTCCTTCTCCAGGAATTCATATCTGCCCAAGGAAGAGGCTATAAACCTGTCATACAGCTTACAGCCCAGCAAGGAGGGCAAAGGTGTGCCAAGGAGCTACAGAAAAATCATCCAACTTTCAGGAGAACAGGAAAAACACAGAACCATCTCCCAGAGCATCTGGGTTCTAAAATCTGCACTGAAAAATCATCTCAGTCTGCCTGTGGCACGATCTTGAGGATGCAACCGATAAGAAATGCCCTTTGAGTAATGAGCTCTTAAATCCAAACCAAACCAAGTCACTCTGTATCTTTAGATAAGGTTTATCACTCTCATGGGAGAAAAGCTGTCCTTTTGTGTTACCTGTTAGTTGACAAGTCTGCTTTCAAGCAGCTTGCCAGCCTTGTGGCTCCCATTGCAAGAATGCTACAAATAATTTAAGTGCTACCACCTTCGATCAAAATTTTAATGAGGCACTAAACCCACAAAAGGGGCTCTGTGTAACATAATTAAATAGAAAGGGCCTAAATAAACCGTACAACAAGTTACATTATAGTTGAAAACAGCTGGGAGGCAAAGAAAGGAGCATTGAAGATGCACGGTGTAAAAAGGCATTTCACAGAATGCAAACACTGAAACTTTTCAACACGCACAAAGAGTAAAACACTACGAGCACATGAATTCCCTTTGATTTGGAAGAATCTGTGTGGGGCACAGGGCATTTGTTGTTTTTTTTTTTCCTTCTGCTAGTCAGCACAATGAAATATTTCACATGGGAACCCAAACAGTGTCAAAGAGAGGCATTTGTGCTTCGGAAAGAAATAAATACTGCAGGAAACAGGTAAAGTCAGTAGGAACATCAGTCTGGTTCAGTCAGGCCATGGGATGTCAGATCACGTCTTCAAAACGCTGGACAGTGCTGGGACTCTAAAAGAGTCTTGCAAACAATCAGCATTGTAACAAGTCTGTTTGGCTCAGGGCTGCAAGACACTTGTTTCATGCTCATGCCAACTCCTCGAATCCACTGCAAGTGGTGACATTCAGGCTGAGCCAACCAGCTCAGCATCCAATGCTCTGTCTGCATCAGCTATTTACAATATCATGTTTGTTCCACCCCTGTCAATATTTGATCCAAGAGCTGCAGAAGTTCTACAAACACAGGAAGGTTTCAATTTCACATTAAGGTAACACTGACAGTGGTGCTGCTGTATTGTGCAAGTCAGTGCACTGCTACTCCTTGAGAATGAAATTACTGGTAAACTTGGATTTCATTTAATTTCCTCCCAGTCCTCTCAGCAACCTTTCTCCAGAGCCACAGCTATTGCTGCAGTTCTGGGCTGGTGAATGAAAAGTTTCTAAATTCATCTTGGTTTATCATTGGAAGGATCCCTTCTTCAATGGGGGTCAGGATGGGCTCCTCTTTTATAAAATCTGGATCAAAGTTGCTCACGTCATCTTTGGATTTCTGTCAAATGGAAAACACAAAGGAGAGACACGTCAAAAGTATGTATCATCTGCTTGATCCTTGCTCTTCATCTGAGTGCATTGAACCATCACTTTCATAACCCAGGCTGTGCTGACTGAGAGCTTTTTCTGGGCTTGGAATGAGAGCAGCTGCTTCCACAGAGCCTCTCACAGAGCAAAGCCCTTTCCAGCCTCTGAAGGTTTCTGACAGGGATCCCCCTCTCAAATTTAACTGACAGCAACTCTTGGGGCTTCCCTGGCCAGACATGGCAGGGCAGGGCACACAAATCAGTCCCTCCCCTCAAGTGGCAGCACAGACCCCGTGCAGTTTTCAACTGTGTTCCCAACTGGCTGACTCCACACAGTCCCTCCTCATCCGCAGAGTGTCTCAGCTGGGTTTTGAGGAGGGGGTGGAGGACACTCCTCTTAGTGCCAGCCATTAAACTTGCACAATACTGAATTACTGGGCCGTGGGAAGACAAGTGGCTGGCCTCCAGGTGCTGGATTCCTTGCTGTGTGCCAGAGTGGGGCTGCTTAGAATGCACACACACAAACTGGGTTTGTGGCACATTTTCATGAGGAGCGTGTTTTTCCTGCACCCAGAGCAAGACATTTTATTGACATTGAGGTCAATAAAATTTATTGACATTGAAGTCTAACAGTCCCAGATCCTGCCCAAGCTCATGGCAGACTGAGCAGGCTCCCTTAGCCTTTGATTCAGGCTAAGGGGCAACTCAAGAGTCTGCTTTTGAGCTGTCACACCTCCCCAAGCACCTGATCCTGCACCCAGTGTTCAGGGAGCAGGACTGGGTGGACCATTGCCACTGAGAGCTTGCAGAGTGACCACAGTATGAGACAGGACACCCCAGGCAATAATTTGAAAGACAAGGAAGCCACAGTTACAACCTTGGAAAGGCTGCCCATGAAGATCAGTGCTCTTCTCTCACAGAACACCCTTATGGATGTGTGGCACCACTGGGGACAGGGGCAGCACTGTGTCCTGTGCAGCCTCTCTGCCATGAGGAGCACTCACTGACAGTGGCCTGAGCAGGGAGCACTGTGCTGAACAGACACAGAGAGAGCCCTGCTGTGGAAGGGTAGGTGGAGTGAGCAGGATGAGGATTACTTACCCTGTTTTATCTTTGGGACAACCCAAAGGGTACTTGAGTGCCTAACCTGCTGCAGCTGCTTTTACAAATCTACATCTTTCCCCTGAGCTGCCTTTGAAAATCCAGCCTGGGGGGTACAAGAGGTGCCTGACCAGGTGACCGACCAGCAGCCAAGCCATGGCCAGAGGCCTCGCTTCCCTTCCTTCACCTCTTTCCTGTCTCACGGGAATAAATCTGCTTAGAGAGGCAAAAACTCCCCAGGGCTGCCTTTCCCCCAGCCCCCCTCCTCACGTACAATGCGGGGCCTGAAGGGGGGCTCCATCTGCCGCTGGTTCAGCAGGTCCCAGTCCAGCTCCTTGAAGTAGGGGTGCCTCAGGATCGCGCTCTCGCCGCCCAGCCCGGGGCTGCCCAGCCGCATCGTGGGGTTCTTTGTCATGAACTGCAAAACAGAAAGGGCTGTTTGTTCCCTCCCATCCGGCACGGCCACGGGAGAGGGACACATTAGCAGCCACACAAAAGCTTGTCCTCGGCTTTCCTGTTGAACCCAGTTGCTGGCCCGACTTCTCGAGTTCCTCGTAATGGAACCGTGTGTGAGGAACTTGACTCGCTCCCCAGAGGAAGAAGTCGGGGTGTGTGTTTCTCCCTGGTTCTTTTGGTGAAATCCTTGATTGCCACAGTAAGAAAGTTGAATTGCATCATTTGCAATATTACAAATATTGCCCAGTGTGTTTGGTCGTTATTTGTTTCTGTATTAATTTCTCAGGAGTACAGGCTCGCTCCCAAACGCCGCCCAGCAGGCAGGCAGGCTTTGGCCTGGAATCAGTCCTGAGCTGTGCCTTTTTCCTAAACCTCTCCCAGCTGAAGCACTGCCAGATGCCTACGCTTCCCTTCCTGTCATCTCAGGAAACACAGGAAAAGGGGCAAGGCTCTGGCTTTTAGAGCCCTCTGACCCTGAGCTGATGAGAGCAGACAGGTGACCGCCTCCTCTCTCGCTGCTGAAACGCCAATAAAGGATTTCATTTTGTAACATTTTTATTCTGCTGCCAGCAAAAAGAAATCTCAAACCTCAGCCAAAGTGCCCTGACTTGCCAGGGAGCAATTAGGAAAGCCATACATCACACAGATGGTGTGAGAGGGCCCTGGTGGGTGCCCTTTAGGTCCTGATGAAAATGATGAAGTGCGAGTGCTGTGGATATTCTTTGAGGGGAGGAGGAGAATCCTTTCCCCAGAAAGGAAAAGAGCTGGTTGGCTTGTTAATTTAGGATTACAGTTCTTGAAAATTCAGTAATAAACAATCTTTCCCCTTCCCTCAAGTATTTCCAATTCACTGGAGAAATCAGGTTATGTTTAAACTGGGAAAATAGCTGCTTTTATTTGCCTATTGAAACAGCAGCATAAAGCAAGCTGCACTCCAGTGGAGGTGTCCAGACGATTTCCTGGAAGATGAAAGAGCATTATGTTTAGCAAACAGCTGAACCAGCCAAACCAGACAATCGGTCACTGTTTCAGGAATGGCCAAGTCTGCTGCATCTCAGCAATGGGGAAATGAAAAGAAGGGGAGGTACAGTGAGAGAACAACTTCATTCTGACTGCAGGAGCCTTTCACAAGGTACAAACCCTCCTAGGACAAGTGGATAAAAGGTCTAGTCATTCCCCATCTAGAGAGAAGGTGGGGAGGAGAAAGGTGACTGCCTGATTTATAGAATTCTCCCCAACACTCCATTCTGAGGGGGCTGCAGGGACAAACCAGATGGGGCATCTTTAGCTGACACCTTGCAGGACCCCAGACTCTGCTGGCATCAGCACAAACCCCCCAGCTCCACCCTGAGCCCTTGGAGGTCATGTGCTGCCACAGGATTCCCCACAGCAGAACCGTTTTCCAGCATTCCACCCAAAACGTTGGTAGAAAGAGCTTCCAGATGCACCCAGATTTGTACAAGGAGTCACCACGGCAGGAACAAAGGTAGCTCCTGCAGCTGGGCTCTTCTCATGCTCCTCTGGACTCTTCAGCCCCTGGTGATTCAGCACTTCCAGGGTCAGGGCCAAGGACCAGCAGAAGTTCTGTGTCTCCCCAACCCTTCCAGCCTGTTCTTCTCCTTTTCTACCAGAAGAACTTCAACACAATTTCTTTCCCAAGAGACTGCCCCAGCTTTTCTGTGGGATAGTGATATCCCTGGAAACACCTTGGTATCCAAACAAGAAATGGGTCAAGCCAAAATCTCTGAGAGACCTGGTTCAGACAAGCCTTTGCAAGTCCTGAACTAGGCTTCTTTGTTTTGCAAAACAGGCCAGAAACCTCCTGGCAGCCCTGTCTTTCTCTAGAAATTCATTCTTGGTCCCCACAGATGGGTATCTGCAGTTCACCAGCTCTTATTTGCATTGCTGGAACACCTAGAAAGCTCAAACAAGACCAGAGCTTGCTGGTGCTGGGAGTGGTATAGACCAAAACATTCCAAAAAGACCAGAAAAAAAATGGAGAAAAGATCTGGGAATACATCACATGTCTCCTGGCCCCTGCCCTACCACCACCTCCATTACACCAGGAACCTTCTGTAAAATGTAGAAAGGGAAAAAATAATCATTAAAGTAAATAAACTCTGATAAGGACTGGCAACACACTTTGCTTGGGTTCCCATTCATGCCCAACCATATAAGACCAAAACCTGAACCCAACTGCCCATTTACAGACCAGTTCAGGGCCCTGGGATATAAAAGTGTGTTTACATTCCTATTTCCTTGATGTATTCCATGTGATGCCAAAACTGCACCAAGCAAAGGCACCCAATGCAACAAGTGAAGAGCCAACATAAATTCATTCCTGGATGCTTAAAACACCCTTTTTGTTAGGACAATGAGGATTAGGCAAAGGCCACCCCTTGAGGGTGGGCTGTTTTGAGGTCTGAGAAAGTAAAACAACATTCAAACCAAAACTGCTCAAATTCGAGTGGCGAGCTCCGGTTTGTCCACTGGACCCAGATATTGGGAAACCTCAGCTGGGAAACTCTAGGCACCATCCACGCCACAATGGGTGCCTAAAGGAGACAGGAGAGGAGTGAAGGATTCAAATTCATCCACTGCTGGAGCACATTCCACTGGCTGGCTCCTGAAACTGATGCCAGGCTTCCACAAAACCCCTCTGAATTATTCCTTGCCTCCAACAGGAATAAGCTGATCTATGCTCAGTGCTGCTGCCTCTGGCTCTGTAGAAACAGGGCTGTGAAGCACAAGGGGCTGCAGTGACTGCACAGCACCATATATCACTCTGGACAGGACTCTCTAGGCCTCTCCCAGGTACTGGAAGCACCCAAAACAGGCTAGCAGAACCCTGAAAGTGAATTAAAAACTATTAACTCTACCAATAGTATAAACACAATGTGAAGAGGCTCCCCTTTCATGGCAGTCAAACTCACACTGGTCTGCTTCAGTAAAAATGTGGCACAGGTTGCCCAGAAAATGCCTCATCCCTGGAAGAACTCAAGGTCAGGTTGGATGGGTCTCTAAGCAACGTGGCATGTGAAACACAGCCCTGTGCTCTGGGCAGTGCGGCATCATGCCAGGTTACCCAGCCTGTGCATGCACACACACCTCTGCACCCAGGGGCTGTGATGGAAAACCACAGGCTGGCCATGGCTGCTGCTCCCTTACATAAAATATCCAGGTGGATTTTGGAGGTGGCAGATCTGTCACAGTCTGGTGAAGGGGGTGTGTTTCTCTGGGAAGAGGATCCAGTCTTTATCTGGGCTGAAAAGCAGGAGTGCAACTGATGACTCCAACAGAGACAGCACTGATGTTCTGCACTGGAACAGTTGCCTGCTTTGCTGTAAGAGGTTTATAAAATGACAGAATGAAATTTTTGAAGCCCAATTCCACTGAAATTAATAACAAAGCCTCTCAAACACTATTTGAATTCACCAGGAATTATCGCACTGACACAGAAGTGGATGAATTTTCAGTTTGTGTTGCCCAGTAGGCAGAAAAAGCCAGAAGACTCCAGTGACCTCTCAAAGACTCCAAAACCCACGAATCCTGCTTCCTCCCTGCCTGAGGCAGCACTGACATTTCTCTGCTGCAGCAGGGCAGCATCTGGCAGACCATCTCATGCTGCCTCTGCTGTCTGATGGCACTTCCAGCAAAGCAAAGAGCTCAAGATTTCTGAAAAACTTAATTACAATTTCAGCCTTCATCTCTGAAATGAGTATCTGCAGCCCATGCCTCTTTCCTGACCATGTGAGAGGCTCTTGTGCAGCAGGAGGGGTGAAGTGCTGAGACTGCACAGACACTGTCCTCTGCACACACAGGGGAAAGGTCTTCAGAAGTGCAGCTCCTCTTCCCCCCTTTGGCTGCACTCAGAAACAGCTGGAAAATGTCTTACAAAGTGTTGGCTGTTCCTGGCATTCCTGGGAAGGCCAGAGTTTGACACTTGGTTCACAGGTTTGATAGCCCTCAATGTCCTTCCAAGGACAACCCTCCAGTGCAGGTGGTGAGAGATGTTCAGCAGAAAGTTTTTTTGTAGAAAGATGTCATCTGCTAATGCTTAATTATCTGTATTTTTCCACAATAACCATGAATGCTGCACAAAACTCAGCCTCTGGCACACAGATGAAAAAATGAAGAAACACAAAGAAAAAAAAAAATTAACAGTAACAAGGCAAACCAGAGATCTTCCCGAGCAAAAAGAAACCCAAATCCAAGATGCCTCCCAGCAAAACCAATAGCAACACTATCAAGCTCAAACCTGAACCAGGCCATCAAGCCCTTGCTGTGTGACCACATTCAGCATGGGAAATGATCCCATTCCCAGGGTAAGGAGCCCCCTGGGAGCATCCTCAGACTGGGATCCTTTGGGCTACACCAATTTGCTGAGCAGCAAACTGGAGCAAGGCTCTCCCTGACCTCAGCTAACCCTCCCAGCAGCATCGCAGCCAAAACCAGCAGCTGGCATGAGCCAAACCATGACTTCACAAGATCATTTGAAAACCTTTACTGAGAGAAAATGCAGCAAGCCATGACAAGAAATTAAAAGCTGTGGATTAGTCCACAGAGGGCCCGTGAAGCTACAAGGAAAAAATGCTGCCACAGCAGTGCCAGCCATTGGGGGAAATCTGTGTCAGCCCTGGGAGCTCAGCCTGCAGCAGGTGAGGGGGATCTGCGCTGGTCCTCTCCTTCACCCATGGCTCAGACCATGCTGGAAAGGGCTTCAGGACTCCTGGGACACTGGGAAAGGCTGTAGTGGACTCTTCCAGTGCTGCTCACATGCAGCATTGACTGCAACTTCTGTCTCAAGAGGCTGAGTCTGCATATCAGTCTAATGGCCTGGGAGTCATTGCAGGGATGTTTGCACAAACCAGCCATTTCCTTGCATTAATTTCCTTGAATTACATGTCTCCTTTCTCAATACTGGAATCCCTGATTGGTTTTACGTAGCTGATCTATGTGTTATTTGCATCAGGACAATTAAATTCATGAGTAATATCACAGATTATGTGAGATTGCATCATGCTCTAGGAAAACATTAACAAGGCTCAATCCTGTCACAGGAGTGCTGCACTTCAGGAAGAGAAATACAACTTTCTGCTCAGCCAGACCCTTCACACTGTCAGCCATCTGGACCAGAAAGAAATCATTCTTTCTTGTACTAAAGAACCTTTCAGACACAGAAGTTCCCACCAGGAATCTGGTGTATTTACCATGTAAGAGAAAGCCTGTATCCCAGCAGCTCATCTTTCAAACACAAGCACACAGCAGAGAGGGAGGATATTCCAAATCATACAGGCAGGGAACAGAGACTAAGGAAAATCCATCATTTTATTTTGCCAGGAGCCCAAGGGCAGCCTGTCACAGATAGGATGGCAGTACCTCAGTGTCACCTCCTCTGACACCCCGTGCCTCACAGGGCCCCTACTCAAATTGTGGCAGTGTAACAGTCAAGTCAAACTGTTAAAGGAATGGAAGATTTCTCTGTTGATGGTTTTAAAATTTCCCTGTTGGTGTTTCTCCCATGTTGGTACCAAAATAGAGCAGCAGCATCAGCACAGGTGATTAATGCCCCACAGTCTCCCCTCCAGTAACCAGGGAGAGCAGGAGATCAGGAGATATCCAAGGTGCTTCTCTTCATTAAGATTCATGAGCTAAACTAACAGGGCAGAAATTAACTGGAAAGGAAATAAGATTTCTCAAAGATCCATTTGATCTGAGACAAAAGGGAATCATTATATAAATAGACCAATTATTCTAATTAAGGTTTCCCTCCATGAATCTTTCGACTGAATGCTGCAGCTGCTGAAAACAGTTTGGCTGCTTATTATGTAAGGCAAACAAACTCATGGTCTGGGGTGTCATTAGCCCTCAAACAAAAAAGAAGAAAGATGGTCCTATGGTTCTGTTAATGCCTGTATTATTTTTAATGATTGGAAACCAGGAATCTTTTTCTTTTTTTTTTTTTGTGTTTGGAAACCAGGATATTTTTTTTTTTTTTTTTTTTTTTTTTTTTTTTTTTTTTAATGAAAAGCTGCTCATTTTGAGCCAGAATTGTCTTTTGCTCTCCTGAGCAAAGCTCCCATCAGTCTCCATCCCAGTCCTGCCAGGTGATGCTCACAAATGTGCCTCATTTCCCCATGCAAGAGCAATCCAGGGCCTGCACACAGGGGTTGGTTACAGGAGGGGAGGGAGGCAGCACAGCCCAGTTTCACTGGAAAGTATGGTCAGAGCTGTCCCATGGAAGTCCTTGTACTTAGGGCAGCTCAGCCAGTGCCTGGCTGTGGGTGTGAGCCAGGCAATTGGAAGCTGGAATCCTCCTGACCTTCCCTGGGCACTGTGCTGTCAAGAGCAGGCCTGGAGTCACCATGGCTCTCTCAAATGTCACCTCTGCTCCATCTGGGGATTTGCTCTGACTGCAGACATCACAGGCCACGTGGTGTTTCTGCTCCTGCCCTGCACACATTGAGGGATCAATTGCTGGAAGCCCCGATTCCTACCAGTGCAATTGTGCTGCTGGAGCCAGGATGTGACCCCACAGGGTGTGGGTACCCCCACACTGCAGTCCTGGCTACACTAAACTGGGAGCAGCTGAAATCCTGCAGCACAGAGAAGGTCCAGCAAGCACAGTGCCAGGGTTCAGAAGTACAAGACTGCCCTGAAAGCATTTTAAGGAGAGGGGGGAGGAAGAGACAGAGTGTGAAATATCTGTTATCTCCTTTTCCAGATAAAAAGGGGAAGGGAGGTGAAAATAAGTTTTCAGCCCAGCTCCCTAAAAGCCAGAAGACTGTCACAATAAGCATGACAGCAGTCACATGTCCAATGTGCCAGCCCCAGGCAAGAAGAACAAAATGTCAGTGCAGTGGGTATTAGGCAGATAAATTTGATCTCTTTCCCCTGATGCAGAAATGGCTGCTCGATGCTGCCCAGACAGAGCTTGAGGGAACAAGAAGGATTAACTGGATTGCAAACAGCGCTGAGCAAGAGAAGAGCAAAATAAACCAAGGTGGGCTGACTAGCAAAATAAACCCAGGTGGACAGAGCAACTCCCATGTGGGACAGACACATCTGGCTCCAGATCTCCCTGTGGTGTAAACTGATGAGACTTTGCTGACTGCCACAAGTCAGTCTGTCTTCCTTGCTGTCTGAATAGCTACAAACTTCCTCACTGTGCTAAAATCTACCTGTTTCTTTGCCTCTCCACACTCATCAACAGCTAATTCATCAACACTAATGTAGAATAAAAGGGCCACAAGTATCAAGTACACTGGCCCCTGAGGTTAACTAGTGATTTTTGATGCTTCTGCTTTTGGTATTTCTCTAATGAGTAATAATAAATAGACACTAACTTCAGTCACTGGCTGTATGGAATACTTGACAAAGGTTTTAGTCAGGATGACACCCCAGAAAGCTGTGCTTTCAGAACTGAGGAGTCACCCCACAGGGGTCACCAGCTGCAGGGGCTGCTCAGGCAGTATCAAAATCCTGCTGCTGGTTTTCAATTACCACAGTCAGGCTACAGGTGCAGCATGGGGATATGCAGGTCCATTACCAAATCAATACATCAATCAGAGGAGCACAAACACGAAGGCAAAATGAGCATCACACTTATTAACAGACTGGGAGCATGATCCTGCTCTCCTTTTAAGCAGGAGTAAAATCTCCCTTTGGTTGCAGGGGAAAACAATTAATCCTTTTCTGATAGTCCTGTCAAGAGGAACTGGGAATCTGTTACACAGACCTGGGTGGTCTATTTACATAGGGTCAGGCACAAAGGGGACTAAGGTGTCCTGAACAAACCTGTAAAGTCCAATCAAGAGAAAAGAAAATACTTCAAAGGAGCTTTTTTTTGTAGTCCTGGTTATATTTCAATTCTTTTAATTTTAGAGTTCCTGAAAAGACACAACATGTCATAAAATTCAAAGCTGGAAGGACGAGTAAAACCTGAAGGCCTGGATAGCTCAGTCAGAGTTTTGTTACCTCTATCACAGTGTGAAGACCTCCCAGTGAGATGGACTGGCCCTTCCTGCCAGGGGCTGCATGGCCAGGGCTGGCCCCAGCAATCATTCCCAAATCCAGGCTGGACTCAGGTTCTCAAAGGAATCCTTAGGATTTGTCCCAAGACTGGATTTTAATGGACTTCAACCAAACCCCATTTATGGGTCTTTAACATCAGGTTAGATATGGCAGAGCTGAGGAAGGAGCCTGGGCCACAAGTCTTAGGCTCAGACATGGGAATTGCTCCTTCCTGAGCACCAGGGAGTAAGGAGGAAAAAAAAGATGGGGAAGACAATGTTGGCACTATGACTACACCTTCATTTTCTCCCATTCTTGGCAGGAAAGAGGATGAGTCACACTTGATGTTACAATAGGCTGGTTTAGAAGCTTTTCCTGAAGTGAATCTGAGCTTGCATGCTGCAGACTTTAATGAGAAGCCAATTTCAGCCTGTTGGAAAGGGAATGGTAAAAGACCTAATGACTATTTCAAGATGAATTTGGCCTTGGCCAAATCAGATCTATACAGATATCTGTAGCTTTCTTTCAGAGTGAATTATTCAGAAGCATGGGCCTATCACTGTGGGGAAGAGAAGCACTTGAGAAAGAGGTGTGATCAAACAACAGGAGAGATTAAAATCACTGGGGAAAGCTGTTTGCTGTTTGAGAATTAGGAGGGGAATAGTAAGAGACAGCAGGTTACAGATGTGGATGTGCAAGCTCAGGCAAAAGAGGTAAGAAGGCAACCTGAGCCCTGTCACCTCACCATGGTGTGTTTATGGCACAAATGGTCTAGGCAAGAGATCTTTTAAAACTGCAGAACTCCTCCCCAGCTGGGAAACAACAGGCTTCAGAGCTTTGCTTTTGCAGTAGTGGCTGTGGAGCCAACCAGGAAATGCAAGATGAAAGCATTTCTGAAAAATAAAATAAAGGAAAAATGTGTACACAGATCCAGCACAGAGCTTCACAGAGAGATTTAAATATCAGCCTCATGCTGAAAGCCAAAGCTTAATCAAATTGTGCAAGAGAATTTATGGAGACTGCCAACTCTGAAGACATGCCAAGGAGAATCATTTATTGGCATTTGAAGGCACTTTTAATATCTATCTGCCTTTTGTTAGCAGGCTCCTCAGCTCTGAGGATAAAGCAATGAGCTCATCCAGCTCCCTCTCTGATTTCAGCAGGTCCACCATCACGCTGTCCCTTTTCCTTTTGAACTTTGCCTAAAAAATACATCTGGTTCATTCAGAAACAAGTTCATTCTGTTTATTCCAGCACTGAATGTGAAACAGATTATCTGCCTTTTCCTGTCACTTGGAAAGGAAGAACCTGGCCCAGATCTGCAGGATACAACGGCAAAGGGGAGACACAATTTGTGCAGAGTGACACAAGGGCACCATCAGCATCTGGCTGTCTCTTTTCACTCCTTGGAGGTGTTCAGGAGAGGGCTGGGAAGCACAAACACTGGGGTTTGGTTGAGTTTACACAGAGGCCAAACTGACTGCCCAGGACTTGGGGAAAAGGTGAGGCACAAAGGCAGCAGAAAGCACAGATGTTATTTATGAGTGATGTGCTGAGGGAGGAGGCACCTCTGTGGTATCTGAGCTGGTGACAGCCACTTCTGACCTCCCCCTGTCCAGAGGTGCTCGACCCCAAACTGCAGAGTATGAACAGAATAAACTTCTCCAAAGTCCAGAGGACCTCACCCTCCTGCTGATGTCAGGGGTGAGCAGCTGCAGCAAGTAGGCAGCTGGGATCATCCACACCTCTCCTGAACTCAGACATCCTCGTCAGCAGTTTGGAAACAGCCCTTTCCCCTCCACTCCTCCATCACAGCAGACTGTTTGCTTTGATTACATTAAAAAAATCTGCCTCTAACTCTTCCCTGCTGTGAGAGCTCCATCCCTTTGCCTCCTCTCCTCATCAAAGCATTTTCAATTTGCCCACAGTGCTGGGGCCAGTCTGGTTCAGCACAGAGCATTCACCATCCACAAAGCCTTTCTGAAAATAGGGGGTCCTCACCAAGGGTTTGGGCACTCAGGGTGGCACCCTTAGGGTGGGCAGTTCACTGCTCAGTGCTCTTTGCTTTCTATCCCTTAGTAAGCCCTGGATGAAGTGTCCAGGGAATTTTCTCTTTTATTTGTATGTGGGCACTTCCAGTACTTCAAGGGAGCTCATAAAAAAGAGGGAGAGGGACTTTTTACACAGGCAGATAGGGACAAGGGGAACAGTTTATAACTGAGAGGAGAGATATAGACAAGCTATAAGGAAGAAATTCTTGACCATGGGGTGGTGAGGCACTGGAACAGGATGCCCAGAGAGGCTGTGAATTATCCCTGGAAGTGTTCAAGGCCAGGCTGGGTGGGGCTTGGAGCAACCTGGTCTGGTGGAATGTGTCTCTACCCATGGCAGGGTGTTGGAACTGGATGGTGTTTAAAATCCCTTCCAGACCAAATCATTCCCTGACCTCTCCAACCTTTTCTTCTCAGCCCATTATGGTAAGTGTCTGCACAGCCTGGATCTCCAGGGGCTCTGCTGGAGCTTTTATCCTGCATCCAGCCAAACTGGACTGCTCTGTGCACTGGCCACGTGGGACATGAGTAGCTCCTCAGTGGAATGGCAACCTGTACTCCCCATGGAGTCCTGGATTCAACTCATACACACAATCATAGTAATAAAATTTACCTCACTTTATCATCACTTAGGATTCCTGAAAAATGATGGTCAATACTGCTCCTTTTCATGACAAGAAGGGACAATGGAGGAAGGTACCCTTCACCTACTATCAGCTTCAAATTTAGGGAAGAAGAAAATCATACACACACATTTTACTAACTTCCACCAAACTTATTTCTATGTATGGTCATGGGTACACACAGAAAATCCCAACTCCCTCACCTTATGGTCTGACAGCCAGAAACAACCCCATAAAACACAGGCCATCAGAGCAGGACCTGCTGACCACAGAGCACCATTATTGCTTCAGCTGGGTCTGAAGCACCACTCCCAGACAGGACAAACTCCTCCTGGAGTTAACCTGACAGTGCAAAAAGGGGATTTTACACAATTCTGCAAGAACAAAATCTCAGTGGTATCTGGAGGGGGGAAAGGAACTCAGTGACCCAAAGCAGGAGAGAGTTCACCCAACCAGACCATTTGCCTTCTGAGTCACTTCCAGGCTGCTGTTTTCTAGAAACACAGATCAAGTTTTTCTTCTGCTTCCTTGGCACTGTAGTGCTGATGCAATTTTTCTCCTCCTTTCCCTCAGCCAAGCTCCCTCACTTTCCCACCCCTCTGACTCTTCACACTAATCCAGGGGCATTTGGGCTCCCTGGTGCTGTTCCACCTGTGCTGAGAGAGATCACAGGCTGCTAAAACCACAGCCAGTTTCCTCTGCACCTTCCCCTTTTCTTCTCTGGTATTTATTTTTCACACAAACCCCACGTGGAGGTGGATATAACCACTTCTGCCCACTCTCTTAACTCCAGTAGTGCTTTTTCTCAAAATGCATGTCTTTAACCAGCTGGAGGAAGAACAGGCTTTAGTCTCATTTGTGTCCACAAAATATAAAGCAAATATAAGGCTGCCTAAGCCTTACTTTTGGAGGGAGCATTTCAGCTAGGCCAGAAGTGTTCCAGAGCTCTCATTAAGACTGGGGGTTAGCAGAAAAATGCCAAGAGACATCCTTGGCTTTTGCAAACTCAGCTTTGACAGGACTTTGAAAATCCAGGGTGTAGAAGGCAGAGCAGTACTAACACTTCCTTAGGGAGATGCTGCTTTCCAATCCCTGCTGTTACCAGGCTCTGAGGCTGAAAACATCTAAGCTGCAATTGCTCATCCAAATTTCCAAGCCTTTGGGCCAAGCATTGCTGCTTGAGATCACCAGTCCATGGAGTGACTCAATAGGCTTAGCCCTTCTCTCCTCATCTGAAACCACGCTCAGAAAGCAAAATCCCTGCAGCTTTCCCTGGGAATTTGTTTCCCATTACACCATTGACTTCTGAGACCTGATTTTCAGTGTGTCCCTCCATTCTCCCCTCAAGCTAAGCTGCCTGTGAGCCAGGCAGAGTGGCTGAATTGCATTTCAGAAAGCCACGCACCAAGTGAGTGAAGCACGCTGCCAAAACCTGCCCACTTTTGGGAAGCAAGAGGATTGTATTTCATTTTGCAATTCACTCAGCTGAATCCCAAAGCTTCAGGCTGCCTGGAAAGCTCCTCTCTTTGCTCCAGCACTTTTTGGTGGTGACAATTAACAAATTCAGAATATTGATATGCTGTAACAAAGTAATCTCTAGCTGCACTCTCCCCATAAAAGATTTGGTGCAGCAGTCTCTGCTCTCTGTACAGTCACAGTTTCTCCCTCACAGTTTCTCCATGATCAGACTCTGGTAACTTCTCTGTCAGCTGATGGCAAACAGTACCTGAAAGAATTTATTTCACACACACAAACCCAACAGCTCCTTGTATTTGCCATGAACTCCTTGTAACTGCATTTGGGTTGGATGCAATTGGAGAAATCTTTTTCCTTTAGGAATTAAAATCAAAGCAAAACTTATGTCTAGAATAAGTTGAAGTGGTCTGAATCCATTCAGCAGCAATTCTCCTCTTCTGCATTTTTATTAGTCCTACAAGCAAATGCATGCCCAGTTTGACTTGCTCACACAAGCAGAGGAGAGCTCAGTTTGAGACCTCTACTCCTGACTTGAAGCATCAGCACCTGAATTCCCCAGTGACACATTCAGACAGGGCAGGGTGAGATGTTCAACTTTCCTCCTCTGGGAATATTGACTGCATCAAACCCTGCTGATTTACCTCTGTCCTACTCCCTCCCCAGCCCTTCAGGGGAAATTACAAGGACAAAAAAAACCCCAAACATTAGAAAGGGAAACAGATAAAAAAGTGTTTTTTTTCTGGAGCCACAAATATTTCTTCTTTCAATTCTATACAAAGTCCCAGGGCACTGAGGTTAGTTTTGTTTTCCTTGGTACCAGCGTTCACAAACCCTCCAGGAACACCCAGTGACGTAAATGAGGTCTTAAGAACCTAGTTTTGTTATTGTCAAGAAACTGCAAAGATGAACAGGGTGCAATCTCCAGAAATCATGTGGTTTCTTATGGGGGGAAATTGGTGAAATGCTGTTACACAAAATGAAAGCCAAATGAGGCAACAGCATCTGTGAAATGAGTACTAAAACTTACTATCCTTGTTTAAAATTAAGCTCCTCACAAAGGCAGATGGATCAAGTGCTTTCTAAAGCCAGATATACCCATTTGTAGAGCATCTCTAAGCACCTAAGTGCACCTTCCTTTGATTTTCATTTCAGACCTTTGTACCATTCAAACACGGTGAATTCTCACTAGTCCTGTTCAAGGTTAGAGACCAGAACTTTTAGTAAGGGGATAATCCAGTTATTAAGGCTACTAAGGCCTTAGACTGCCATACAAGAGAATCCAGATTTAATTCCCTGATCTTTCATGGGCTTCCCATGCTGTGTAATTACTTACAATCATTTATGTCACTGAAGTAGTTGGATGCTGATTTTCCAGAGCTCTTAGCATCATGGTTAGAAAGCACTGTCACAGCCCTAAGAGAGCTTGAGTGCATGTTTTGTTGGAGAAAAACAGAATAACAATTAGAATATGCTCATTTAGTCACAATGCTGCATCTAAGAGAAATATTAGCATCAGAACTGTGTGTAAAAGAAAATCTACATATTTATCAGCTAGAAAATCTACTGTCTATCTCAAAAAATCCAGGTTTACCACTCTGTGTTATACTAACACCTAAAATTACTGACCAAACATTATCAGTGCACTGAAAATGTAACACCTCAGCAATGATAACATTTGTTATCATTCAAAAGAAATCAAAGTGTTTCTCTCCATGGCTTCTATTTTAATCTAGGGCCCCAGACAACCTCTTGCCAGGATGTTTCCTTCCTGTTACTAAAGCCAGCATACTCTGATGCTTCTTTAGAACTCAGTGTAAGGAAGAAAGGAGGAATGAAGGAGCTCCTCCAGTGAACAGCTCCTGGGCCCAAAAGCAGCTACTGTGAAGCTGCAGGAATTCAGCCTGTAGCCAACTATCACCAGAGCTGTGAAATAAGATGCAACAGTCACCTCCAGGTAGCACCCACCCAGGGAGCAGAAACACTGAGGAATTGAAGGTCCAGTAAACATCCCAGTTGTCAATTCCCCCTTGTTAATCCCAAGATTCCCGGTTGATGCCCCAAATTCCAGCCTTTTTCCCCAGTGCACTCAGTGTAGTGCTTCTCTTGAGCAGTGCATGTGCCATTTCAGAGAGGCAGTTCTGATTTGTCACCAGCAACACACAATACAGCAGACAAGCAGAGGGGCTGGAGAGGAGATGTTTTTCAGGCAAGGAACCAGCAGTTACTGAGCTGACTGGGTTTTGGAGATGCTCAGTGCTTTCTATTTAAATTCTCAGCTCCCTCCTCAATTCTGGCCCTCTTCCTCCAGTGCCCCTCATCCTGTTCCTTGTCTGATAATCACAGAAGGGACATTGAGCTGTTAAAATTTGTTCTCTGAACATAAACTAGAGCAGCCTGGGGTGACTGCAGCTTGCACTGGCTGTTTCTGGGATGCCCTATCAGAATGAGGAAAACAATTTCATCAAGAGGCTAAAACACAAATGATATTTTATTACACCCTGAGATTTCTGTTATGACAAGCATCTACATGACCACATTTTACCTCCATCTCATAATTATGCAATATACCTGCAACAAATCCACTCCTGTAGTACTTGTCACTGCAGAAGAGGAATTAGTATTTAAGAGGTACTTAGGAGTCCCAGTTCAACCACATAAACTGCTCCAGAAGCTGCAATGAGTCTGAAGTTCATGTTTATATCTAAAATATGTAGTGAGTTATTTCCAAAACCCAAGAGGGCCTCCAGTATCACAAATAATCAATTCTGAGCACAGCCTGTGATTTCAAAGCTCCTCTTACTCCTCCAGGAGTGGATATTATTGTCAGTTGATTTCTGTGAAATTTATCAGATTTATATTCAGCTATAGGAAGCTATATTTGCTTGACTCACATACAACAGAAACCCTTCAGCAAAAAATTTCCAGCTTTTCACTACTAAAAACTCTACTCTTTCCCTCAAATGGTCCCATAACTGACTACTCCAATTCTTTGGGTCAGTGCTCCCTGAGTTTCTATAAAGCACTATCTTATCCAATTGTTTTTTGGATCCTCTAATACCATTTACTGGTATCCACATTTAAATGCATCTTTGTTCACAGTGCTTTCTCAAGAAAAGGCAGTACTCTGATCCTTCTCTTTCCAAAAGTTTCTTAGAGAAATTTGGTGATGTGTAAGGGCCAGGAAGAAGTCAGTAGCAGAATAGCCAAGTTAGGTCCCCCAGTTTGCAGTTTAACACTCCTGTCATAGAATCACTTTTTGATTCCTTATAGAAAAGCCAGGCAGTTCCAGTTCATTAGGCTCACCCAAAATCTTAAAACCTTAATTCCCATGTCATAGGCAATGATGTGAGGCACATGGATAAAATAAATCATGGAAAAAGTTAGGAATATATGGCAGGACAAGGACAGAGTATCGCCAGCAACAGCCCTCCTCAAATTTTTGCTGCACAGCTGTGATTTTTTTCCTCCCCAAAACACAAAAATCAAACCCCTGTCTTTGCATACAGACAGGAAGCAACCCTGGGGGACGTTGGCATTACCAGAGAGGATTATCAGGAAGCCTTCACTTCTTGGCCATATGGCTGCTACTGATTAAACTCTGTGTTTACCTGCTGCTCCTGTTCTGAGATACAACCACACACTGTCAATCATTAAGCAAGCAGGGGAATGCCCAGACACACAGACAGGCTCCCATTCTGCTCGCCAAGTTGGCTACTAAACCATATAAAGGCCATAACTATGCAAACACACCTAAGTGTGGCAGGATGTTCTTTCTATTTACCTTTCAAACCGAGATAAGAGGAGGGTCAGGGTTAGGGTCAGGGTCTCACGTGATTTCTGCGTGCCAATACCCCAGCCCTGCTCTCTTTTGCTGGAATTAGGCTGGAGAAAGCTAGGACAGAGAACAAACACCCAAAGGAACTCACAGCTTTGAGGATTGCCACTGCATCCTGCTGGAGCCACGTTGGGTAGACGACTTCATCATTCAGGATGGCCTCGAAGAGATCGTCCTCGTTCTCGGCCTCGAAGGGTGCGTGGCCACACAGCATCTCGTACAGCAGCACCCCCATGGCCCACCAGTCCACATCAGGGCCATACAGCATCTCCTGCAGGATCTGCAGCACACACAGAGAATAAACACCAACCCTGAAGCTTCATGTTGGAGCAGGAGAGGAAAGAAGGGTTTGGGAACAGTACCACAGAAGCTCTCGCTAACAGCGCTCTCTGTTCGGCTGGTAGATGTCCAGGAGCATAAAGGGATCTCACTCTGGGAACCCCCAGACCAGCACAAAGGTACATCAAGGGCTGGATTAGCTTGGCTGGGTCACTTGGGAAGCAAGCCCTTAGAATGATGCTGGGGCTGAGCTGGAGGAGAAGGGGCACTGCAGCAAAACTGGCTGAGCAGCCACGTGTGTGAGCTGGGATCGCCTCCTCCTTGCCCTTGGGATGAAAACACCTACCTGGCTCCAACAGCAAGGCTTTCAGCTGGAAAGGAGTGTGAGTGGGGGAGAATGGTGCAAACATCAACCACAGACAGAAATTTAATTGTGTTGAAGGATGTGAAGCCTTGCTGGAACATCTGGCAGCATCTGGAGGGCAGCTGTTCCTTAAAGAGGTGTTTATTAATTTTGTAGTGAGATTGGGGAATGACAGGGAGTGTGAGGAGGTAGAAAAAGGAACTGTGTAATGAAGGAAAATTCAATCTCCTTTCAAATCAAGCTGGGACAGCATCTGTATGTGCCTCTCAAGATTTTTGCAGCTGTAATTCCATTTTTCACCTCCCATTTTCTAGAGAAAAAATACAGGCTTATTTTGGTGCATACAGCAGCCTGAAGATTTACTCATGCTACTCAAGGGGCTGATATTCATGCTACTCAAGGTTTCCTAGGGAGGAAACCTTGAGCTCAGCAATCAAATAAGGCAAAGCCAAAGACACTGACCTTTCCAAAGCTAACCTACACCTGTCACATTTTCCTGGCCAAAGGAAGATTTCCTGTACCTCTGGAGCAATGTAGTCTGGTGTGCCACAGAAGGTGGCTGTGGTGATGCCATCGTGAATGCCCTCCTTGCACATTCCAAAGTCTGCCAGCTTGCAGTGGCCCTCGTAGTCCAGCAGCACGTTGTCCAGCTTCAAATCCCTAAAATGAGAATCATTCAGAGTCACTGTGTGCTTGGAGCAGCCCCACACAGATGCAGGACCCATCCCAGGCCTCAGAAGTGCAACCTGGACAAACCTCATCATCATAAAAAAAAAAAAAAAAATAGAAGTCATGCAGGAGAAATTTTTTTCTTTGCTTCATCTCTTGCAAAAGGGAGGGAGGAAGAAGCATCATTCTATCAATGGCACTTAATGCAGGCAGGTGCTGCAGGAGTTTGCCCACATGGGTTTCCAAACACACTACAAACCTGGCTGGCAGGGCTCCTGCTCCTTTAGCTCTGGGACTCTCTGGAGCAGAGGTTGCCAGAGCTGTCAGATTGTGTAAGGATGATGCAGCAAAATGCTGTGCAGGAGCCACACTGATTCAGCAAAGCTGCACTGGAGCAGACACTGGAGCTGGGGAGCAGAGCAAGGCCTCTGCAGAGGGGAAGCACATTCCCTATTCTCCTGAGGTGCTGGGGCTTCAGTCCCAGCTCTCCTTGTTATCAGCCTCACTAACAAACCCCATCTGGAGCATTATCCAAGCTGAGAAGAGAAGAAACTCCCAACCAATATCACACCACATGGCCAGAGGGAATCTTTGGGCAGCACAGGATGCCTCCATCATAAGGCAAAGTCTTAAAATCCTCCCAGCTGTATCAATTCCAGCAGTGCACCAATAAAAGCAGTGAATATCCCCCACAGCACTCACTGGAGTGGGGATCTCCTTGTCACTGTCACAAGAGATCCAACAAGCTGCAGGAAGACCCTTTTTTCCAATCTGTCACCTCTACCAGCCTGGGAGCTCCACACCAAAAGCAGAGCTGCCAAAATGACAGAGCCCTAACAGAGCTTATCAGCTTGCCTGACCTTGAGATTGCCCATGGGAATAGCCTGCAGCCAGAAGCACTGTCAGGAACACGACTGGAAAGCACGGGGTCATCTGCAGACTTAGGCAATGCCTGCCTAAAAATACAGCAGCTCGTAGCACCTCTGCTTTGCAGCTGCCACACAAGCTCCAGGCAGCACTGCAGATGCAGGAGAGGAGCTCTGTGCAGCACAAACAGGTCACAGCTCATTTGGTTGGATATCTATTTCCCTGGGAAGGGGGAGCTGTAGGGAGGGTGGTAACAGAGGTGGTGACATCTCCATACCAATATAAAAACCTATGGCTGAGATAAAATCTGAACCCAGCTTGAGGCTGTTCATCCTCCATCAATGATCCTAAAGTGAAAATCAGGGGGTTGATGGCTCTGTTGTGGAAATTGGCATTTCCACAGCCCAGGGGACTCCAGTCAGCTCTCCCTCAGCTACACTGCTGCACTGGAAAGATCAAGGACACATTGTGTAAGACAATCAGAGCCACATCCTCTCCTAAAGAGATAAGGAAAAGTATTCTTAGCCTCTTTTGAATGGATGGGAAAGCAAAAGATAGAAGTTAAGAAATTTGCCCATGTCCCCAAGAGACGAGGCTGAACACCAGCTTCCTGAATTCCAGCTTGGATCTTATTCATAAGCTCACACATCCTCTCTCTTCAGCTTTAAGATGGCTTGGCAATGCAAGCTAGGAAAAAGCCTTCTGCAACTCTGCTGCCCTTCCCAGCAGGCCCACGAGCTACCCAGTGAAATTTGGGAGCCAAGGACAGTGCCCATGCCTGCCTCACACTGCAGTGTTTGCTCTGGGTGGGATGCTCAGCAGGAGACACTTTATTTTTTCCCTTCTGAGAATCACAAATGATGGCTGAGGCATGTGGGCAAAGGCTTGTCCTGGAAAGGCTTTAGGCAAGCATAGGGAGAGGTTTGTGTGTGGTTGCCCATGACAGCCCATCTTCAGCAGCAGTTTACAGCCCAAGCTCCTGGTGCTCTTCCCTGTGGCTCCTGGCTGGGCAAGGAAGCCCTCCAAGCATGAAGGCAGGCCTTGTTTTCAGGAATCTGCCACGATGTGGCTGAAATGCACAGTTTATTCTTGGCTCAGGTTTAAATGCAGCAAACACCTTCTCAGTCCTGGGCAGTGCTGACTGCTGCAGCGTGGCCCTAAAGATACAGCTGGGAGGGGAATTTTGGTGAACTGGCTTGGAGATCCTCCTAGCAAGCCTCCTCCTGCTCCCTAAAACATCCACCACGTCCTGGAATGTTTTGGGAATACCTCAAAATACACCATCCTTCCATCTGAGCCAGCAGAAACAGAGTCACAAACGTGGAAGAGCAGAGGCAAGAGACAGCTACAGGGCTGACCACCAGGGCATGCTGCCACTTCCCAACCTCTGCCCCAGGACATGCTGCAGGATTCCCAAATCCCTGTTAGCTGCACAGTGCACCATGCTCATCCCAGCTCTGAGGTGGCAGGAGTCCTGCAGGTGTGAGAGCACTGCACCCTCCTAGAGAGCCTCTATCTCTGTAATTGCCATTAAATTTAAACTGCCTGCCTCTCGCTGGGTAAGCACAGTTTTAACCACATGAGGCAAAGCTCCAGCCCTTGGCTTCTCCACACTGCACGTTGAACCCATTAACAGTGTCTGTTGTCTCCTCCTGACTTCTGTCCAGCAGTGTGAAACCCAACACTTGCATTTTCTATTTTCACATAACCTGCAATGTGACGTTACTCTGGCTCTCACTTGCTCAGGGCCTTGGCTACGTGCAGATCATTTCAGAAGAGGACCTCCCATGACCACAGAAGGCTGCTCATTCTCTTTCCTTGGCAAAGTGACAGGAGACCATCCTACACTTCCCTCTCAGAGCAGGTCTCATGGGCCAGCACAGTGGCTCCTCTGGAGCCTGCTCTTTCTGGCTGCCCCAGAGGGTAATTCCCTGGGAAAGCTGTGGTTTGAGCATTTGTCCCAAGCCATTCCAGCAGTTGTGAGCTCTGAACTCACTGCTTGATGCTGACAGATCTCCCCACGCACCGAACCCCCTAAGCCTGCACGGCCACATGAGAGGAAAAACACTGACAGTTCTCTGAGATTTACAAGGAGCTCTTCATTTTCACAGCAAGGATTCCGGGAAGCTGATGAAACTGGAAGCCATCCAGCTCAGAAAGGCCAAATCTACCTCATTTCCTTAATACTTGCATTTTCCATTCCATATTTTTAGCAGTTCCATGAAGCAGTAACGGCAGAGAGGTTTTCTGAGGCTGTGTTTCTAAGGTCCAGCTGAGGTTCTGCCTTTCACTGGCAAAGCTTCCCTGGAAAACAGGTTTCATCCTGACTCAGAAAAGGCTGTCTTTGTCCTCACCCTCAGCTATGGCACACTGGCTTAATGGCCTTGTTTAGTCTAGACCCAGAAGAAATGACAAAATGAGCTGCTTCAGTGTCACTCACTGGGAGAGGTGTTCTTTGCACATCTGCTGCATTCGTAAAAAAACCCAAAATTACAATTGCAGATGATCTGGTCCTTTGCCCAAGCATCTGTCAAATGCAGTTTCCCTGCAGTGGGGAGTTTTGCCAGGGAATGTGTGTTATACACGTACCTGCCACTCACTCTGCTCTGACCATCTCACTCCTGATGCAGAAAATGGAAAGGGTGAAGTTTGGTGGGTTTTTTCCCTTATTTTGGTTTCATCACCCTGTTGTGGTAATGGGCTGTACATGTAGTAAGGATCCAGAGGAGTAAGGGTGGCAGACACTGGCTTCTTGCCTCCCCTCAAGGTTATCCCAGGTTTGCTAATCTCAAAGGTCCAGTTTAAAGCTCATTAAAGCCTGGTGCTCCCATCTCAATGCAAATCACTCAGTTGTGAAAGCCGTGGGTGCCAGCCACAAAGGTAAGTGTGGCTGACATAAAACTCCAGCCAAACGCTTTTCAAAAAATACACAGAGTCCCCAAAGCTGAAATTAGCTAAATGAGTAACTTTGGCTTTTCTGAAGGGGAAAACTTTCCCTTTAGACACTCCTTGGAAATTTTGGGTGAGCAAATGTGCATTCAAGTCTCTTTGCAAGGAGGAATGAGTTTTTAATTTTTCTCCACATCTTCTGCTGAAGTCATTTTACTTCACAAAAATTCTGCAATCTCCATCACGATGCAGAAAAATGCGTTTCTATTGCCTGCTCTAGTAGCCAAAGTAATATATATTTCCAACTCCTGCTCCAAAAATATTGTATTTTTTTTTTTTTTAATGAAGCAACTTCAACACAGGAGAATGAAAGATGTACAACTTGAAGAACAGCACAGTTGGTAAGACAGTTAAGGAAAAGGCAGTAGTTTTCAAGTTGGAGGCTTTGCTCCAAATACAGTGGACAACAGATTTAAACCCATACTTTGATTAAATGAGGAGGAGAACAGATGGAGGTCTCAGTTTTATGTAAAGCCCTAAATACTCATGTGAAGCTGATAATGTTTCCCATTTTCATTTGCATTCATAAGGAACATCCAAACTAAAATACTTCATTTGGCCTAAAACCAGTGTCTCTTAACTTGCAAAAAAAATTTTTTTTTTAAATTTTTATTTTGGGCCCACAAAATTATTTTCTATCTTTCTTTCCATACTGAATTTTGGAGACTCATTTAGGAAACTCAAAGAAAATAATTATTTTCATGAATCTATTCCAACCAGCTTTGGACTAGGAATCTCCACATTTTGTCCCCAAGATTTTATATCACTTTGGGAATTGAGACCGTTTCTACTCTAAGTCTTGGATTCTAGAGAACTTGCTTATAAATTAAAAAATAGAAAATGGTTCACATCTCCCACATTTTTCTAATAACAACCAAACATTATTTATTTCTATGATCAAGTAAGCTTTTATAACCACAAACTCATGCTCGCACAGCCCCAAGGAAGAGTTAAGCATATCCTGGGCAGTGGTAAAGCTGAGTGGCAGCAGTAAATACAGGCTGAAGCTGACACCTGCAAAATATTCCACCTGAGCTAAGACATAACAACCCAGGCTAAGCTGCTGGTATTTGCTTAGGCACATCTTTAGGAAACACTGAAATCACAGGTTACTGGTCTTTGATAAAGGAAGCCACAAAGCAGAGATGAGAAAAGGATCAAGCCGCACTGAGCTGGAGAAAACCAGCTGAAATCCTGCATTTTGCTGCCAAATGAAAAGAGCTAGGACACTGTTGTTACCCAGCACAAAACCAGTGTGTAGGCATCTGCACACATCACTGTGTGGGCATTGCAGGCTGAGATAGAAAGTGTTGCTTTACACATCTGCAGCTTCCCAGCACAACCCCTAAAATCCCATGGGATTTAGTCTGTGCACCCCATCCTCCCCAGCACTGCACAAAGTAATGTCAAAATACACAGGGACTGCAAAACATAACTTCAACTGCTTGTTTCCTTGAAAAACATTCCTTTGGGTAAAGAAAACGTTTCTTTTGGTTTCCAAACAACCTCTGAGGTGAAACCCGCCCAGACCACTGTCAGCCTTACAGACAGCCTGGCTACAGCAAACTGCAACCTGCAGTGCAGCACAACAGGACAGAAATGAAGGGAACATCTCTCCAGATATTTGTAATTCATAATTACCAGAAAGCAGGAATGAAACATAGCAAGTGCCTCTCTACACTGGCCTAACAGCCAGAAGTTGTTTTCAAAAGCTGACCAGACTTAAGTGTTTAGGGACTGTAAATACAGCCACCATGGCTCCAGGCTGACCTTCTCATTTCTCACAAACAAAGCAATAGCAGAAATGTGATATAATGATGCAAGGATCCAACTCAGACTCGGGGTAAGAGGCACAAGTAAGTGAAGCTCCACTGAAAAGCCATTCAACAGTAGACAGGTGCCTGTCCTTGCTGGCCATGGGAGCCAAAGGTCCATCCCACAGGCAGCTCAGCACGTGAGCAGTGCTCCAGCCAGGAGCCCAGCACCATTCCTGGGGCTGTTACAGCCTCATCCCACACAGCACATCCTGCAGACTCCACAGACAGCTGGGCCGGGGAGTGTGGCAGAACACAACAAGAGTCTTCTGCCTTGTCTCTGCTTCACCCCACCTGCCCTGCCAGCACAGAGCACAGGCCTTTGGAAATGCTCTGCACCCATGCATTAGGATAAAGGTGTGATGGATTAGGGATACTCAGCCTCCAAAGCAGGCTCCACCTCTCTTGCAACACAAGATGTTACAGAGTGATGCAATATGGACTCTAGTCTGGGGTCACACAGCCCTAGAATGTTCTGAACACTCACCACAGCACGTGGCCAAGGTCAGGAGTGTGTGAATTAGCCCCAGACAGATCCTCACACCTGCAGCTGTGCTCTTCAGGATGCCCAAAGGCACTGCTATCAGTCTTGCACACTCACAGGGTCTGATTCTTGCTCTGTTGCTGGGGCTTCAGACGAAACAGACTGGCAAGCACTGTATCCAGAAGTGCTCTGTTATTATTTTCAAGTCAAGCAGCCCTTCAAGCACAAGGACAAGTTTCTGCAAGCAATCTGCCTGCATTAAGGCAGCACCATGGGGTTTTTGGCAGAGATGGGCTGGCACCCAGGGTTGCTGTCTGTCCATCTCCCTGACCCCTTCCTGCCTGCAAGGGCTCCCTGGAAGCAGCTCCCAGGCCCACATCAGAGCTCTGGCCCTCTCCTGCTCAATCCCGGGCTGCTGCTGTGAAGACAAAGCAGTGCCCAAGGCACTGACTTCTCTTACAGCACAGGAGATGGCATTACCCAGCATCCAAGACCTCTCTGGTGGTGTGAAGCACCAGCACTCCCACCTCCCCTCCCTCTGGGCACTACAGGAGGGCGCCTGTGGAAGCTTAACACAATTACTCACAGGATTTCATTGCTGCTGAGATGAGCAGGAGTGATTCATCCTCCAGTTAAAACAAGAGTGGTAGGCTCAAGCATAAAGGCAGAGACTAAAAAACCTGGGCATACCACGAGAGATAATCACAGAGCTTCCCCCACGCTGGTGGTACAGATCCAGTGGGACCTCACGAGTGCCCTGAGTCCCTCTGGGGTCAGGCACACCTACAATCTTCCCCTTTATTACACCCACACCAGCTGTAAAGGGCTGATGACAATGTCCAAAGGCAGCTTTACAAGGGCAAAAAGACATGGGGGGCATGTGAAATGGGGCAGCCATGAGCCAGAGCCATTACTGGGGAAGTACAGGTTGCCACACTGGAGTAATCTCAAAGGTGGCACAATCCCTGTAATATATTTACACATCCAAATTGGTGCACGTGCATTTTTTACAGATACTTACATATAATCTATGTATTATTTGCTGCATTTTTACGTGGGACTCTAATCAGGAAAGGGGAGCTACACTTGAAGTGTTTCCCTGAATCCCAGAGCAGTTGTCCCCCCATTTACTGCAGGAAGGGGAGAGGTGGACTGAAAATGCTTCATGTCCAGCTTTTGGTATGGACTGCATGCATTCCCTCTCTGGATGAGCTGCCAGCCTGGTCCTGTGATAGACTCCTCAGTCCCACTGGGCAGCAACCCTGGAATTTGCTGGCCCTGAAACATTACTTGCTGAGCTGCTCCCAACAGAGCTCCTATTTTACTGTTGCCAGAAAAAGAGGGAAAAAGAAAAAAATTTAAAAAAAACCCAACCACAATGTTTCTTTTTGTGCATCCCATCGCCTGAAGTCTTCAGAGAGGGCACACAATGAACTCAAGACCCAAATGCAGGAATGAGAATCAGGGCAATGATGGAGCTGGGAGAGGTTAAAAAGCACAAGCCTGTTGTGTCACTTTGACAAAAATAGATCAATGTTGATTCAAAGCCTGATATGGAAATTAAAATGAAATCAGGTTTGTGCCCTCAGCACAGCATGGTCTCAACACTGCAAGATAGAGTGAGAGTTATCCAGGATTAGTCATCACCAGCTGCCCACAGCCCACCACAGGGCTGCTGAAGGCTCTGTCCCAGCTCCAAGCTGTCCTGGTGGCATCAGGCTTGGCCCTGTGGTGCTGGAAAAGTTCCTCCTTCCCCCAGCACACAGGGACAGGTCCCCATTTCATCTCTGTGTGCCACTAAGCCTGCCCTGGGGGAATGGGCCAGCAGCCCACACCAGGGTGACTCTCCTGCTCATCCCACAGCTGCCATGGAATCCACCCTCCCCACACCCCAGTCTTAGGAGGAATACTTTGCTCCTAGAAAAAAGAGGGAAAAAGAAAATAAAGCTATCCCTATCCATCAGCATGATGTATGCAGACTGCCTCTGGCACTGGCTTGGGTAGAAAACCAACCTGTGCTGGTTCTGGCAATGCCAGCAGGGCTCTGTGGGAAGGACACTCCTGCCTGGAACCTGTAAATCTGGTCAGGCAGACTTCTCCACATTCATCTGACACAGGTAAGGTTCACTGTATTCTGAGCCTTACTCTAAATCCAGGGAAATCGCTGAAAAAAACCAACTCCTGTCAAGTACACTCAATTTTGAAATAGGCTCTGAGAAAAAAAAAAAATACTTAACCTTATTAAGGCTCTGAATTACAGATCCAAATTTACAAAAGCTAAGGCTACAGGTGCTAATCTCCTTTCTATAATGGAATAAGCAAAGCTGAAGGCAGTAGTACTGTATTTTTAGACAGGATTTTTAAAAGCACCTTGCTTTGTAGATTTCCACTGCCAAACTTACTATTAACTTTTGAGGGAGCATCCGTGCTGGCCCAGCATGGCTGCTTTTGAAAATCTCACCATCTGCACTGAATTTTTATGCACAGAGCAAAAGAACAGTCTCCCTGCTAGTGACACATTGTGGGCACAAAGCACACAGCGATCCCACTGCTACACAGGAGGGGGGTTCTGCATGGTTCCCCTTGGAATAAATGAATGAATTTCCTAGGAAATGCTGCCTTGAGAGCTGTTTCTTAAAAAAAGCTCACACCATCACTGATATAATTGGCTCTTTTTTTCCCTAAGACTCCTTTGAGCAAACACAGTGCTTTTCTGACTCCTCTGATCTCTCTGCTCTTGACCACAACCATCACTTAAACAAAAAATGGAAGAGGCTTTCGTAGGATCCTAGAAGATGGGTCATTATCCCAAGATTTTGTTTCTCATTTCATGTGGATTACTGTTGTTATTACCTCATTACAGGTGATTCACCCAGAGATGTGTGAAGCCCAAGGATCCTGGATAAGCAGGGCAGAGGCAGGTGTAATTCCTGGGCATGCTGAGCTCTCTGCAGTCCCACTCTGACTCCTCCCAGCTGCCTCCATGCAGGAACCACTGTCACTGACCTCTGTGGCAGGCCAGCAGGGACAGACCAGACCCCTTGTGTCACCCCAAATGCCACACAGCATCAAACAGATCCCAAACTGCCCATCAGCAATGCTGGCTGCTGTTATCCCCACATCACATCAGGTCCTTAATCCAGGTCTCATTGGTCTGGGCTCCCTCTTCAGCTGGCACAGGGGAACAGATGCTTTCCCAAGCCACTTCAGGCCCTCTAAATTTGACTCACCAGCTGACAAGGCTCCCAAAGTTTCCCAATTAGGCTGCCTGATTGCTAGTAAAGCAGCAGTAACTCAGATCAGGAGTCAAGTGATGCTCACCTGACGTGGCTACCAGGCACAAGGAACTGCCTTGCTCCTGTCATGTGTGAAACAAATGAACCACAAAATTAAATAAGCACTGTCTCCACTGACCCCATCAAGAAAAAAAAAAACAAAAACAACCCAGAAATGGGACATAAATTAGGAAAGTCTCTCCTTATACTGCTCAGACCTTGAATTTTTAGCACATTCACACAAGTCCCTGCAAGTCCCTTTGGCCTTTGCAACGTGTGACCAAGGAGAAAGACACCCAGGGTACTGTGTGTCTATCTGGAAACATGCCTCCTGGCATATTCAAATTTTACTATTTTAGCTGTGGAAGATCTGAAGCTGTCAGGTCTCTTTTGCTTACACAGGCTCCAGCTATATATCTTGCTTATAAATCCCTTTGGTCAGGAAGATGACAGCACAAACCCCCACTGAAACTTATTTCTAGTCTAGGGAGACAAGAAATGTCTCTTGCTGAGGCACCACATCAGATCAAAACTCAGAAAATTACAGATTTTCTACCTAGACCTCCCATGTTCCCAGCATGGGCCAGAATTGCACAATACAGATTTTCTATCACAATACAAAAGTCAGTCAACTTGAAGGCAAGGTGATTTTCAAAAAACTCCTTGAGTGTGCTCACTGAAATTACACCCAGGTGACATCTAAAGTGCACTGTTTTCTAGCTCATGTCCTCATCAAAGTTTAGCACTCTCCACCTACAAGGCTGTATTTTTATTTTGTGGCAGGAAAGTAGTTCTTAATGTTATTGACATTGGGTGGGTTCAGCCATCAAGTACTTCAAACTCATCTCCACAGTCAAGAACTGCTGCTCTCAGACTGGAGTTCTGCTCTCAGATACTCTCCCATGAATAAATAATTGATTAAGGACTAATGGAAAACCATGGAGGCCCAGGGAAAGCAGAATGACTGTACTGTCCTGAGAAAAAGGAATAGAAAGGGCATTATTTTAATACCAACATGCTGAAGTGCATAGACATATTAAAGGTAATGAACCCCCGGAACTTTTCTAGATGGATTTGCAGATACAGAGCAATAGATGGTCCGTGTCCTCTCTGCACTTTGGGGATATCATTTGTAACTTTACCTGTCCTCTATTCCTGTTCTCAGACTCCACAATGATTTACTTCACAAATGGTTTGCAAACTTCTCCACGGTTTTGCATGAGGAATGATTCTACAGTACCTGTAATGATCCTGTGCTGTGGGAGCACAGGACACAGTTTGGGGGTGGTGGTGTGGGTGCTGCAGTGGGCTTTGTCCTGGGCTGTTAATAGGAAACCACACCATGACACAGCAGCTGCCTTCCCATCAAGGTTATGTCCAAGAGCACTTGGAATCAGCTTTCAAACACTGCCTCACTTCATTTCCCACCTTCCATGGTCTCTGTGGTGACTTGGGAAGCACCACAGTGATACAAACACAAACCCACCCTGCTTCCTCTCCAGACAATCCCTTAATTTTGAGCTGCAGGTTTTGAATCCCTGAGTTTCCCTTGCACACTCCTGCATCTCCACAGCCATCCCACCCACCTGGAACCCAACCCTGGGGAATTTGGTTTGCTGCCCCCACCCCAAGCGCTTGCTGGCACTCCTGGCACCCCCAGCAACCATCACCATGGCTGGAATGACTCAAAACAAGAGAACACCCAGCAAGATTGACAATGTTTATCAACAGCCTCTCATCCCTCCACAGCAACCAAGGCAGCTCTGCCCAGGCACGGAGCGGGAGCAGCCAGCAGCCAGGGGGATGCTTGGATGGAGCAGGCTCTGCCCCAGAGCTGATCCAGGCTGCAGGGATCAGGCAGAAACAGTTTACCCACACATCCCCAGATGAGCCTGCCTGGCAGACTCCTTTGCCAAGTGTTTCTCCAGCAGCACCTTCATACCACAGGAGTCAGAGCTGCTGGTGACACATGACTCAAGCACGCGGCGAACCGCTCTTAATCCCAGCAGCCCAGCGAGCACAGCTCCCCTCTGTCCTCAGCTGCCCTTTTCTGGGCAGCTGCAGCTTTTCCTGGCACCTGAGCAGAAACCCTGTGGCTTTTACCTCATGTGCACGAGGTAAAACATGGATTTGGGCTTAGAGCCGTCCTGCATCTTGAAAGGGAAGTGTTCGGGTTTAGCACTGTCCAGCTGTTAAGGTGGCATTTTAGAACCCAGAGACAGCAAGATCCCTTTTCCTGGTGAATTAAGTCTCCTCTTCCAGCAGCACAGCCACAGTGCTCTCCAACTGTACCTGCCCTTTCATATCCTGTCCCTTCCATGCTTCTCAGGGCAGTGAGGGTGCTGAGCTCCTGGCAGGGAGCTGCAGCGATGGAGGGGGAACTCGGTGCTTCCCCACACCCTACAAAACCCTCAGAGGCAGGAGGAAGGCCCTGTGTGTGGCACAGCTGCAGGCTCTGCCCTGGGCAGAGAACAGCACTTCATCTTACTCATGTTACAAGCAGTTACAGGAATGGAGACATTTCCCAGGTGGCTCTGGCCAAGCTCCCCCCACAGCTCTGTGTGGTGCTGCACAGGACCTCAGGGAATCATAGGAGAGAATCACAGAATGGTTGTAGTCAGAAGGGACCCTAAAAATTATCTCATTCCAGCCCAGTTGCCTGGGCAGGGACACCTTCCCCTAGAGCAGGTTGCTTCCAGCTCCCTCCAGCCTGCCCTTGAACACTTCAGGGATGGGGCATCCACAGATTCTGTGGGCAGCCTGTTCAGGTGGCAGTCTGTGACTTCACCCAGCTCCTCTCTTCCCTATCACACACCCCGAATTTTGCCAGACCCTGCTCATATCACACTCCTCTGCTCCACAGCACTGAGCCTTAGCACGGGCTGAGCCATTCCTAGGATCCAGCTGAGCCATTCCTAGGACCAAGCACCACTCAAATGAGCAAGACT
This sequence comes from Aegithalos caudatus, assembly GCA_013389925.1. Taxonomy (NCBI): domain Eukaryota; kingdom Metazoa; phylum Chordata; class Aves; order Passeriformes; family Aegithalidae; genus Aegithalos; species Aegithalos caudatus. The sequence continues at coordinate 273,085 of WEIU01017536.1, read as the reverse complement.
GGAAAAGTCTCACCCTGCCTCCACACAAGTCCTACACGGGTCTGTTGCTGGAATAAACCACAAGTCACTTCATGACTTTCTGGCACCCACAATTGGCATCATCAGCCAGCGAGTGGGACGGGCTGCACACACACGAGAGCAAAACCACAGAGGGGTTAACCCTGCAGTGGGCTGGCAGAAAATCCAGGGTACTGAAAGCTCCCAGAGTAGCCAGAGACCCAGAGGCTGTGACTCACTGGGAGAGGCTGCACAAAAATAGGGCTTTCAGCAAGGCCCACAGGAATTTCTGCAGGGAGATTCTTCCCCTAGAGACAGGCAAGGGAACTCGCCTCACCTTTCCCATTAGGGAGCAGATCCAATGACTGCTCTGCCAGAAGAGGAATTCACTATTGTCCAGCTGGTTGTTTCCAGTCTGGCTAAAAATGGGATCACAGGAGACTAATTGCTTCACTGGAGGAAAAAAAAAGAACCAGTCTGGAGTGACGGAATTATTTTGTAGACTGTTGTTGTTTGGGTTTGTTGCCATCCTGGCTTAACGAGCATTAATGACTTCAGATGGGGGGAGGAAAGCCATTAGGGAGAACATGATCCACACAGATACCTCTGGCCCAGCACACACTTCTGTCCCAGCCAACCTCTGCAGCCCTGGTGGCATCCCTCCCTCCTCCAGAATGCAGGAAGGGGGCTGAGAGCAAAGGGAAATGTTAATTTTCCCCTTTCATTTGGCCTGACTGGAAGTGCCAGCCTCCCTGCAGCTCAAATACTTGAGCATGTTAGCTATGCTCGGCAGCATCTCCAGAAAAACTGCTGTCCCTCCTCAGTGAGAGGGAAACAAAGGGAAAACATCCCAGAGTGGATGCTCCTGGCAGAAAGCAGCAAAGCCCAGAGCCTATCAAAAATAAAGTTTGTTTGTTTTGTTTGCGGAAGCCATGCTGAATCTTCTGAGACTCATTCTGGTGTCTGGAGAGACAGAATGAAACCCAAAGCCAAGACAGGTAATTAATGTTGAAATTCCTCCTTACATAACAGTGCTGGGACAGACACTCACTTGGCCAGCACTGTGCCTGGCTGTGCCAGCACAGCCCAAAGAAAGCCTGGGAGCAAGCAGTGCCTGTGCTACACCCAGAACTCCAGGCACCCTTACATACTGGGGGCTTCAGGGAAATAGGGGTCATATGGGAATGATGTGATTATTTCTGTAACCCAACTCTACTGAAGGACAGCTGTCTTTTAACTGTGTGCCCCAGGGAAGAGGAGAACCTGAACCACCCCAAACCAGAGCCAGGTCCCAAGGAAGACACAGGCTGAGCAAAGACTTAGAAATATTAGGAGCTTCCCTGGAGAAGAGGTGGAGAATTTCAGCAGGAGGATGGTTGTAAGAAAGTGAAGAGAAAGTAGAGAAGGCCTTCAGGCAGACAGTGACTTCATTTACCCTGTCCTAGACATGGACAGAACATGAGATAGCCATTACTCCATGCCACATTAACTCATGCACAGGCAACAGCCAGGCCTCCAAAGACCATCCTCTCTCTTCCATGTGTCCCCATTCCAATATCTGGCATCTGCTGCCTTGTTTCCTGGCCAGCAGGGATCCAGAGATGCCACAGGCTGATGCTGCTGGGAAGCAGCACCCAACACTTCTGGCAGGAACTTGTTCTGACTGTCCTGTGGCTTGGGAAAAACATCAGTCCTGGAGGACCCCAAGGTAGCCCTGTGTGGAGATGATGAGGGGCAGTAAACAGGGCAGGCTGCAAGATAGTTTCCCATTCATTTTATCACTCCAAATAGCTGTCCTTCCCCTGGGGCTATCCCTGTCAGGGCAGTCACCAGTTTGAGTGAGCAGGGCAATTTCACAAGATCAAAAGCGTGTAGGGGGATCTACGACATAGAGACTTTCCATTCATGAATCCAACTTCAGCCCACTCAAGCCACAAATTACCTGTGGCCTTAGGGGTTTGAAAGCTGGTTTCCCTTTACTCTGTCTCACTTCCAAAACCCCATGAGTTCCAAGATGCAGCACAGTTTAGTATTGCCTTTTTTGAAAGCAGACAGGGAACTACATTTCAAGTGACTCAGTCACTGATAAAAGATATTTGTTTAACAGATATGGTGCCACAAAGGCTTATTTGGGCATTTTCTCTTTGTGTAAAGATAGGAGAAAAAAACATCAGTTCAGGTGGGAATTGCTCCTACCACCAGCAGCTCAGCTGCCATCCATGGGCCACCCCAACTTCAAAATTAACTCAGCATGAGCTGACTGCCTGAACCTCCCCAGGCTTGCTGCATCCCAAGCAGCACAAAGGACACTGAGAGCTGTCACCCTCCTGTGGGGTTGGCCCTGGCCCCAAAGAGACCCCAGCAGGAGCAGGACTGGCAGGCTCAGCTCTGTCTCCACGCTCTGTGCTGCTGCAAGGGTGGAGTGGCTGGGCAGTGCTGCCTTCTGACCTTCCCAGTGGGTGGATTGTCTCTCTGGGAGCTTGGCCAGCTGGCAGGAGTCACAGCTTCTCCTTGGCTTTCTCATTTATCAAGGCTGGACAGAGCAGCAAGAAGCAGGAGACAGCTGCCAAGGTTTTTGCTTCCTCTGTGCTCAACAGGGTCTGAAGGTAGAAATTCTGGCTTGTTTGAGCACCAAGTTTCAAGCTACTGCTCAAAATATACAAGAAATTATATGAATAATACTGGAATGGGGAGCTCCAGCTAGAAAGAATGGTTATAAAGTAAAAGAAAAAAAAAAAGGTGCAGGAAATGTCAAGGGTTACATTAAGTTGATAAGATTGTGTCAAAATACACAAAGCATAGATAAGCATAGAATTCCTCAACTTATGGTTAAGAGATACTGACAAACAGAAATACAAAGCACACTAGTTCAGCTTTTAGGCACAAGTCAACAAGAACACAGGACCCTGCTACATTTTCATGCCCAGGTAAATGTCAAAAGGGACGTAACAAGATCCAGAGAAGGGAGGAGAAAACCCAAAGCCTGCTTGCTAAATGTCACACACCAGCTCAGACTCTGAGCACAAGTGCCACAGGGTCTGGACACTGAGACACAGGGCAGCCTCAGCACCACAGTTCAGGCTGGGCTGGCTGGAATGTCCTTGGAGAGTCTGAAGGGAGCACTGAAAGGAGCACTTCCTACTGCCCCTGCTGCCACACAGCTCTGCACATGGCATAATGTCCCCCTTGCACAGCTAACCCTGCTTTTCCCAATTTACCCTCTCCTCCATCCCCCTTCCTTTTCCAGCACAACCACCAAAGATGGCATGACCCACTCAGGCCAGGCACCATGACAAAAATGCTTCAGATCAGAAATGCTTCAGATGTGGATGCACACATCCTATTGGACAGACTTAGCCATGGCAGTATGCCTGGATCAGGGATTTAGCTAGTAAATAACCTCTCCCACTTGGAAATAATTTTCTTGATTCATGAGCACTCCCTTGCCACGCTGCTGAGAGATTTGTGAAAGCAGCTCTGGATGTTAATAATAAATCGTTCTTGTGAAACTTTAATTGATTCAGGAGGAATCAGCTCAGAGCGTGGAGGACCTTCCTGGTTTTGAATCTATCTTTTGTACAATATATATTTGTACATGGTTCAGACTTGAAGGCTTGCTCCCCTTCCCATTGTTGTCAGCTGGAATACTGCCACTGCTTCAGTGGAGTAATAACCAGGTAATACAATTCCAAGATTAAATTGTGCCCTCAGGTACAGCCTCATAAAAGGGGAGGTGCTCCATCCCATTAACAGCAAAGGTGCCATGACTCAGAGGCCAAATGATGAGCAATGCTTTCCCCTTGCTCCATGAGAACAGGCCCCATAAACAGCACCCTGGCCTGCACCAGCAGCCAGGGACAAGCCCCAGCACCAGTTCAGCTGGCACACAGAGGGCAGAAACAAAGCTGTGCCCACCATCCTGCCCAGGGTTCCCTCTCTCCACTGGGAGAACAGGGTATTCTCTCCCATAGAAATTCTGAATTGTGAAGCACTTATTATTGCAGCACTACCCTCTCATAGTTGAAATTTTCCATTGTATTATTATTTTTAGTTTATATCTGTATCACTGCAGGTAGCTCTGAACTAGAATCTATAGACAAGGTATCACAGTGATGCACCACTGATATTAAAAGTTGCTGGATGGCTTTACAAAATTCCTAAAAGCAGAGTAACCCACCTGTTCCCTGGCATAAAGAGCAAGATCTAAACATTGGGATTATTGACCAAGGAAACATCAGGTGCGAATCTTGCTGCAGCTAAAAGAATAAGTCAAATTCTCCCTGGGTAACTACAGATGTTGCTGCAGGCCAAATATTTCAACAGAGTCTCTCACTGTGTCCCTCACTAGTACACCAACTTCACTCACTGCAACATGTTGTCATGCAAGAAATCTTCCATTTCAGCAAGTCAGAGGAGTAGATGCAACAGCATTTTGTCAGCATAATCCTTCTTTCAAGAAGCTGTACAAAACATTTATTAAGGTTGACAGAGACCTTTTCCCCAGCTATATATATCAGCCTCCCTAGTGCCAACCCAGGGCTCATGTTCTCTGAGAGTGACACTGAAAGCTTCCTTGTTTTGAGATGGGTACCAAGATCAATAAAATTGCTGGATTAATGCTGGGCAGTTCTTGAGATCTCAGAGCAAATGTTTTCAAAATTCCTGAAATCAGACACCTGAATGCCCTTGGTATCAGGGAACATGTTAAAAGTCAGATGAACAGTTCCAGCTAAAAACATCACAGTAATATTTAGAGGCAATTTTTAGAAATAAATTTTAAGTAACATAGAATATATTTCAGTTTTCATGTTTTCTCCTTCTGGTGACCTTTATGTCTTTAAAATAGAATGAAGAGAGCAGGAAAGAGAGAAAACCAATATTTTTGTGGAAAAAAAAAATCTTAGTTTCAAAAGTTCTAATCTAAATATTCCCCAGTGCTCTGGGATTTAGAGATTGAGCCTAATTCTGGTTTCTAAATCTCCTTTCTTTGTGAACTTGTCTGTAATTGTTACACATAGCTATTTCTTAATTGCATCTGCATGCTCTTTAATTGTGAAATGCCTCCATGAGGATGCATTAGTCACAAAAGGAATGCCAGAACACAACTCACATCTAATCACTTATCCCCTCCACAGATGAGCAGTACTGCTTATTTTTACTGCACCAGCACCAGAATTCTCAAACACCACTGAGCTCTCATTGCAAGCATTTACTAAATGAGCCTGTAAGAGTTCACATGTTTTTATGTCCAAATATAGCAGCTACACCAAAAAAGAGTGAAAGAATGAGAGACTGGCATTGAGGCAAAGGTTCTCCAGCCTTGGGGCAGGTGGATGAACTACACAAACTCTTGAGGCCCCTTCGAGCTGGGTTTTTGAATGATTTATACAAACTCATTATATGCAGGGTTTGCAGGTTTCAACTCAGTCCCTTTAAATAACCATAAAGGAAAAGTAGACACTAGCAGAGCCAACAACTTCTGTAGGCTATTCAGTAGTCCTTAGTCATGTGGAAAGTTCCACCAAAGTTCACAGACCATATACAGTGGAGTCAATGGGGCACAGAGATCTGATATGTGGATCTCAAAACAGGACTGCTCTCCGTAAGCACAACTGTAAATCAGGACTAAACTGTCCTGCACTCTGACTGATTAAACATGACATGGAAACGTGAGAGGCTGGGTTGGTTTTTTTTCTTTCCCTCTCTGCACTTTCTATTGGATCAAGTGCAGAGAAACAACCCTTTAAGCACTGCATGCCAGAGGCTGTAAAGGAGCCCATCTCACAAGCATGCAACAACCACATCTGAGTGGAAAACTGTGGAAGATGCACTGTCCAGAAGCATAAATCAGTCTACACGAGCTGTTGACTGTCAGATAAGACACCCACAGACATCACTACACTCCTGACCCTCTGAGACATCCCTTTATGTTTTCTAAAGCTGAATGAAGAGTTTCCAGAGACTCCAACATGAAAATTCCTTTTCTACGCTAAGCGGTTGTTGTAGGGATGGGACTGCTGGTGGGCTGCTCTGTGCCAGTTTGCAGCTTTTAGCTGATTTGCTTCACTCATTCACCAGATAATCAGCTTATATTTCAACCCTTCTGCTGCTCTCAGAACATTCATTCTCCTTTATTTTGCTCTGGTTACATTTTTATCCACTCCAGTTTTTGTGGCCCCAATCCCACATAGCACTGAGACTCAGAGCTCTCCCAGAGTTCTTGAAGCACAGGGAGTAGATCCCACAGCTGAGCTTATGGAGACCCACACCCATTCTGGCACTGGTTGAGTTATTTCCCACACTTTCCTCAGATGCAAACAGCTCTGCCCACACAGCTGAATCCAGGGGGAAGAGAGGCATAAAATGCATCAAATCAGCAAAGATCACCTACAGAGGGATCAGCTGCAGCACATTCAAGCAAAAACTTTCACTGAGCAATAAAACAGTTTAGGTTTTACAATTAAACATCCTCTCATTCCAACCCCCTGCCATGGGGCAGGGACACCTTCCCTGTCCAAACTGCCCTGGAAGACTTCCAGGGATGGGGCATCCACAGCTGCTCTGGGCAACCTGTGCCAGGGCCTCAACACCCTCACAGTCAAGAATTTATTTTTAATATCTAACCTCAATCTACCTTCTTCAGCTTAAGGCCATTCCCCCTTGTCTTATCACTGCATACCTTTGCAAAAAGTCTCACTCCAGCATTCTTGTAGACCCCTCTTAGATATTAGAAGGCTGCTATCAGGTCTCCAGGATGCTGTAAGGTCTTTCTCTTTCAGAAAAGCTTAAAAACACCTCATTAAACCAAAGGCTTATCTTTATTTGCCAAGAAAACAAAGCTATGCACAGCACCTAAGCAAACCACCAGTAATCCCTGGATAGCCCCCCAGCCAGGCAGTTTGCCTTGCAGAGCTGCTATCAGCCACAGATCCAGTTCAACTGCTCCTTTACCTCCCTGGGGAAAGCCCCTTGACTTCACAGGAAACAAGATCTGGCTCCAGATGTGAAACAGGGCATGGGATGAGAATAAACAAAATCACCAGTTGCAAATAAAAAACCCCACCNATACAAATGTAATAGTACAGAAAATAAAATAAAAAAAAAAAACCCCCAAAAAAAAAAAAAAAAAAAACAACCAAAAAAAACAACAACAAACAAACAAACAAACAGCAAAGAGTGAACATGAGGAATCCCATGTCTACACTGTCCTGACCCATGGAAAAAGCAAACAGCACACATAGAAGTTGCTCTGTTAACAGTGGCTGTATGTAATTAGGAAAGGCATTCAGCTTCTGTTTTCAGCATGTAATTTTTAATTGATTTTGCTGAAAGAAACCTTAGTGTTGTTTCAGTTAACAGGAGTCTTTCCAGCAAAACTGGTCCCTGTAAAAGGCTTATATAAAGCTTCCTTCAAGTGTCACAGGCTCATTGTTTGAATTGGCAGGGAATTAACCTGTTGCAAAAAGCTCATTCCCTATAAAAGCCAACAGTCATGAGACACACAGCTGAAGACCTGATGGGTCTCCTCCACCAAGGAAAAGTGATGATTTCAGACACCTGGCCAGTATCCAGCAATCTTTCCAGATCCCAGAGGAGAAAGTTTTTCCCTGTCACAAGAAGTCCCCCACGCACTAAGGAGGTGCTCTCAGGTAACACACATAGGAGTAAACACTGCCTGTTAATATGCTTATCCTATTTTGCCCAAGAGTTGGAGTTCAGCCTCAAGGCCAGACCATGTTCTCATCTGGATAACTGCATAATTATCTTTTGCCTTCCAAAACGACCACACATCCTATTAAACACCATCAAAGTCACAGGACCAACACAGCAGAGCACAGGGATTTTTTGCACACCATCCCACATCCAGAGGTGGGACAGGGCACCAGCAAACCCCCAACACCTCCAGAGGGGTCAGCTGCATTAGAAACATCAATACAGATACAAAGGCAGTGAAAAGAGCTGAGCAGCACGAGCCCACAGGATAAAAACAAGGTTCTTCAGCCAGCCAATAACCAGTCCTTGTCATCAGCATTTTAGCTCCTTTGGCTCTTGGTCAGCTACACTATCTCCAGCAGGGAGCTGGGGCATGGAACTTTCCCTGTTGTCCAACTCTACACCTCAGGCTGCCAAAACCACCACTGAAGTACAGGGTGCACAGCTGACACTGTGTCCTGCAGGCTGTATCACCTCTGCAGGGAGTGGAGGTGTGTTCTGGAAAGAGATCCCCTCAGCCCAGGCATCCTGCTAGTGAGACAAATTGGCACAGAGAGAAAAAGGTTTGTCATAGAAATTAAGGCCATGCCACTAGGATGGGCTGACTGCTTTGTGTTGCCTTTAGAAAGTTCTTACTGTATTTTACTGTAAACCTTGAAGCCCCCTCCTCCAAAAAAATCCAACCCTCAACAACCAAACTGAAGGAAATAGTTGCATTTGTCCCCAGTACTCAGGTAAGTGACCTTGGCATGTGGATCCACCCACTCCCAAAGCTGTACATCAGCCTATGCCAAGGCCTGAATTTGAGGGCAGCAGGGCAGACCAGCCATTTTTACAGTAGTGCCACACAGAAGGAAATGTCCTCCTTCTAAAATAAACCCTTATAGTCATCCGCTACCTCTCTGCTTTTTAGCAGACTGTGAGTGGACCAGCTCCATCATACTGAGTAAGCCACTGTGCAACCTAATTCTGCTCAGATACACTGCTTTGTTTTGTTTCTGGCATGCACAGAAGCCAAAATATGCTTCCCCTACCCTGGGAACTGCTGAACTAGAAAGTCAAAGTCAGCAAGAGCTGCCTCAAGAAAAATAGCACATATGGATATTAGAAAAAATGACAAACCAACCTACCTACCTGTAACAGAGCCCAGCACAGTGATTTCCTTTAGAAATAATCTTAGAGAAAGAAGCAGTGCACAAATATCACCTTGTGAGCTAAGATTTTAGTTGCAATAACCATGATTAGTACCTAACATTTTCCTGGCAGCATCCAGCACAAGCTGATCCCAAATATGTCCTTGTCCTACTCCTCTGTGGTTAGGGGTGCACAATACACTGTGATGTGACACGTAAAAAGATTGTTTTCATGTCTGGATGCATTCTCCTGGATGATGGGCTAAGGAACCCCACTGTACTTGCTGATTTTTTTTTTTTTTCAGGAAGTAACTATAAATAGGTGCTGCTAAGTTGACAGCTAAACCTCAGCTCAGGGCAAGACAGAGAACTTTCCTTGATAAGGCCAGAAAACCATCTCTCCTTTGCAGTGCTGCAAATGAAGAGAAAAAAATAAAGGTTTTTGAAACTAAAAGTTCTCTTTTAAAGAGCACCAAATACATACAATGTATGTTCATGGGACTCCTATTCTGGCCACAGCTTAGTAACAAAAGTGAGTGGTGTTTCCTCAAAATGAGGAGCAAACTCACTGAAAATTTCAGTTGAATCATGAAAACCATCCCATGAGAGAGCCAATCCAGCTGTAAGCCCAGTTTTAAAATTAAAAATCACATATAGCCAAAATGCAGCCATCTGCTTCAGAATCCCACTCCCAGGGACTTAACAGTAGTAACTGCAAAAATATTGCTCTACAGCTATTTGAAATTGCTTGTGTGTGGCTGAAAAAGGCATCAATCAACACCTGATTTTAGCAGCCACCAGCACTGTCCTGCCAGGCCACAGTGACAAGTTTCAGCTATGTCTTGATGAACTTTCAGGGCTGTCTCTCAAAGCTCTCCAGCACTTCAAAGAGGAGAAAACTCAGCTCCTGGCAGCACTTGTGGCAAATGCAACTTGACTTACCAGGAGAACACTCACTGCACTGGTAAATGCAGATTCTTTCCTGAACAGCTCAATCTTGAAGGGGGCAAGGAAAAATACAGTATTATTAAGTTAAGCCTAGAAGAAAAATAAATGACACAGAGTATTCTAGGCCAGCAACTCTCTTCCTCCACTGACCCTGGAAACCCAGAAAGAAGACACCTTGAAGAGCTTGTGGTAAAGCCCTTTCTGGTCAAGCTATTTCTGGTGTCTCTGCCCCCTGCTCCCTAAGCAAGCACTCACATTCTTATCATAAAATCTGATCCAAACTCTCTCACAAGTGCAGAGACTCCATTCTGAGTATCCCCTTCTATCCTGCACACTCCCTCCCAGAGCCTGGTGTTTGTGACCTGACAGAAGCAACCTCAGCTCACTACAGCCCCAGCCAGCAGCTCCCACCTCTTACATCTCTCCTCTTCCAGAGCCCCAACTAATTATAAGAAACCAAGTCACCCACCCCCCTGCAGCTCTGCCCTGTGCAGCTGAAGCTACCTGACTCCACAGCTCAACCAGTTTCTCAACAAGATCAAAGCCTGTGCAGTTGTTCGAGGAGCTTTCCAATTTCTCCTCCAATTTCTATCATGAATTACTGCAGCACTTGAAGAGTGCCAAAACCCAGGGGGATCAGTTGTTCCTGCCCTGTGACAGGCAGCAGACTGGGGCAGACAGGATGAGCTGTAAGCACAAGGCATTACATTATGCACAGACCCAGTTTTGCTGCTGAACGATTGACAATGACTACTGGATGTCACTATTTTAAGGATAATGTCATTTGCGTAATTATCTGGCAGGGTCTCTCCTCAGAGGCTGGCATTATTCACAAAGGAAGAATTAGACTGAAATCCAGCTGTAGAGTAAGGAGATTTGCTATTCTATACAGACAATCACTGTGCTTTAGGAGCTTGATACATAGGGTATATACCATTAGTCATCTTCAGGACTATGGAAGATATTAAAATAACACTCCTTCTCTATTTCACTGTGCCATATATGCCACATGAGTTCATACTTAAAAATATTTTAATATTCTCTGTCCTCACCTGACCATCTGTTTCTTACTGGAGCTCAAGCTAGGGAGAGACTGAGAAGCTGCTTTTACTTTACTGATCCTATCATCTCCCCATGAGATAGGAAAGTGCCCCTTGCACAGCCCCCAGCCCTTTGGCTGCTTTAGCCCTCAGCTATTCTGTTTTGGTTTTTTTTTAGCTCAAATATGAGTTTATCTGTCATGGGAGGATGTCCTACTGACTGGGTTAAAATGTGAAGTCCCAAATCAGATGACATTTGGCCCAACCCACAGAAATGGCATTAACAGAGCTGGACTGGGATTGGAACTGGTCCCATCCTGCACCCAGCTCTGGATCCCAGCAGTACAACTGTAACCAAGCAGCAAAACAGAGAGACTTGACATCATTCTTTGCAGTGCTGGCATGCCACAAGTGGGACAGAACAGAGCTACAGCAGACCATGCTCAAAAATGTGTGCTTTGTTGCTGGGTTCCAGGTAACAGCATTCCAAAGAAAACAACAGCCTGCTCCTCCTCCCCAGTGCTCTGAGCACAAGGACGCCAGGGGTGTTCTGTGAAGTATGGCAGAAAGAAACCTTTCTGTACAACCAGACTGTCTCAGTGCTGACACCTCCCTGCTCCAGCTGTCCTGCTCCATCCCAGAAGAGGCCTTGCTCTGCCCCTGGGGCATGAGGGAGGATGCTGGTCAAATGGTGATGCTGGCCCAGGGAGGGCTCTGCACTGCAGCCTGGCTCTGATCCTTGCTGGCTGCTCTATGCCTTTATGCCTCAGCTGACAGGGGAGCACTTCAGCAGCACAGAAAGGAAAAAATATAACCAAACTGCCCCCCTGAGTGCAGAAAAAAATGACAAATAACAAAGGAGAGCTATGTATGGGAAATGGCTTCCTGAGAACAGCCTTGAGACCTTGAGTGGAAGCTGATGCATGGAGGCAACAATGCCCTAATCCTGCTGCAAACACAAAGATGCCAGACATGGACAGGAAGGAAAAAACTCCTGCTGTGGGACCACAGCAGGAATGGAAACACTTTTAGTGGCTGAGATGAGTGGCACTGAATAGGTATGTGAACTAGATAGGGTTTAAACACAGTAGCTACTCCAGGGAAGCAAAGGCTTTGGTGTGAGCAGCACGAATTAGCCTTGAAATAACACCGCACACTATGGCAAAAGCAACAGACCCTACATTCACCTCACAGAAAATCTGGGAAGGTTTCATTTAATGCCTGCCCAGAAATTTCACTCCCTCCTGGAAAGTGGGAGCACCTTGGCCAATGTGCAGGGGGAATGTGGGAGTACTGCGAGCCCAGCTGACAACTCATTCCTGGTGGGCAGCAAGTGACACCTCTTTATTCAAGCAGCAAACTCCAGCTCCCATCCCAGCCGTGGGGTTCAGACAAAGGGGAGCAGGGAATGCAGAGCTCACCGGTAGATGATGCCTCTCCCATGGAGAAACATGAGGGCTGAGATGATTTCTGCAGCGTAGAACCGCGCCCGATCCTCGTCGAAGCGCCGCGACTTCTGGATGTGGAACATCAAATCCCCACCATTGACAAACTCCATCACGAAGAACAGGCGATCCTACACACAGGCAAACACAACAAACATGAACTGCATTCATCACATCCTCGCTCAGGCTTGGAAATGTCTTAGTAAAACTATTATCTCCCAAAACAAAAACAGATGAAGTAAGCGTGAGATGGCGCGTGGGGGGAAGGCTGATTTTTTTTTCAGGGAAAATCAAATCAATAACAGCAATACCTCTTAGTACCTCCTTGCCCTGCACTCCTCCCAGAAGTTTTGACCCCAGTTGTGAAATGAATTATTGCTCACACGTGGATTGGGCATGTTAGTAAGTGTGTGCTCATCAGTAATCAGCTCCCATTGGGTTTCTCTGAATTATCCTTAGCTTCAATCTAAGGGAATGATACCCCTTCATCAATACTCTCTGAGTGGGACCAGAGAAATCTGCAAAAAATCTCTCACGCCCTAGTAAACACCTCAGATCTCTGGGGAAAGCTGCCCCATAACACAATGTGCATAACCAGACTGCAGCTTCACCAAAACAGCACAACGCTGTCTCGAGGATATCCCAACATTATTTCTGGAGCATGTGGGCTGTTTTCCAGGATGGGATTTTCTGCCATACACTTGCATGGCAGCTGCTTTTTGGGCCCTTGGGCTCCAGCTTTCCTCTGATTAACCTGAAGACACCTCTGGGCAACAGAGGAACTGATAAGGATGAAGTAGAAATAAAAGTTCCTGCTGAGCAGAAAAGCAACCTGTTTGATAAAGTTCAGTTCATTAACCACAGCTGCTGGTCTCTGAGGTTTCTTTTTGGCTTTGTTCTGGCTTTTGAAAAAGCCTACAGATAGGGAGGTACTTGCTTAAGCTGTGTGCTCAACACTGAGTAGGGTTTTGCATGTGTTCACTTGATTGTGAGAGGAAGGACATAGAGAGATTTGGCACAAAAAAACACCCTGGAATTGTTGCAGTAGAGTTCAAAAATTTCTCTCAGCAATTGTTTCAGGACTTACAGTATTTGTTGTTTCAGTTTTTCTCTGAATATCAGGAACAAGCAGATTGGAATACAGGCATAGAAATCAACTGAGATCAGTCAGGCTTTTACTGGTAATATTTGCCCTTCTTTCCCACAAGCCTCTTCCCAGGTCTGATGTTAATTATCTACAAGCTACTTTTAAACCCTCTCTAGGTTTAAGAGGATAAGCATTGTCGTGCTCCACTTTCTGGCAGCCAGCCAGCTTGAAATGACTACTGGTATTAATATCTTGAATTGCACACAGAAGAAGAAAAACAACCAGAAATTCCCTCATTTCTCGATGGACATGAGCAGGAAAGCAAATGGCTTGTCTCACATGAGAACAGCTTGCTTGCTTTGCATAGCCAACCTGGGCTCTGCCCAACAGCTCCTTCTGGGCTCCTTCCAGAAGGTAAAGATCATTAAATCATAGAATCATCTGGGTTGGAAAAGACCTTTAGAGACCATCAACCATTAACCCAACTCTGTCAAGCCCACCACAAAACCATGTCCCCAAGTGCCACACATCTACACATCTTCTAAATACCTCCAGTGGTGTGACTTCACTACTGCCCTGGGCAGACTGTTCCAGGCAGCTTGACCACCCTTTCAGTGAATAAACTGTTCCTAATATCCAATCTAAACTTCCCTTGCTGCCAACTTCAGATCATTTCCTCTTGTCCTGTCACTGTTCCCTGGGAGCAGAGCCTGACCCCCACCCTGGGTCCATGCTCCTGTCAGGGAGTTGTAGAGAGTGAGAAGGTCCCTCCTGAGCCTCCTCTTCCCCAAACTCAGCCCCTCCAGCTCCCTCAGCTGCTCCCCATCAGACTCATGCTCCAGACCCCTGCCCAGCTCCATTGTCTTTCCTTGCACAAGCTCCAGCACCCCAATGTCCTTCCTGCAGTGAGGGTCCCAAACTGAATGCAGCATTTGAGGTGCAGCCTCACCTTTACCCCCAGCACTCTCAGAGCACTAGTACAGCACCAAGGCCATTGCTGAACACTATCTCCAGTCCATATAAACAACACCACCTCCTTGTTTCACTCTGTCTTTATGAGAGGGCACTGAAAGGCACCCAAGCTGGCTTGTCTAGGCAGCAGTCTGAGCCAGAGCAGCACAAACTCTGCAAAGCCATCATCAGCTTTGGCTCTTCAGCCCACATCAGCCCCCTAATGCCACATCTTCACTGCAGATGGTTAAATTCAGCCTGGCTGTGCTGTGCCTGCTTGTTCCTCCAGCTGCAGCACAGGTATCACCTCTGCTTGCCAGTCAGGCTGGCTTTTACCTCTCCTCGTTATCTTTCCCCACCTCCTTCCTTGCTGATCTCTCCACATGCTTATCTAGCCCAGCTTGTCCAGGCATCTCCTCAAGCCTGTACTTAAAAAGAAATCCCTGTTGCCAGATCCCCAACAGGAAGCAATTTAATTTACCAGCAGCCTGGTAAGGGATGGTGTGTGTATTTATGTAAGTGATATATATGCCTGTATAAACATGCATGCACTTAGGTGAACACACAGGGATTTTCTACTCTTTCCTTAAAGGTGACCTTCAGGGAAACAAAATTAACTTCCTATCTTAAAATACTTATGTCCAGCTTCTCCAGAGCAGGCAAAACTCCACAGCCCACCTCAGACTTCTGGTTGTATTTATCTTTACTATGATGCTTACAGAAAGACACTACTTCTCTCTCAAATGTTCAGGTAAGTATCAAAACATCTTATTTTAAAATTCACATCACTGCTAGCATGAAATTAGCAACTTTTTGCTAAAAACTGCTTTTGCTTCAGACTAATTGCAAAACTGAGCAAGTGTAACTGCACGTGTTATATGGTCACACACATGGGCTCGTTTCACTGGTCAAGCATAGATACAGAACTTTGGGTTACTCCATCTCTTTTTTAAATTTTTTTTTCAATTTATTTTGAGGAGGTTCAACTCATTGTCTGCCCAGTTTCCTAACACTTAGAAATCCCACAGGGCTGCTGAAGACAAGAGCAGGATGGGTATTACACCTGGTTTATAAAGCAGCATCTGTGCACTGGTCTGCTACATGCCTGGCAACAAGCATTTGGAAAATCAGCACAAATGACCATCCTATGGGGAAAAGCATCTGAAAGCCAAGCAGGGCCTTCCATTTTTACTCTTAAGGAAGACCATCAGCTTGCAAAACTGCGAAGACCAACCACTCTCCCAGGAATAATTAAGAAATAAAATAAACAGTGGTATCCTATTTAGAAAAAAAAAGAGGAGGGGAAGGAAAGAGGAAGAAGGAAAAGAGGGGTAAAGAAGGAGGGAGCTGAAGGCAAGTGGGGGAAGAGAGGAAAAGAGAGAGTGAGGGAAAGGCAGGGAAAGAGGGAGAAGAAGGAGAAAAGGGGGAG
>WEIU01017536.1:208820-257330 GCA_013389925.1 Aegithalos caudatus | reverse complement strand
AAAGGGGGGGGGAAGAGAGGGGAAAAGAGAGGGGGGAAAAGAGGGGGGGGAAAAGAGAGGGGGGAAAAAAGAGGGGAGGGGAAAAAGAGGGAGAGAGATGAACAGTAAGAAAGAAGGAAAAAAGAAGGCAATTTGCAGCCAGAAGAACAAGACTGAGTAAACAACTTAAGAAGGGTGGCCAGGAAAAGTAAATCTTAAAACAGCAGTTCAGACACTTGCAAACTTGACCTGACTTAAGAGTCAGATATGCATCTCCTTTCTTGGGGACTACCAGTGGGAATTAGGAGGAGTTGAAAGCTAGATTGTGTTTTGACAGGGCCAATGCTGAACTCCCCACATGTCTGTTTTTCTATTGTGCTTTGCCCAGAAGTCTGCCTGATCTGGTATCTCTGACGTGGTAAAAAAGGAGCATTTGAGTCAACAGGAAACAGTGACACGAAAGGCTTCACAGCAAGTGGCAGCCACAGGAGGAAATCACATTGCACCATGCCTGGACTGGGATCAAGATAATAAACTCTCAGAGCAATTGTTACTGTAAATTTAAAAAACACTTGGAGGAAACAAAATTCATGGGATCAGGCGGGTTTATTTCAAGGCTGGCCTACACGTAAAGATTAATCCTGTCAATTTTCACACAGGAGAGCTGTCTTTTTTATTTTTCTTGGCTTTTTAAAAATTCTATTTCTTTTAATTTCAGTTTTCCATCTGTATTTGTTCACCTGTTAGCAGGGCAGGGGCTGTTGGAAGCACAGCAGTGGTTGACAGTAACTACAGATACCCATTACATTTGTTCATTGTGTTAGGGGGTTTTGTGAGGCTTGAAGAAAGTCCCTGACTGCAAGGGTCACCAAGAAGGATAATCCACACACTGGTTACTGCCCCTTGCAAACACTGAAATCCATCTCAAGCATCACTTTAGCCCTTTGTCCTCACCAGCTCTACAAGCTGTTTTGGATCCTCATACCCTTCCTCTGTATCAACACAGGGGAAGAAAAAAGAAAAATCCAGATTTTTATTTAAAGAGCATCCTTTTTCTCCATGTGCCCAAAAATGACAGTGTGACAGCCAGCTTCTACATCTTCTACTTAAAAGTCATAGCTGATGTCCATGTACAACCCACACAAGATCAAAGGCCTCTTGGGACCTTATCACCAATCACAAGGGTCCAATTTTCCTCCACAAAAAAATCAGCCTGGCTCAGAAATTCCATTTAGTTTGCATTTAATCTTTTTGGAAATAATTCATGCACACAACTCCTTAGAAAATCAGCTTTGGGCTCAATCTGAGTTCACTGAAGCCAAAGGACTTCCCCAAGAAAACATTTTTCCCTGTTTTGGTGGTTTATGCTTTGCAGAGCAGAAGGGAGGCTTTCCAAATCATCCCCAAACAGAGACAGCTGTGTCACTGCCTCCCAGAGAAACTTTATTGTTTCCAAAAAAGAGTAGCAGGGCTTAGGGAGCTTGCAAGCAAATTATTACAAGATAATTACAAGAGCTGGCAGGCTCTCTCAGTGTTCCCAATGTTCTCCCTTCGTGGTCCACAACCCCCACACAAAGCAAATCTGCCCTAGGTCTTGCTGAGAGCAAGCAAATAAAGCATAATTTCTCAGTACTGGGCCACATGTCCAATTCCCCAGCAGTGCAAGTGGCCATCTGTATCTGGGTCAAAGCACTGCCAAGCACAGGATCTGGAGGGGGAGTAAAATAGGTTTGAACTGAGTATTTATTTTTGTAGGACTGACACAGTCATGCCCCACTCTCTGATGCTACTCTTTGAGGAAATGCCCATCCTCCAGACCCAGGCCTCCACAGAACTTATGAGTTCCTGTTGGAAATGCCTCCCCTCCATACCCATCCCTTCACAGCATTCACAGATTCTATGAATTCCTGTTGGAAATGCCTCCCCTCCCTCACTGTGGTTCTTCAACATCCTCATGTGGGGAAGCAGAGGGGCAGGCTGCCCAGTGACAGAACCTGAGGGAATGGCTTCAACTTGTGTCAGGGAAAGCTTAGGTTGGATATTAGGAACAGGTTCTTCACCCAGAGGGAGGTTGGGCACTGAACAGGCTCCCCAGGGCAGTGGGTACAGCACCAAGCCTGACAGAGCTCAAGGAGGGTTTGGACAATGCTCTCAGGCACGGGGTGTGACTCTTGGGGGTGGTGCTGTGCAGGGCCAGGAGCTGGACTCAGTGGTGCTGATGGGTCCCTTCCAACTCAGCATATTCTATGATTCCATGATTCCATACCCAGCCCTTCACAGGATACACAGATTCTATGAATTCCTGTTGAAAATGCCTCCCCTCTATACCAGCCCTTTGCACCGAGGCAGCCCTGCACCCCCACGAGCTACCTGCTGCTCCCAGCTCCGAGGGTTAAGCAGAACAGGCTATCCAGGCTATCCACACATGGTTTCAAACCCAGGAGTGTCCTGTGAACAGCCACATGAATCAGTCACCACCACAACCCTTGCACAAACACAAGTGTGAGCACAAGAGCAGACCCAATGAGCTCAGCCCCCAATTTCCAGACAAAACCACTCTCACGGGATGCAATGGAGCAAGGCAGAAACTGATGTCAGGTGAAGGTTTAATCCTTTGATTTCAAATCACAGCAACTATATCAAGGAACACCTCTGCCCCATGCTGGCTCAGATGGAAGCCCATGCCCAGGAGCCCCAGACAGAGAGGCAGCAGGTTTTACAGACATCTGCTTGCCAAAGCAGTGCTGCTCTGTTGAGCTGCTCTTCCTCCCTTCTTCAGCAGCTGCAGAAGTGCCTGCCAGCCCCAGGAACCACTTCTGCCTCAGGGAACCAGGTCACAGACAGCACACACAGCCCTGGGGTTACCCAGATGAGGGCTCACTGTTGTGATGCAGCTGAAAGGCTAAGAAAGGGAAGGTTTCTTTCTTCTGCTGATTTTGGGTGTTTTTTTAAGCTAGAAGGAGGTGCAGTGAAAATTAAGCCAACTCATAATGGGCATGTGGAGTCTCCTCCAGGCTGGGCAGCTGGTGAACACATTTCTGAGAATCTCAGGTCACTTCTCCACACCAGGCCCGTTTTTAGGTCCTTTAATAGTCACCAACCATGGTCACAACCACTAAATGAGGCAGTTATCACTGTTTATCACCCACCAGGCTCTGCTCCTGACAGTGAGAGGGCACCACGAGGCTCCCTGTGAGGCCACCACAGTGAGGCACACACACATCACCCAGAGAATCATAAATTGGCTCTTGCCACTTGCATAAATAAACTCTGCAGGGTCCCTTGGGGTGAAGGCGGCCCTGGCACTCAGGTGCACAGCACAGCATCAACACCAAGCACATTCCAGAGGAGCTGAACGATGACAACCACAAACCAGGATGAGCTGAGGGGAGCTGTGGGTTCCCACTTGCCCCAGGGGAAAAAAAAAACCCAAAACAAGCCCAAATCTAACTGCATCCTCCAAATTCCTGCCCCTATCTTCTTAACCACTTGGCTGAAATTTCAAGCTCATACTCTGGAGAGTTTTGGTAAATTCATTCATTTGTCATTTGTCTGGAACAATGCATCTCTGGGGTATTCAAGTGAACCATACACACATCCTTCCTCCTCATCCCCTCCCTGCAAGACAGCGTAATTCACAGCAGCTTTTCACTATTAGCTCATCTTTTCACTAGAAACTTTTACACAGCCTAGGTGCAAAAGGATTATTATCTTGTTCACCTGTAGGTGTTCCATTTGAAACAAGATCAGACCCAAATTAGAAAAAAAACCCCAAAATTCAGATAAGCCAACCAATTATGTACAAAAAATGTCTGTTTTTTTAATCTCGATAAAAAAAAAGACACTGAGCATCATTAAAATGAAATATTAAAAGGATACAAAACAAATTGAAAGAAAAAACAACACAAAATCTTCCCTCCCAGACCTTTTAAAATGGTAAAGAAAACTACACAAATACTCCTTCCCATCTGAAAGATTAAAAAAATTCAAAGGACTGACTGAACTTAGAGGGGAATAAATTGAGAAATAAGGAACTAGAGTGTGTATGACACTACAGACATTACCTGTTAATCAAAGAGTTATAGGCCATCTGCACCCCTCAGGTGGCTGCTGGTATCTTGCTGTCTTAGAAGAGAATAGCCCTGCAAATACCATGCTTTTTTTACAGCCCTCAGATCAAAAAGGCTACTGAAATTGGTGTTTACAGTGACCAACCCTCAAGAGCTCTTCCTGTTTTACAAAATACTGAGCTCTGCAATACCTGCTGGCTCAGGCAGGGCTAGGGAAGGCTACAGACCTTTACAAGCTCAGCCAAGGTCTTCACAAAAAATGAGAGTGCCATAACACCCAAAAGCCACTTGGCAACAGCTTGCTATGAGTATTTGTGAATTGCCTTAAACATCACCTGGAAAGCAATATGGATTCAGAGAGACTAAAACCTAAAGCACCACTGGCTCACACCTCACTTAGTAACCTCTTCTCTGAGCTTAGATTGCTTTTGGTTTTTTCTTCCCCTACCTCCTCAATAATGACTGCCACCTGCTTGATCAGGGCTGCTTGAGAGCTGCTTCCATTTTGATCTTTTTTTATGCTGCAACTTCCTTGATTTTTAATGACAAAAAATGTTAGTTTCACACACTGTGGCTAACCATAGGCAACACACTTGGCTACCTTTGCACTGAGCTTGACGATTTGCCCAAGCTACACTCACCCCTAAGCCACTGCAGATGGAGAAAGGAATTTGTATCAGCTTCATGAAAATGCAAATATCCCAAGTCCCTCAGCCATCTGGGGTCAGAAAGTTACACTGGGGAGCTCTGACACAACGCTGGCAGCTGACCCTTCCAAACCCCCAGCTCATGTTTTCACCTCAGCTCGCATCGCCTCAGTGCGCAGCCCAAGCATGGACCTCTAGCAAAGTTCACAGATTAGAGTCAGAAATGTCAGCCTGATCTTGTTTCACCTCCTGCCTGCAAAAAAAAAAACAAACCCTGGCCTCAAATGTTCCTGCAACAAAGTGACCACTGCAAGGTGTCACTGAAAATGTCAAAAAAAGCAGAGACTTTGTGAGCAGGCGGCGGAGGCCTCGCACGTCAGGTTCCCTGACAACTGGAACCAGCCTGCCAGCAAACACATCAGGGGTTTTTGGTGGATGCCAACACTGTCAAACCACAGGAAGATGCACTTTCGACCAGCCTGCCTTTATTCTGTGTTAGACAGGAGCCAGAAGAAAGCAGAAATTGGCTGCCCTTGCTGTGGTCACAAAGCCAACATGAGGGCACCACGGTGCACACACCTGCAGGATCTGCACTGGAAAGGAGAGAAGAAATTCCCCTGTACCTCCCTGTCCAAGAACCCCCAAAAAAACAACCTGCCACCCCAGGTAAAGAACAACTCAAACTCTCTAAAGCCTGACTTGCAGAACCTTCCAGCAGAGTGGCCTGGGGCTAACACGGATGTCAACTCTCAAAAATAAGAGAAAAAGTCTCGATGCCTGCAGAAAAGCATCCAAGATGTGCATTTGGCTGTCATGTGAATGCACACATGAAGTTGTGCCTCCAACACACCACAGAGGGAATGCTGGGGGTTCAGAGCCTGAGAGTGGATCAAAGCCATCCTCTCTGCTCCCAAAGGGCTCCCTCCCAGTGCCTTTCAAAGAGAACATCAAAGAGGCTTCACTGCTTCCTGAACGCCCACCAGCACACTCCAAAGTCTGTGTCAGGGCACTTGTTCATCCCCCAGGGCCCTGGAAAGGCTGTCACTGCCTCTGCAATTTCCCTCACCTCCTCCACACCCGGTTCTGCCCTGTGCTCTACCCACTGGTGGCACTGGAGTGGCTGCTGGACAACCAGGCTGCTGATGGAGATCCCCTGGGGGGGCCATGACCAAGGACTCCCCTGGACATATGAGGGCACTTGGACCTTCCTTGTGGCACCTGGGGGCAAGGGGTGGGTGAGCTGCCACCTCTCAGTCCCACCACTTTGGCTTGTGGGCCCTCACTTGGAAATGATGCCCCTGTTGAAGGCTCCAGGTCAGCTCTAACACTTCTAGGAGGTGAAATACAGGCTCATCTCTCTAAACAACCAAGTGACCCACGACAAGATGACCACACTGACCCTGGCAGAACTGCCTGAGTGCCCCCAAGAGCAAGTGGAGATGAGGAGAAGCCTTCCCCTTCCATGCTGAGAGCACAACATCAGCCCTCAGCCAGTAATGGGGACAAAAAGCTGCGTGCCAAACAGCAGGCTGCCCTCGTAAAATGGGACCAGTTCCATGATTATACTGTCCTGGTGTCCCAGGCCAGTCCTGCTGGGCTTAAATAGCACCCCTGCTCGTTATTATCTTGAAGGACGCTCGTTATAGAAAATCACATCCCTCTGCCAAGTTCTGGTGTCTCACTATTTTTGGAACAACAGGGGCAGGCTCTGAGCCTCAGCAACTGTCAGCAGAGCCAGAGGGAAAGAAAATCCATATAATGATCAGGCTGGCTGACAGGGACAGTGCTGGGAACAGCACTGCCTGGGGGACAGTCCCCTGGAAGGACCCTTTGGTCATGAGAAAAGGGATAAGGGCAATAAACATAAAAGCCAGAAGCTATTCTGACACTATTTGCATGGGAAGCCGATCTCCCCCAGCCCTCTTCATTCTCATGCATATGAGTGGAGACAAAAGGATTTAAAAGCAAACCACCTGTGCAGGAGGGATGGCTCCTAAACCCCAAAGAAGACAGGACCAATTTACTGCAAAGTGATTTTAATTAAAACATTCCAGGATTCACATTCCCCAGGATTAAATTACTGGCTTAGCTATTTATACATGTAGCCTCTTTCACCCCTTCTAGGACAGTATTGTTGAGGTGTTGGATGACACTAGTGTCAGGTAAACAGACACAAACCACTTTTTGGTGCTTGTGACCCCTAATGCAGGATCCACGATTATCCACAGGTCCCAGCACCTGTCAGCAACTCACAGATTACTGGAGCAGAAGCATAATCCTCTCTGACACCAAAGAATTATTCTAAGGCCCTAAAAAACCGAGGTAAATGGCTTAGGCAAAGTGGAAAGCTTCCAAGGCAAGGCCTCCAATTAAAAAAAATTAAAATTAAAAAAAAAACAGAGAGGTGGTGAGCAAGGAAGACCTCCCACAGATGCAGCTGGAGCAGGATTTAAACTGCCTCCCTGCAATGAAGCATCTGGACTCCTTCCTTGCCTTTCACAGGAAAGGAATCCGGAGGTGCAAGTCCAAAACTGCCCAGGCCAGTGCTGGGCACACAGATGGCTTCATCCAGCCTCTGCCAGCCTGCTGAGCTGCTGATATTTCATCTTTAAGCTCTGAAAACTGTGACCCACAGCAGGCAGAGACAGCCCTTGCAGCTCCTACCACCTAGTGGCTGCAGGATTCAGCCCTGATGGAGTGAGGAGGCTGCCTGGAGCTCAGGCAGCCTCAGCCCACCCAGGGCAAATAAAGCTGCCCTTACTGGAGGGCATCACTTAAGCTGCAGCTGAGACTAAAGCTGGCTCACACTGAGCACAGAGGCAGCACAAGAGAACAGAAAACCTTTCTGAAAACCATCAGCGGCTAATGTAAGCTCAGAAAAACCTCAGCCAGCTCTAAAATAGGCAAGCAGAAGTAGCAGCAGTGTAGATGGACTTGGGTAATTGATGTTTTGGGTACTTGTGCCTGCTCAGCAAATCATAGAATCACAGAATGGTTTGGGTTGGAAGGGATGTTAAAGATCATCTAGTTACAACCCTCCTCTCCTGTACAGGGACACCTCTTTCACTAGATCAGGTTTCTCAGAGCTTCATTCAGCCTGGCCTTGGACACTTCCAGGGATGGGGCATCCCTGGAATAATGCTGCACTCCTGGCACCACACAATATCACACCATGCAGCACAGACATGTCCCAGGCTGTTAAAGTCACCCCCAGGCTGCTCAAGCCAGGGGGAGATTTTGCTGGTTTGGGTGGGATATTGTAAAAGAAACAGAATTCAAATGGCTCTGGGTCCAGCCAAATTCTCAGACCCTATGAGAGCTCTGTCCTCAAACTGCAGCAGCATCTCAGGCATGTCCCAAGAGCCTTCCTTTTGAGTTTCCATGATTTCCTCTTGAACTGGGATGGGGGAGGCAGGAACTGGACACTCCTGTGTCAGGTGCAGCCTCACCAGTGCCAGGCAGAATGGATAATGACTCTTCCAAGCTCCTGCAGCAGCCTGGTCCATAATTTGGCTCACATTCCATGGGGCTGCACTGCTGGCTCAGACTGAACCTGGCAGCTACCATAAGCCCTGTCTGCCTTCCAGCTGGGCTACTGCTCTGCCAGTCAGTCCCAGCTTGTCCTCATCTTATGGGATCAGGCTTTGACTTGGCCCTGACAAATGGTAAGAGGCCTCAAAACAGGTAACTCTTAAAAAATTCCCAAAATTGGGCCCAGTAGGTCGTTGTGTACCCAGGATCTCCATGGCAGACTGGAGTTGTGTTTTGTTTTTTATAACATTAATACCACTTTAAGAGTCTGGGCTGTAACTGTGATACATGTGATGTGGTTTCCATGTAATTGCAAACTGGGCATTTCTGCTACCATGCCCCCAGTCCATAAATTTTAAATATGGCTGCAGGGTGACTTTTTGAATAAGTGGTTACTCTTCATATATATATATATATATAAAATGGTTTATATATATAGATATCTTTTTCTGCCAAGGTCTTGTTAATGAAAGGGAGATCCCCATGCCATGCAAAGAATAAAGAGAAATCCCAAGTTTGAATCAGCCTGGTTAAGCCTTCCTGGAAGGACTGTGACCAGTGAATACCCTGGTGTTGCAATGATTTCTCCACTATAGCAAAGAGGTTTAATTGTGCTTCTATAAGCAATTTACATCTGGTTATTCTGGACTGAAGTGGGTGTCACTGAGTGCAGACCATGGGCAAAAGATGTCATGAACCACCTTAATTTGAAATCTGCATTTTCTTTGTAAACACTTCCCTTTTTTGTGTTGTTTATCATCAGACAGGAAGTGGTTTTCTGTTACAGACAATTCAGACAATGAAGCAAAGTGGGATTCAAGGAAAAGAGGAACCTAGGAAAGACTGGAAATAGCAGGGTCCTGCTACACAAGCACCACTCCCTTGGGCACCATTTCAAGGACTGACCAGCTGTGTTCAGGGCACCAAGAGCTGAGGGGTTCTTCCCTTTGCTCCTCTGATGACAAGCTGCTCCAGAAACTCCTGTTCCAGGCTGCTCTACTGTTTAGCAACCTCCTTTTAATTTCCAGTCTAACTGTACCCATGGCCAGTCTAGACTCATTTAATCTTAACCAGCATCTTGACAGCTTTGCTTCCCTCCTCAGTGTTTGACATCTGCAGACATCAATTGGATCCTCTTTTTGCTTTCAATTTGCTAGTCTAAACAGGCTGAGTTCTCTCCTTTTCTTCCTCTTTGCAAAAGAATCTGCAATTACTTCACCAACCCAGAAGACCTCACCTGCACCCACAGCAGACTGAGTTCAGTTTTTTTGAACATGATTAACAGCACTCACACAGTGACCCTGAATCTTCCCTGAGTTCATAAGAAGCACTCTGCACAGCCCAGGAGCACACTTGCTGTGTTCACATCCACACTGCAAACTTAGGAAGCAAAGCCATAGCAAAGGCCATAGAAATGAGTGGCAAAACCCACATTAGACCTTAAAGAGAACACATCAACACTGGATGTTCCTGATATTTCAGGAAAGCCACTACAAGTTAAAATATCACAAAATTAAAATTCTTTGGTCACTAATGACAACAGTGAGCTTTAAGTTTCATTTCTGCTGTACAGCACAGCTGCTCTGTGAACCATGTGAGCTGTGTATTAAATAAAACCCAACACAAACCACTCATTTCTGTTAGATGAATCTACCCAAAGGCTCCACCCTAAATGAGCACAGCTCTTCACCTCCATTGCTGGCTGTTGCATCACCCTCGTGAAAAGAGAAATGGGTGGGTGGCTGAATACATTTGTCTGCTCTTTTTTTGTTGTTTTTGGTTTTTTTTAAGGTATTCTGGGTTTATGTAGGAGGAGCAAAGCTGCAATTAAAAGGGCAAGTTTCTCCTACCTCTTATAAGAGGAAAAGAAGCTCTAGTGCCCTTTAGCAAAGAACAAAATGCAACTGGAAAGGAGCCCAGGCAGTTTTGAAGAGCTACAATGCAGAAAATGCTTTGGTGCTAATAACAGCTTAGCTGAGGGATTCCCAAATTCACCTTGCCATACATGGCTGTGGCCACTGCCTCCATTTCAGCCACTCCTCCCTCCACCACCCACACCAGCAAGAGGCTCCCAGCCACCAGCACACACCAAATGAGGCTCCCAGCCAGGCCCTCAGCCCATGTCCTGTCCTCCACTTAGGTACACAGGGCACAAGGGACAGCAACGCTGCCATTTGTCTTCCCTACACAAAAATAAACACCAACCACACATGGATCTGGCTCAGGCAGACCCATGTCAGGCAGACCCTCTCCAGTAACCCCAAGAGGATCTTTCCTTCAGTTCTGAGCAGCCTATAAAGGCTGGCAGAGACTGGAGGCTACCTCTGGCTCCAAGTGCAAATCTTAAAGTTTGCAGAAAACTCAATGTAAATAGAGTCTTGTTAAAAATTCAGGCAGCAACAGAGCAGAGCCTGAGACCCCAGAGCAACCAGAGGACACTGCAGGTGTGTAGACATTTGCACTTGGAAACATTCAATGGCACGGAGATGTTTCTAGGGAAGACACAAAGAAAGGCTTTGTGCCTTACCAGTTTGTTAGGGAGCTTGGGAAAGGCCAGGATTTTGTTTGCCTAATGCCCAGCAGATGTCAGAGGTGCAATACAGCACAGTGCTCTGTTCATCCTCGAGCAGAGAGGTTTCTCCTGGGTCTGAGGTGGACATTCATAACAGGCATGGGGCATTCCATAACAGCAAGGTTCCTCATGCCAGCCAGTGTCAGGAGGAAGGCTGGCCACTGCCTGGGCTATACTTACAGGAGTCTGGAAGCAGCAGTAGAGCTTGGTGAGGAAGGGGTGGTTCCTGGCTAAGGAGAGGATGCGTTTCTCGGTCATGGTGCACTCAACGTCGTCGTCCTGGAGAATGACATCCTTCTTCAGCACCTTCACTGCATACAGCTGCCCACTCTCTTTCATCTTGGCCAGCATCACCTAAACAAAAAGCCAGTGTGAATGGCCAGGGCTGAGCACTCTCTCTGAGCAGCACAGAGCCTCTCACACCTTCCCAGGCTGGAAAGGTCAGACATCTCATGACCAGGCTTGTGAACCAAGGTCAGTCAGCCTGCTAGCATGGACATCAGTGTACAATCAATGACACACACTACTGCCTGCAGCAGGCTGCTCTGGACAGAAATATCCACATGCTGCTCCTGTCTGGCACAGGGATGGCTGGTCAAAGGTCACCCACTGTGCCAGCACAAACTGCCTGAGCAGGGCCATTCATCCCACCTTGGTTATAAAACTCAAACAGACCCTTTCACATCAGCTTCGTGGCAAAGCAGAGAAACAAAACCATCATCTCACCATGTCTGAAACCACTGCCTTGTTGCCTTTAAAGGAAAAGTCTTTACATGCTCCAAGAAATGCTGCCCAAACGGGTGTGAACACACACACACTTGCAGCTCCTGGTATGGGCCCTGGCATGCAGCTGTTCCTTCAGGTGCTAACTTCTTTTTTTGTGATATCCAATTCTTCACTTTGCTGTCAGCTTTCTTTCTTTTCCCTTTTCTCCCTGCTCTCTGCAACCAACTTTGTTGCACAAAGTTGCAACAAAGTGGTGCTAAGTGGTACTTGCTCTGGAGTACCACTGGACAGCCTGTTTACCATGTTATGAAATCACTTCACCTACCTTGGGGCTTCTTAAATAAGGAATGTGGTTTCTCACAAAACAACCAGGAATAACTCTCACCTTTCCAAAGCTTCCCTTTCCCAATACACGAAGGAAGGTTAAGTCTTTGATCCCAAGTTTGCTTGCTGAACTTTCACTAATGTTGTTGCCATCCTTCAGGCTGTCTTTTCCCTGGTGTTTCAATGTAGATCTAGAAACCAGTTTCTGTAGAAGAAAGAAAGGAAGTGTCAGTCTGCAGAGGAACTGTACTTGTGCTCACAGGGAGTCAATCCACCAGCCAGGGCACTGGGGCCTGTCCAGGGGTATTTTACATCTACAGAGACAGAAAGTTGTGTTGGTAGAGTCACACAGCTGCCACATGTGACCAGCCAAACTTAGCACGGCTCAGGGCTGTGCTGACATCTCAACAGCAGCTCCTGATGTGGGCATTTTGGGTTGTACACCCACTGCCAGCACATCACAGATAACCACAGAATATGCTGAGTGTGGAAGGGACCCACAAGGATCAAGTCCAACTCCAGGCCCTGCACAGGCCATCCCCAAGAGTCAACGTTGACTCTCTCCATCCTTACACCCCACAAAAAAAAAGAGAATGAGTGGGGAAATCCAAGTCCTCTATCTACCAGCAAAGTAAGGAAGACTGCATAATTTCTGCAAAAGGCGAAGTGCTGGTGAGATTTAGAACCCTAGAAGATCTCATCTGAATTTCTTATGTCTCTACTTGATCTTAGGACTCCTATTCAGTTCAGTGGGACCCCAACTTCAAAACACATCTCTTTTCCACATTTTGGCTGCTGCCTTGCTCCACTGCTCTGAATTTTATGGAAAGCTGTTCATGGCAGCAGCGAGGTGCTGCATATTCAGGAGTTGTACCAGTATTAGCACACATTTCCAGAGCTCGTAATTTTGAAGTACAAAAAGATCAAGCCAAGCCCGGGTGCCCTCTGCTCACAGCTCTCCAGGTATGCATGTGCATACAAACGAGCACTTTGGTTTATTTGGTCTGAACAAAGTCTCAGGGACTTCGTGAGCTCCATCTTGTGACTGCTCTGGTGTACAGCAAAGTTCCTCCTGCACAGGAGGCTCATCACCACCGGCAAAGAACCAACAGCAGTCACAGAAGCACAGAAGTGTTGGAAGGGACCTTCAAGATTATTTAGTTCCAAAGCCCTGTCATAGGCAGGGGCACCTTCCACCAGACCAGGTTGCTCACAACCCCATCCAACCTGATCTTGAACACTTCCAGGGATGGGGCATCCACAGCTTCTCTGGGCAATCAGTGGCAGGGCC
Organism: Aegithalos caudatus; assembly: GCA_013389925.1. Lineage (NCBI taxonomy): Eukaryota > Metazoa > Chordata > Aves > Passeriformes > Aegithalidae > Aegithalos > Aegithalos caudatus. The sequence goes on along the minus strand of WEIU01017536.1, from coordinate 244,190 downwards.
TCACCAGGCTCACAGTAAAGAATTTCTTCCCAATGTATTATCTAAACCCACCCTCATTCAGATTAAAGCCATTCCAGATTTTCCTTACAGCACAGTCTGAACACTTCCCTAGATCCTTTAAGTCATGAGTAACAAGAGATCATTAAACACAGATTTTTTTTTCTTTCTTCATCTCCTTTTGATGTGCAGATGATGCAAACAACAAGTGTTAACAAGTGCTGATTTTTGCAGAATGGTGAAGGGAGCATGGGATTTCCCTGTAACACCCAGGATAACTGTTCCCCAAAGTGCTGCAGGGGAAAGAGCAAAGAGTTTGCTATGAACCAACTGAAAGGGGGCAGCACAGCCTAATGAGCCTGCTAGGCTGATACAGCATGATGTGGTTGACCAACGTAGCTGGCTAATTGTATGAGAAGATTTAGCACATCTGGAAATTATGGTTTGGGTTTGAATATTTTCTTTTTGCTATGTTGACAGGGACCACAAGATTTTTGGCCAGGGATGTAGTGAAGAGTGAAATGATTTCCCCAAAATCACACAGAAAAAGTAACAAAGCTGGGAAGAGAACTGGGCTGCTTCTTGAGCTCTTTTGTTCTGTCACAAGCCATGCATTCAGACAGCATTTGTACTTGCAATAAAAATAAAAAATGCATGGCATGAATTATATTGATCACTAATTAGTCATGGGAGGTGTTAGTCTTCTCTCATTTGTGATGGGCAGATGAAAGAGCGTTGAAGTGTCACAGCACTGTGAAATAAGCACACTGCAAAGCAAAGCCTATAGATTAAAACCTGGATGTCAGACATCCCTTTTTCCGGGTGAAGCCTTTGCCCAAGCCCCAGACCTACTCCTGCAGTCCACCACCCAAAATTACCTATCCTATGGGAAGTCTCCATCCCCTCCTACACCTACAGAAAGACTCAGTAGTAAATGCTTTAAATAGAGAAGGAAAAAAAATACTCACTGAATTTGGGGAAATGCTTCCTGGTTGCAGCCCCATGCAGGCCAAGGTTTTTGCAAGCTCTGCTGAGTTCACCCCACAGTTTGGAGCAACGTTTGCTTGGCATCTGATGTGGACATTCATTTTACAGACTGATGGGAGCAATGGAAAGGAAAAGCAAAGGAACAATTAAAATAACTTGGGAGAGGCTTATTGCTGAGAAACAATTTACCAATTCTGCTTTAGGAAGTAGACCCATCTGGATTTACTCTGTATCTTTAAACTAGAGGGATTTTTGCCACTGATCTAAGTACAAGCAAAATTAGGACTCTTTTAAGAGAAAAAACTCCTGAAAACCAGGAACAGACCCCAAACTCTCCAAGCAGGATGCCATTATTGCTTTTCATAAGCATGTTTTTTTGAGGTGCATCACTACCATTGCAGTTATGTCTGTAAGCAGAATTAGTATTTATAATGCCACAGAACTCACAACAAACATCCTCTGCATTTTCCTTTATCTAATTTTAAAAACAGAGTACATTGGGAATCAAAAATCATTCTTGCTCTAACTGATGGGCACACACACACCCTCTTGTGGGAGATGAAGGCAAGGATTTTACAGTCTGGATCACTGAAACAAAAACATAACACCAGAACATGCTTAGTCATCAATTAACAGGCAGGGTAGTCAGCCTAAAGCAATGACCTTTTTTTCCCCTTGGATGACTTTTCACTGCCTTATCTCATTTTCCTCAGCTGAGGAAAAACCTTCAGGTAAAGGGAAAATACGAATGCAGGAAGCAGAATACTTTTAATAATGCAAGTTAAACAAAGCTGTGCTGAGAGTGCAAAGTAGAGTCCTTCTGGCAGCCAGAGATTAAAAAGGAGATTGTTCCTTTTTTTAACCCTTACAAAGGTAAATATTCATTATTCAGCTTTCTCCTGAAGGTTGCACAATCAAGCCCACACAATGCATGAAGAGTCTAAAAATAAATGCATTTTGTGAGAAGACAACAGTGAGAAGCTGCTCACTTTTACACTGTAGACCCTGTCTCATGATCCCCCAGAGCAAGGAGCCACAGTGGTCACAGAACGTTGGGACTTTGTAGTTGTGGACGCTGAATTTATGAGGAATGTTGATCCCAAACCTCTGTTCAGTCACCTGAGGCACCAAAAAAAAGGCACAGGTTTAAAATTCAAACACATATTTATAAGCTGGTGTTCATTTACATGCAGGCATTTCAGTGCAAATCTAAGAAAATAATTTCAAGTGAGAAAATGTCCCAATCCATCACTTCACTGAGGTTTACAACAAGTGAATACTGAATTGACAGCCTCACCTGCTGTGTGCCAGCCCTGCTTCCCTGCTGGCCATGCCAGACTACCTGGCAAAGCAGATTTTAAAATAAGGGCTCCCTAGTCAATTTTAAATTCTCAAAGACAAGTTAGAATGAGATTACCTCAAAACAAACAAAGCTCAAAGCATGAGCTACAGCATTTTTTAATCACACAGTTTTGAAATTGTTGATTTGCATATTATGTGCAAAGACATGTAACTTCTAAGGTCGAACTGTTGATTTTATTCATTTCAATACAGAACTTCTTTCACAGCTCCTCCTAAAATTCTCATTCCTCTTCTCACCTCACTCATAATTAACAGCCTTTCAGGCACACATTTCACTTTATCACTTGCACTCATCCCCTTTTTGACCCTGTTCTTTTCCAATTGTAAACCATTCAGATCTCAAGGATATCTTAAAAAGATGTTTCAATGGCTGAAGAAACCAGTCTCCATTTAGTATATTCATCACTTTTGACTTTGTTTTTCAACATGCAGATCCTGGAAAGCTGAGGCAGAAGGCATAACTCTGTTAAAGAGAAGTAAAGGGTGTGACTGGAACAACTAGCTTAAGGTGAGTAGTGCCTCCCTCACTTTTGCTTCTTTTAAAGTAGTTTAAATGTGTTATAAAACCTTCCTAATCCTGAGAGAGGGGTGAGGACATTCACTATTTAACTTGCACTTTACCCTTAGGCTTCTCTCATTTTCATCTGGCTTGTCAAGGGATCATTTTAAGGAGTTCAGCTGAGTAGTTTGGAGGCAAGAAATAACAAAGGCAATTGCATGGAACAAAACACAGAGCTGCCTCAAGAATAAAGAGGTTTGATTTGATTTTTCCTCAAAAAGTTATTGAACCATTTCCAGTTCCAGAAATGAGACATGCAATGCACAGGGCACTGTTAGGTGGGGATGTTACTCCCATCAAACACAGCCAAAACCAGCAAAAAGGAAAACCTTCAGAAACACAAGTTATGCAAGGGTTCTTTATTACAAAGTATGTACAAAGCAAAGGTGTGTAGCAACAACTAAATGAGCCCTTCAGGCAATCAGAAAAGAAAAAACAAAAAGGCAAAATAAAGACCTGTGGTTGGCCAGAGAAAACCACATTAAGAACTGGACACCAAATTTTCATTGCACCACAGTTAATCATGCAAGAAAATTATCAAGCAAACCAGTGGATTTGCTATTTGTTGATGTCTTCCAGTGGAGATATCCTGACTTCCTGAACCATGTGCTAGTCCAAACAGTTCCTGCCACTGACAGAAAAACAACTGGATGATGTTACATGGCTTTTAAGCAGGTCCCTGTCACTCTTTCCCAGTTTTAAACCCATGAATAAAGATAACATAAAGTAAATTCTCTTATAGGAGAACTCCAGCAACCCAGACAAAGTATGATAACAGAAAATAATCAACATGACTTTACCTTGAGATCATTCTTGTTAGTATTGTTTTGGCACGTGCAAGCTGTGACAATGAGGTGATGGCAGCGCTTGTGTACAACACAGGTGCACACTAGGAAATAAAAGAGGAACGCTGAAAAGAGCCCTTGGAAGACTCAGAACACATCAATCCACCAGCTGGGTTCCTTAAGGCTCAGCTGCATCATCAGCACACAGTAAACATGTGAAAATTAATTGGTGGCTTGGAATTTAGAACAGATCTGGAGATGTATGTTCAACCTACTGCAACAAAGATTCTGCACTGGATCATTCACACAACCCAGAAAACAGCTGCCTATATGAAATGTGGGTGATGGGCACAGAAACAACAGTGTAACTTCTCAAACTACTAAAAAAATGCTGTTGAAATAATTATCCAGTGAAGTGTTTCACACAGCAATACCATTTTGTTTACATGCAGCTTCCTTTCACAGGACACCAGTGCGCTATCATAATGCACAGAAACAGGCTGTGTTGGGCTATACTGAGTGACCATGAAGCAGGCAGTTCTGGGAAAAAGGGAAAGGCAAAACAAAGAGAAGGTAGAACAATAATTAAATGCAAACAAGCACCACATACATCTCCACAGCCAGTCAGCCAAACCATGCATTCAGGCAGAAGTGCTGTGCCAGCCCACACAGTCACAAACTCCCAAATTCTACTCTGTTGAAGTTCACAGGGAGAGAAGGGAGGGTGGCTATTCCAGCAGGGTACTTTGTGTCCCAATATCAGCTGAGCACTGCTCTGAAGGGACCCTGGGTGCCTCATGCCTAGCTGGGTGTTGCATGTAGCCAGCAACTGAGTGGAACTGCACAGGATGAAAAAGTCATTGGGCACTCAGGTGTTTGTAGGAATGTTGGTGGCTGCTTCTGCAGCCCAGCAAATCTGACAGGGGCTCAAAAGCACAGCTTGGGGAGGAAGAGGAGTGGTGACTCCAGAGCAGCTCACAGCTGCAGGATGTCCCAGCAGCATGGGAGAGCACTCCCAAAGCAGCACATCCCACACACACACACCACGCAGGAGCCTTACCTTGGCACTGGTATCCCTGCTTCCCAAACACGCCCCTGGCCAAGAGAAAACATGGAAAACACAATTTAACGGCAGAAAGAAGGTCATCTTGCAGACTGTTTACAGAAGGCAGAGCCAAAATGCAGGAGGATCCCAAATTATCAGATCCCATGGCAGAGCTGCCCAGCAGTAGTGGTGCAATCCAGCACAGGGGTGTGAGAGCACAGGAAAGCACTGCACAGGCAGGGCTCACAGGGCAGGCTGTCAACATGCCTGTATTCCCCATATTCCCCCTCACTCTCGTTTCTCAAATACCTTGCTTCATTACAACACACACCACACATATTAGACTGATCCCAGCAGCCCACACCCTGTTATTATCTCTCCCACTCTATATTCTTTTGAGACATATCTACGTTTTTCTCCTTGCTCTGCCTACTCCTCCATGTGCATCAATTCACACCTCTCTGATGGCTTTTCTGTTCTCAGGAATATTCTTTATACTCAAGCAACTGTGTTTGGTTTTTTTTTTTCTCAGTGTAATCTCAACGCTCCACTCCAGTGAGTGGGGTCTTTCTTCAAGTTGCCTCATTACCTTCTTTCCCTTGAAATAACATCTGTGGTTACAAGGGAGGGACACTGCTCTATCCCCACACCAACCCAGTTTGCTTCCAGTATCCAAGACACCTCTGTCCACTATACACTTCACCTCTGGCCTCTCTGCATCAGACTCCAGCCTGCAGCACAAAATGTACCCTGCCAAACCTGATGGCCAAGGGGCATCACATCGGAGGCCCTGAGTGAAGTCCTGAGTGACACCCAGGACTGGGGGTGCCGTGTCCCCATAACTCAAAGCACTGGGGAGCTCTGTGGCGGGGTGCTGGAGCTGTTCTCACCAGATGAACTCCCTGCAGTGAGAGCAGTAGGTGGGCTGTCGCAGGTAGGTGGCCATGAACTTGTGCCCGTTCACCTGGTGCACCCGCCTCCGCATCGCCCGCTGCCGCTTCCGAGTCAGGTTCTTGAAGATCCTGTCCCTCTGCAGAGTGCCTGTGCAGAGGGGAGAAGGAGAAAAAACAACAGCAAAACATTAAGGTCATCACACACAGTTATTGCTGTTGGTTTTGCTACAGCATTCAGTGTGGGCCCTCAGCCTAAGGAGGATGCGGGCCTGCTGAAGGGAGCCCAGAGATGGCCATGGAGATGATTCCAATGGATGGAGCCCCTCTGCTGAAGAGACAGGCCAGAAGAGCTGGGACATGTTGGAACCCTGGAGGCTGAGAATTTCAGGCTTTCTGTGCTAACAACTGACCCTCAAGCAGGCACTACATTTGACCTGAGGCTGTGGAACAGGCTTCTGAGATTGAGTGATAGCACTGGGGTTGTGGGTGTGTAGTTTGAATAGAATTGTGTGACTTCACAGGGTGAAAAACTCAGAATTTAAGGTTTTAGTATATACTAATATATATGGGGCAATATGGAGGATTTAAGGCATTGTCGAAGTCCTTCACCTTCTTCATGGTTTTGGGGTGTTTTTTTCTAATTGGGTGAAAAAGGTACACATTGCAGTGGTCAGTTATTGGGTTAAAAGTATAAATAATATAGGTGTCATCTTGTTATTGGATAGTTTATGTCACGATATGACGCAGAAATGAAGGCACAGAACTCAGCGAGCTTGAAGGCAGGAAAAAGAGAGAAAGTTTATTTGCCAGTTAGGTTTTATAGTTTTCCAGGGATTACCCCTGGATTGGATGGAGAAGTTACCACCTCTCCATCCACACTGGTGGAGACAAAAGTTCATCAAATGTGTCTCCTTGAGAAAAGAATGTAAACATAGATTGTTTTCCTACAGAGTCCTTGAAAGGACTCCACTTCAACCTATAAACATACAAAAAGGACCTCAGAAAATTAGAAGATTTTAGAAACTCTCAGAAGGCTTTAGAAAATGTGGGTGACAAGTTTATGCTTAAGAAGACCTTGGAAAGAGTTAGATGAATGCATTTTCTACCTTGTTAGAGCTCACAACTCGTGAGACTGTACTTTAGACAAGAATTAATAAACACTGAGTCTGAACAAAAAAACTTCCATCTCTCGTGTTAATCCTGGCTCTAATAGGAAGAAAAGAAGGTAAGAAACCAACAGGGACTGTTCAGCTTGGAAAAGGGATGACTTTAGAGAGACCCCAGAGCCCTTGCAGTGCCTGAAGGGGGCTACAAGAGAGCTGGAGAGGGACTTTTGATAAGGGCACAGAGTGACAGGACAAGGGGGAATGGCTTCACACTGAAATACAGTAGGTTTAGATTGGATGTTTAGAAGAAATTCATGACTGTGTGAGGCACTGGCACAGGGTGCCCAGAGAAGCTGTGGCTGCCCCATCCCTGGGAGGGTTCCAGGCCAGGCTGGATGGGGCTTGGAGAAATCTGGTCCTGGGGAAGGTGTTCTGGCCAATGGCAGGAGGTTGGAGTTAGATGAACTTTAAGGTCCCTTCCAATACAAAATATTCTATGATTCTATGATAAAATGCTTTCAAAAGCCACAATTACATCCCTGGTTTAGAAGTCAGGGGACTGTGGTCTAGAAAAAGGATGGCATCTGGGACAGGTGTAGAACTTAACTGCAATTTAGTTAGCTCAAAATTTTATTTTTCATCTGGAAATATCTGCCTTTTGCCATCTTCCCCTCACTCCTCTCCCATGTTGAGACATGCCAGTAAGCTATTAATCCACAAGCTGTAAATAGACCAGAAGCTCAAGGCTAATAAGTTGTTATAACTCACAGCTTTTTGGGCAATAACTCCTGAAAACACGACTACACATCACCACCACACTTGCTGGGTGAAGGCAGTGCCTTTCATTGAGAACACTGTTCATCCACCTTTGGCATTCTCATCCTACATTTCTTCATCACTATTTGCAGCATTTTTACATACTTCCAATACTTCCTGTGTTGGTTAAAAGAAAACATCCTTTTTCAATGCTAGCTAGTTGTTTGATATGTGGCACACTTAGCTTTCTTTAAAGGGTTCATTTTCCAAAGGTTAGGTAATATTTGACACTTCTGGAAAGCAAGGATCCAGGAACTGCTGTCATTCAAATCTGAGCTGTCCCAAAATATAATTTGATTTTAGAACAGAATAGACTATTTCAGTTGAAAGGGACCTCAATAATCATTCAGTCCAACTGTCTGACCATGTCAGAATGGACCAAAAGTTAATTTATTTAAAGAGCATTGTTCAAATGCTTCTTAAATATGACAAGGTTGTGGGCACTGACCACTTGTCTAGGAAGCCTTTTCCCATGTCTGAACCTCTTCCCATTAGAGAAATGCTTCCTAATGCCCAGTCCAAGCTCCTCTGGCACAATTTAATATCACAATTCAATTATCTATCAATATAATTTAATCCTTTTACTGAGTTTAGTTCAGCCACATAACAATTTCCTAGCACAGCTCAATTAACACAAAACAAGTGTCTCTCAAAAGACATGAACTGAGCTCTAGATCAAGTGATCCATTCCCATTTAGGCAGCAGCTGTCCACATTGTGTATCCCACATCCATTTGGTCTCTGGGATCCCCACACAGACCTGGTCAGACTCAGCTGAGCTTCCCAGATCAAAGCCTCATCTGGGACACACTTGCCTCACAAGAAGAAATTAAATTTTCAGTTTTCAAGTTAGTTAGTTTGCAAAGTAAAGGCCCTGAAAACAAGAGCATTTGGGGCTGGGGGGGAACAACAACACACCAGAGTCTGCCAGAGGTGACTGGGCAACAATATTTTGTGTTCAGGACTCTTGTTTTGAGCATAGACTGGATGCAAGACCAAAACCACCTCCTGCCAAACCCCCTGCATGGACATAATTCCACAGGAAGGGACGAGTCTGCAAACTCCCAGAGTGGATTGGCAGCAGGCTCTAACACAGCTGTCACCCTCCCACTTATCTCCCCACTAAAAGGGGGCAGAGCAATTCCCTGCTTTCAACTGGCTTTGCTGATTAACCACTGGGAGGATGGGGGTGGTGGAAATAGAGGAAAAGCTGTCAGCCTGATCAAGGCCTGCAATGTAGGAATCCCACATCACAGGCATATTTCTCAGTCCTCTTGTAGGAGTCGAGATAAGGGAAACCATCCTGCCAATACTGAGCCCAGCCACTTCAAGGGGCCATGAGCCACAGGATGTATTCCTCCAGGTACTCTTGATACAGGTTTAGAAGCAAAGCCAGCCATAAAGCTCAAGGGTTTTCTGCTGAGTTCTCCCAGCCATTTATGCACTTCCACAGGCACTGATGGAAACCTCCTACCTGATGGCATCACTGTGACACAGAGCACGGTCCGACTTTAGGACAGCTTGCATTTGTTTTTTAAATGGAAACACATGCTATAAATTAGGATTTTCCCATTTAAACACACCAAGAAAAGCGATGTGGTAAGGCTGGTCCAAGCATTTAACAGAAACCTGCTTTCTTCAGTGCAGAGCTCCAAAGCAGCTGGGCAGAGACTGGCGCAGAAGAGCCTGCCTTTGTAGGGAAGTGCCTAAACATGTGTTTAATTCCCACTGAGGTCAACAGGACTCAGAGGACCACAGGAATTGCCAGACTGAATTAGAGCACTGGTCCATCTAGTTCAGCATCCTGCCCCTGTCAGTGGGCAACTAGAAACACATGACAGCAAGATGGAGGCACTCTGCAGCTGGGAGATAATTCACTTCTCTCCCACGCAAGAGTTGTCATTTTGATCTCCAGAAGTGAGATCTGATTTGTGGAGGTTTAATATTCCTTTCAAATGTTCAACCATCACTGCACAAGTTCAGATGCTTTGTTATCTACCATAGGAAACAAGCCTGAGAAGAACCTCAAGAGGTCAACCAAAAGGTCCTCTAAAAGGAAGATCAAGAGACAGCTGCTTTGCCGAGCCTGAGCCTCCTGCAACTTCATGAGAGAATAATAAATAAATAAATTCCTTACAGCATTACAGAATGTGCCCAACGTCAAATTCAAGACAACATCACTTTGATCTAGGTTTAGGCAAACACATAAGTGTTTTTCCTGGATCAGGGCCAAACACCTCAACTGGCAAAGTGTCCTGTATTGGTGTTCAGCACGTAGAGGGGTAACTTCTGAGGCATGGAAAGGGAAGCACAGGGCCTGAGTGGGTGGTGAGCACCTAAGTAAATCACCTAAAGAAGCAATCCAGTTACTAGCTTGCTTCATGCCAACTTGTTCCATTAGAGGGCCCAATGGCTGATGCTCTTTAAGCCCCCATTTAGCAGAGTTTAAAAGAATATGTCCCCAATTTAGCTCCTGCAGCTTCTGGTTTTGTTACATTTCTGTCAAGGAACAGCACAGGGTAATCACCTCCCTGGTGCTCTCCCATGCAGTGCAGCCCACACATGGCAAGAGGAAACCAATCCTCCTCTCATCTTTGGTTTCAGAGGAAATAAAGCCATCAGAGACATTTTCCCAGCTCATGTTCTGCATTCTGGCCAGTTTCCTATAGGATACATATTTTTCCTTCTGTGTAAAACACAGAGAGTGTTTTACAAAACAAAGCCAATCTAGACTGTTAAAGAGACCCAGACTTTTAAAAGCCTCTAATCTCTGGTAAAGCAACAACCACCATGAATGGTTCAAATGTCCAAACACTGCTTTAAGAGCAGACAAGTAATTGCTCAGTGAAGGGAGCTTCCACATCCGTGGTTAAACTTGGACATCTGTAATTATGGGGTATTTACTGTGCCTGCCTATGTGCAAAACTCAACTACAAAGTCCAACACTAAAAAGCCTCTTCCCCTTTCCTCTTCTGAACTCACACTGAACACATGTTTATGGCAGTGGAAATTATATATGCAGCGGGAGAGGAGAATAAATAACCCAGCAAGTCATCTGAGGACACGTGCAAGCACCAGCACATCCTCACCCACTCAGCAGCCTCTATCACCACCCCACCTGCTCCCTGAGCTTACCTGATCCTGGGCAGAGATCCCTCCTTTCCCCTCCCACCCCAGTTTATATTCCAGGGGGTTATGTCAGCCAAATCCTTACAGTGGTGGCATAACTATAGCAGGAAAACAAAAGGAAGAGCTGCAGGATGAAGTAGTGTGTTTGGAACTATTTGACTCGAGTAGTTAAAGCTTGTCAGGTCTCATCTATTGGAAATCAATCTCACTTTGGTGCTATCAACCACTGCTGTAACACCAGCACAGCAAAGGTCAGCCAGGTATCTCCTCACACATGACAGTTCCCAGTGTTACACTCTCATATGCACCAGTGGCATTTTAATTTGAAAGAAATAAAGATATTCGAAAAAAGCAATGTAAAAATCAATAAATCCATAGTGTTAATAGGTAAAAACCTTATTAAGCTTTTTTTTAATCAGTACCAGGGACAGTATACACATCATCCTCCCCAAGGAGCACTGCAAGCAAGCTCCCCTTGAACTGAGACACTGCCACTGACCTTACTGGACTGTAAAAAGCAACACAGTGGATTGAGAGATCACTCACCACTTGCAAGCACTGAACAACAATCTCAGATGATGCTAAATGCTCAGCTAGCCCATGCCCTACCAGTGAGTAATAGGGTGTTTCAGGAAAAGAATACATAAATCAGATCAAGTAAATGAATTCAACCCCCCTCCACACACACACCCTCCAGCCATCAGTATGTAGGTGTTCTCTCAATATTTACCTACATTGGGCTTTCTCACATCTACAGAATATAAACTGAGGCTAAACCAAGATGTTTATTTCCCTGGCTGGAAAACATTTAAGTTATGACAAAAATCCCTTACTAAGGTTTTGCATTTTTAAGTGGGAGTTTTATCACCATAATCCTGGGGATGGTCAAAATCATGGGAAGCCTTGCTAATTAAAATGTTATAAACAAAAACACACCATTGAAGAAGCTGGCTGCCCCACTCTAAAGAGGGAAAAGGATTTAAACATCTTATTCTGCTTCTCTAATATTAGTGCTGCAGAGTGAAAGCCTAGTCTTTTTTACTACAAAGCTTCTCTCCAGTTCCCCTCAGAAGTTAAGTTGGATGCCCAAATCAGCCAGGTGGCAAACAGCCACCTCCACAAAGATCAAGTTAACCCCAAGGGGTTTCTCTCCCAGCAGAAGCTGATCCTTCTGTTGCTCTTGCCAGTCTATGCATGATCTGCTCCCTGCACTCTGGTTCCAGTCCCAGGAGAGGCTCCTTGCAAAGCAAACATGTGGCACATCAAACACAGGCTGGGACTTATGTTTGATCCAGATGCTGTTCTGCCCTTTGAAAGTGGATAAAGTTTTGTGTGAAGATCAGAGAAAGAGCCAGCTAGGGCTGGTAGCACTGTGCTGTCTTCCAGGACTTCACAGAAAAGCCACGTTAATGGGCAGCTCATCTTTTAAAATGCCAACCAATATTTTCTGAAAGAACAGGAAGGAAGAATGATGCTCTGAATCAAAAAAAAAATGTTTTCCCCACTCAGGAGTGTGAAACAGCACTATCATCAGTCTTGGAAGTGCAAACATGTAATCATCCCTGCGTCAAATCACACAGAACTGTGCACTGGAGGCAAGGCCTCTGTTTCTTGTCCAAGTGCTGAAGTAGGGCAGGTCCATCTTCCTTGTTTTCTTGCCAGATCTAGGACATAAATTCACCTCAGCTCTCAGTGATGAACAGCATTTGAGGGCTGAAGCTGAAGGATGATGTTTCAGTGTGGCAGCAGTGAGAACAGGATCGATGAGGCTCACACAGCAGTACTGGTGAGCATGACAGTGCCGTGCTATTGCTACAAAAACTCATCCAGGCTTATTTAGAATTACACAGTGATGCCAAAGCTCTGGTGGTACCAGTAGGTAAGACAGAAGACCAACTTTTGGGGGTCTTAGTTTTCATCAGCCTCTTGGACTCGGCAGTAGCAGTGCCAGGGAGAGCAGGACAGCTCTGCAGAGCTGGAATCACCAGTGTGTGGCTGCTGGAGCATCCTCATCTTCAGGAGGGGAGACAGCTGCAAAGCCAAGGGTACAGCCCACTGCTGGGGCTGAGGGAGGAAAAGCTGTTTTCTTCATCTGTTTGCATAACTTCTGAGAGAAGATGAGAGAGCAGGAAGAAGGCAGCTTCAGAACCTCTAAAACAAGTATTTTGCTGCCTCTCCAAGTCTCCCGACCAGTTATGAACACCATACAGGTTATTTTGCATAGAGTTTTAATCCCAATTGCCACACAGGTTTTCAGTCATGCACAGAGCAGCTTTTCCACATTTGCTGTTACATGATTTTTCTTGGAAAAGTTTTTTTTCCTCTAAGAAAAGTTGGTTTTAGATGTTTGCTTGCAGATGTTGACAGCTCTGAAGCAAGGCACCACAGTATGTTGCACAAGGTTGAGAAATGTCAATAGAAAAGCCTTTCCACTCATTTCTATAGTGTGTAACATTACCATTCCATCTCTGAAAGTTTTTGCATTCACTTGCAAAACTTCAGGATATATCTGTTTGCCAGAGAGACCAGGCTGGGGCAGCAATAGCAAAGAACTGCCTCAGCTTGCACAGAGAGGAGACTCCAGGAGAAAAGGATTTTATTTAAAAATCACAAGAGGGATTTGAGGGAGACAAGAGAAACCTGAGCATTGAACTGAGGCAGTCAGAGCCTCAGACTGGCACTGTGACCAGAATGCCACCTTGTATCTCTCCCTTACCCAGCAAGACACCATTTCAAAAAGCAAAATAAATTAGTCTGGTCATATCCCAGACAGATGCTTCCCTCTGGCTGTAGCTGAAACATGGTCTTCCAGCAGATGTAGAATCTAAAAATCAGCCCAGCCCCACTGTTTCCTCCTCACAACAGAGCTCCCTCACTGCCATCTCAGACCTACCAGCATTCAACTGCTCCATAACCCACTCCTGTCACACTGACCTACATAAAAACAGGCAAAAAAAACCCCAGCAAAACCCAAAACACTTCTTGCTGCATGGCTCATTAGAGCCTCGACTGATTCTTCTCCCTCCTCCCCTCAAAATTATAATCATTACTATTTCCTTGTGCTTAGGCAAGCGAATTTCCATTGTAAAACCTCCTGTCAGTCCTTCCCACTTACTAAACTCAAAAGAAAAACGTTTGAGATGTGATTTAGTAGGGAAGGAAACCACTTTAATACATTATTCATTAAAAACAGGAAAATAAAACTAGCAAAGCCACTTTGATCTTTTCCATGATTAATTCATGCGCCACAAGCCCTCTGATTTAGAAGATCTCAAACCACGCTGGAAGAAGTAGCAGTAACACACAGAGTGACAGCATTTATAAGTCAAAGCTCTCATCACTCGTGCAAAATCCTTCAGAAAAGCAGAATTGGAGCTCCTGAACCCTCCCTGCTCGTGCTGCCTGCATGTCACAACCACCAGCAGCTCACGTGCTCGTGGGTGTTCCATAGCAGGGATCACAACAGCTCTTGGGGAGGCCCTGCCCACACAGGGAAACACCAGATCCAAGTCAAACCTATTTCTAACCAAGTAGAGTTTTTAAAGCTATTTTTAAAGTGAGTGCTCTGAGGACATCCCCTTTTTTGGGGGACAGGGGCAGCTTCAGAAGTTGGCTGCTTTGGTATTGAAATAAGGATGTCCACACAATGTCTGACAATCAACTAAATCTGCTTAAAACTCACACCTTTATGTCCAGGCAGTGCATTAAAATTCACACCTTTATGTCCAGGCAGTGCAATTTGCTAGAAACACAGGTTTAACATCAACCTCAAAAGAAGGAGGAGCAGGAGAATACTCTTTATGGAACACAAAGACAAAACATACAAAGAAACCAGGATGAAAAAAAACCCAGAAGAGATGGGAGTATCAACCAGCTTGTGTCCAGAGGGCCCAAAGTTTTGCAGCATCTCCACAAATAAGTAACCACGTTCCTCAACACAGCAGCCATCCCTAGGATGAAATCTTGAGCCTTCCTCACCAAGGGCACTGCACCTCTCCATGAGAAAGCAAACTGTATCCCAAAGCACAACTGGAATCTAGTCAGGAACAAAGAAACCAGGAAAGCTAATTCAACAGGACAAGTTAAACATTCCCCTTTGTGTGCCACTGGGGCCTCTGGCTGCTGTCATGAGATGCCTCAGCTTTTCCCCTGGAGGTGCACTGGCCTTGGGCTCACTGGGCAGGATGATCAACATCCCAATCACCTCCTTGCAACACCTGGATTCTCCTGGTGGACTGGTCACCCCACAGCTGTGAAGCCCAAGTGGTCTGGCAGCAAACTCAGCTCTGATCACATGGCTGACCCAGGAACTTTGGAGATTTCCATGTGGCAGCTTGCCAATGTCCTCCAATTTCAACAGCCTTAAAAAGCAGGTTGTTTACCATGTCGCTCTCCCACGCAGGTTCCCACACACCATGGGCTGAGTAAGACACTGCCACAGCAAAGCATCTGTCAAGAAAAATAAATTCAGCCTCTTGTATTCCCAGCTTCTTGGGAAGAGCTCTGCCAGGAAGCAGCACCTCTTCTCATCAACACATCCCCCACCTTGGCAATGCAGCAAGGAAATACTCAGTGCTCAGGATGGGGATGGCACAATCCATCCTGAAACTTCTGCAGATGGCAGGGACCACAAATGCTCTGCCCTTCCCAGTGCCAGGGGATTATTGGGATTCCCCAGAGGGATTTCCCAATGGCTGCAGGTCAGGAGAGGCACCTTGGGAAATGCAGTTGTCCTCAACATATTCCCAGCAGCTAACACAGCCAGACCTGATTCTCTCCCCGTTCCCCATCTCCTCCCAAACGTGGTTTTCACCCTGCAATACATATTTCTCCACTTCTGAAATATGTCTCTGGGATTTCAAAAGCAGATGTCCCGAATCCAAACAAATACAGCTTTAGAAATGCTGGCTGCCACATGGAGAGGGTGTTGCTTGCCTCAGCTCAGTATCATAGAATTATAAAGGTTGGAAAAGACCTCCAAGATCATCAGATCCAACCTTTGAGTGAACATCACATTGTCAACAAAACCACAGCACTGAGTGCCACATCCAGCTGTTTCTTGAACACTTCCAGGGATGGTGACTCACCATCAGACTGCCTGGGCAGTCTGCTGTTCAGCAGCTCCAAAATGTGACACCCACCAATTTCATTGTCCCAAATAGCTGGCCCTTTCCAGCAGGTGTAAGAACAGCAGGTAAATACATATCCTGCTGCCCCATGGGCCCTCCCATCTCACTCCTCTCAACTGACAAACAAGCAGAGGGGGTGAGCAGGAAGAAAGTCACTTTCCCCAACAGCTTGTGAGAGACATCTAAAACCCACACCTTGCTTCATCTTTTTTCCCAGTCCTTCAGTGGGGAATGAACACTAAGGAGGGAATTTGTTTAGGCTGAAATGACAGGAAATGAAAGCCAGCCCGTGGTTTGATGGTCACAACAGCCCTCACACAGGTTTCAGCAGTTCAGAGCACCCTGCTTTCCTTCCAGAACTGTCTTCCCACACAGCCATTTCCCAGCCAGATCATGGGACACAGGGATTTCTCTGCCATGGCCTTCATGTCCAGGTTGCCATTAGCCCTTTTGGATGCAACTGGACCCTTCCCTTGAGGGGCTTGTTTTTCCCACTTTGCCTCCCATTCACAAGTGAAATACAGAACCAGAGTCAATGCAAGTAAGAACAGATGTAGGACTAGACTGAGGCCACCACTCAGGATTCTTCACTCAACACCTAAGAAGTCTGAGCTTGGCAGGCTGGACAAGAAATATTTTTCTGCCTTTATCCTTGCAGACTTGCAAGTTTGATCTGAAAGTCTGTACTGTGAACACACAGGAAGGACACATCTTAGACAGAAAAATTCAGCATTGCCTGACTTTTGAGAGCTTGACTTTCTAGTGATATCCTCCAAAAGAAAAGGTTTCTAGCTTTAAGGCAATTTCCTACATTTTATAAACAAAGAACATTATTATTGGAAGCAAGTTCATCTGCTGGAACTGCAGCAGTCTCCTCGGTCCTGGCTCAGCAGCAAGGTTGTGGTTTTGAGCACACAGCTCCAGGGAGAGAGGAGAGCACTAACAGAGGAGCACACACTTCCCAGGAAAGGACTGTGCTTTACTGTGTGGATCAGTGCTAGTGCCAGACACACATGCTCAACAAGTCTGGCAGCTAGACGGCAGAAACGAGCTGAGATTCTGGGATTAAAAACAGTTCCAGACTCTAGCAAGAAACCAGCTCTGATGGTCACAGCTATGCTGCTGCTGCAGCCTTTCCCTGTCCCTGCAGCTCCTCTGCAATCCCTCTGTCCATATTCTCTTCCTCCCACCTCCTTTAACCTTTTGGGCTGCTTTAAATTGCTTCTTCCTGACTCCTCCTGCCCATATCCATCCATCACCACTCCCCAGAACAATCTCCTACTTCCTTCTATCTCCCCTTATACTGCTGATCTCTGTCCTTCTTCCAGACCCTTATTTCTTCTCCAAGCAACTTTTCCCAGTGTTTCCACCATTCACTGCCCTTGCCTGTCTCAGCAGATGGAGCAAGGAGAGCAGGACACCTGCTCAGCCAGACCTCCTGCCTTCCTCCCTCCTCTGCACCACTGCCAGGGTTCTCCCTCCTGCCTTGCTGCAGCACCCAGGGCTGAGCTCAGTCAGGGAGAATTCTGGACCAAAAACCAATTTTCCCTGCTCCAATTTTCCAGTCCAGACAGCTGGTGCAGAACCAGCCCCACTCAAGGCAGCCCAAGGGAAGCCCAAGAGCATCCTTTTCAGACAGGCAGATTTACCCTCAATTATGAAACTGCCTCATTCCCTCACCTGCAACCACCAGCAGTGCTGGCAGCAGCCTCTGAGGTGGCTCAGTGCAGGTGGTGTCCACAGCACTCCAAGCCATGCTGATGGCATGCAGTTTATCCCACATCACAAATGAGTAAATTTTCCCCAAAGACAGCAGACAGGGACAGCAGAAGCTTTCATCCCTCCCTCTCTTGTCTCTGCCAAGCTTGAGGTCACCCTGGCCAAACAACGTCAGGATCTCTTTGCTCAAAGCTCTGTTTTGATTCAGCATTTCATTGTGGAAAACAAACAGAATCATTGCTGCTGAAGCTCTCCAGGAAACAAAAACAGCTGGCACTGAAGAGCAGGAAATGCATTATTTTCTGCTGGGCATGGTCTGGAACAACCTAAAACAGAGGTGTATAAATTGCAAGTGTGAGTATTCACCTCCTAAAGCCTCGCCAGAAGATGAGCTCTGCTCTCTACAGCTCCATGCCAGCTCACCTAATACTGAAGACCAATTTTTTGCCCTTGGCTATTTGGGAAGTGTTGCCCCCCTCCACTGAGATGCAGAACTGAACTGCTCAACACCCTCACCATGCTGCAGGCTGATTCTGCTGATCCTCCTGATGCCTGTGGAGCCAGAGGGAACCTTGGGTCTCCCCACAAGCACCAACAATGCCTGAATAGCTCCCAGGTAAACTGAGGTAATTAAACACTGCAGCACAACAGCATCTTGTCACCTTCAGGGGGAAAAGGACTTCTGAACAGGCTGGGCTGCCAGGCACCCAGACACAAGGAAAATCCTTCACTGTGGTGGTACCACCAAAATCAGGAGTCTCCTCCAGCAGCCAGAGCTGAGAGACTCGGATATTAAATAGGATACAGCTTAACTTGATAGTTGGTGAAGCCAAAATTATATGTATATATACACATTTTTTTTAATTTATTTTTATATATAACAAAACAAACAGCATGGTTTTGTTGGTATTTTTTCCCTGCAGTTTTTGGCACAGATTTACACAGTGATCCCTGGTAAAACACTGAGGCTTTTGGACAGGCATTTTATCTGTTTCATCACTCAGGCACCTCACAAACTGTGGTCCAGAGAAATTCAGGCACAGCCTGAGGTGTGCTACTGTCAGGGCATCCCCTTCATCCCAGTCCAGGGTATCTTCCAGGTGTCCTCAACAACACTGGGTCCAGAGAGGGATGGCCATGAAACAGCATCAGGGAGCAGCAACCAGGGGGGCTGTGCCATCATCCCTGGATCCCAGCACTCAGCTCCTACAGCTTCATGCTCCTTCCATGCCACACTCACCATCCTGCCCCACTGCAGCACAAACACCAGCTCCAGCACAGCCCTGTCCTCCAAGGCCAAGGAGGTTTCAGCTCCTCTGGGAGCTACTGTCACCTCTTCCAGGAATCACATTAAAACAAAGCAAAGAAACCTCTGTTCCTCATTACAGCCAGGAACACTGAAATCCCATGGCTGATTGCAAGCTTGCATATTTATCTCTAGGTTTTCTAGCCCAGACAAAACACAGCCCACTGAGGAAGTGAAATTAACCCTGACATTGCTGTTTGTTGTATTTTTACAGAGCCTGGGTATCTCTGCAGCTGGCAGACCTTGGCAAATTACTGACAAGAACCTCTTGGCATTGGACACACTGCAAGAGCTGTGGGGCTCACATGGATCATTTTCTGAGAAATAAAAGTACTTTTGTGGATATGTGGCAGGCTGGAGTGCTGTTCTCCTCCTGCCTCTGCATTACAATCTCTCCATAAACACAAAGCAAATCACTTCATTTCCCAGGTCTGGCTCTTTCTGCTACCACAAATCAACAGCTTTGTTTGATTGCTTTCCTGTTGAAATACTTTTTCCCTGTGAAAATTCATAATTTCACAAACTTGCCTTGATTTGTCTCCTTTTTTTAATGACAGAGAGATGTATGCGAGATATCAGAATTCCAGGGTGCAAGAACATTTGGGTTCTCAGCAGTATTTACATGTGAGATGCAATGTGCACATTTTGAAAGTTTCACTTTGAAATACAAAAAGAGAAACTCATGGAGGATTCAGGATGAGGACAGAGCTGTTCTTGCTTCCCCTGGCTTGGCTGATAAACCTCTGTTGGGGTGTGCAGAGTGTAACCTCCAGGAGACCAACACCTGCTCAGGACTTCAAGATCAGCCTCTGGAAACCTTTCATTTTTTAACTTGACATTTTAATTTTTAACCTGACATCTTTCAGCAAGGCTGGGGATGCACCTGCCAGCCACACAGAGATGCACAGCATTTGTGGATTACATTCCTGGTCCCTGCAAGGGCTTAATCTTCTCAGGGCACACTTAGAGTCTATTTTCTCCCCCATGGGACTCACTATCCTGACCTATCTCCATCTGAAAATGCAGAGCTGAACCAACATGGAGTGGAACTGGAAACCCCTTGCCTATAGCAGGTGTGACAAGTGTAAAGCACTGAAAAAAGTGTAGATATTGGAAAAAAATACAAGAGTGTAGAAATGCATGTCTGCTGCTGGTCTCTGCCACGTAAGACTTTGGGTTAGACATTAAAGGCAGAACTTTATCTTATTCTGCACTGATATGGCCTCTTTGGACCAGCAGGTTTTCTAGGTGCTGTCTACCACAAGCTTTAAAACTCTGCTAGAGCCAGTAAACCAAAAGAGTAGCTCCATAGAGGGGATGAGAACACAGCATTTTATTTTTATTCCTGGTTCCTAGTTTCCAGTATTTATTCCCTTAACTATAAAAGGTGGGCTGAAAGCAATCATTATTGCAGTTTACAGAGGACTGGTAAAACTTTTTTTTCCTCCCTGTTGTGCAAGGCCCTGATAACAGATCTGTCAATAGAAATTTTATGGGGCTGAGGAGCTACATTATAGTGCAGAGCAAGGATCTTGTTAGCACAATACCTATGTTCCACTTTAAGGCTGCAGACCTTTAGTGGTACCTGCTGGAGAAAACATTATTTCTTGAAAAAAAAAAACTTCAGCTTAGAAAAATGTATTCTAAGAAAATGACAGCAAAAGGCCAAGAGCCTCTGTGTTTGAGGACAGACCATTTTCATGTGCCAGCTGAAAAACAAAGAAGCATTTCCTGGTCCAGAAGCAGGTTTGGGCTTCCTGAATCTGCTTCTTACCTGCAGGTAAGCAGGTTCAGCTTCCCCCTTGGGGGATGGAACTAGATGATCCTAAAGGTCCCTTCCAATATGATTCTATGATTCCTTGCTGCTGCAAACCCTACCAACATGAAATATTTAGTAATAGGTACTATATCCGCTCTACCAGCTCACTTGGCTTTTCAATATTCTTGTTTTTCTATTTCTTGCCTAGAACTCAAATTTGTCATTGTCTTCACTGGCACTGGAAGAAAAGAAACAACCATTACTTACCTGAGAACAATGAAATTAAAACTGCACTTCGAGCCAGAATTATCACTTTGAGTGACAACACGAAAAAAAATTTAAAAAGGCAAATTGCAAGAGTTCAAAGCACTAAAATAGAAACACTATTTTCTACAAGGCTTGCTTCATTCATTAATTCAGTCAAATACTTAATTTGTATTAATTTAATTAGCTTTCCTCAGAATTGAACAGAGCAAACAGAAAGAGGGGTGGCAAACTGAGGGCACACAGGCAAAGCTGCCAGGGGACTGGGCTGGCTCTGGGACTCCAGCATGGCAAGGGGAGAGGTTCCATCCCTCCAGGCACACACCTGGGGCCTCTCAGGGTCCAGCCTGACCTTGCTGCAGCCAAACAGCCTGGCCCAGGCACCACCACCAGCTTTTGGGAATCTCCCCTGATTTCTCAAAGGGGTGCAGAGGCACAAACCACAGCAGTGGTTCACCCCCACACTGCAAGGCTTTTTATTTCAAATTAATTATATCCTGCCCAAGAAGAGCTAATTCAGGGATTGCACTCTCACAGCTGAAACCAGGATTTGGTGAGAAAAAGCAACAAGCACTGGAGAGCAGGTCTGAATTCATGTCACAACCCGCTGGGGCACCTCAAGAGCACCACGTGTGTAAGAGAGCAATAAAGCAGATTTTTTTCCCTTTAAAGAGGGCCTGCAAGAGTTGAGATCTTGTGGATTATCTCAGAGATCCTGGCACACACATGGGATCACAGGGAGGGAGGGAAGCAGCAGTCTCTGGGTTCTGTTAAACCAGAGCCCCTGCAGTGCCCAGGGCTGGGCAGAGCTTGGTGTGGTCCCACACACTGCACCCTGCTGATAACATGCCTCACATCCATGGATGGGGCACATCCACAGCAAAAACACACCTCAGAGGAGGCACCTGCACTATTTCCAAGAGAGCAGAGGCAAGGAGACACAAACAGAGAGGGATAAGAAATGCTAAAGACACCCTAGGGGTGTAAAAAGAGTATGAAAAGCTTTCAAAAGGAATCGTATGACTTGAAAAAAAAATCCTAATAGGGTGAAATAAAGGAAACTCAGAAAAGAGTAAATAAATTCATTTCACAAGGGGTGGGAAATTAATCCCTAAGCAATTCCTGAAGTCTGGCAGGCAGAAATCAGTCCTCACCTGGACTGAAACAGCTCTTGGATCAGTGAGGGAGAGGGTTGGGGAAGAGTGTGCTTCCTTCCACCCCAGCTGGGTGCCAGGACCACCAAGGATTTGTCACCCCTGAGGACCTCAGGAGCTGAGCTTTGCTGATCCTTGTGTGTCCCTCCCAACTGAGAGTATTCTGTGATTTCTGTGAGAGGTAATCTCCCAAGGTAAGGAGGTTTTTCATTTTAATTTTGCACTGGTTGCTTTACACAGGAAACGTCAGCTGAATGAGGGTAGTTAATATAATCAGATACAGCTTAGCACAGCAAGTATATCCAAGCAGAGAAAATAAAGAGAGGCAGGTACAATTCCTGTAGGCTTCCCTCACTTCCTATTGCTCTTTTCTTTTTCTGAAAAACTACATGTATTTTTAACACATCAAACAGGCAGGTCTCCCTGTCTCAAAACAGCAGGGCAGCACTGATGGACAGAAGAGCCACGTGGGAACCTGCAAAGAACTAACCTCTTTCCCAGCTGTGTGTTTCCTACACTGCCCTCACATCCTGACAGAACTCAAACCTCTGTCAGACTCACAGCAGTGACACCCTGCTCCCCCATCCCTACTGCAGGTGAGAAGAACCAAACTGAGATTTTGGCCAGAAGAACTTTTTATCAAACCAAGAAACCACCACTCATGAAGTCCAAGCACCACCAAGACTGCCTGTTTTGAGTAAGGAAAACAGGACAAACAAAACAGGACAAACAAAACAGGACAGTCTCAGGTGGGCCTAAAACCCCAGTCTTGATTGTTTTGTTGGGGGTTTTGTGCATTTTGCTGGTTTTTCTTCTTATCCCTCCCTATTTCCTCCCTCTCTTTGCCCACTTTTTGGACTTTTACTTTACTGGAGGCAGACATTGGTGCCTGAGACCCTGTGAATTTGGCTATTTCCACAAACAAAACCACTAGCTCAGCATAAGTGAAAGGGAGCAGGGAGGAGGATGTGGCAGTGGCTGCACTCCAGATCAGGGGAACAAGCAAGAAACCATTTTTTGAGCTTTCATGTCATGAATTATCCTCAAACTTTTTGCCCAAAAAACCCTTAAAATGTCAAATACAATTCAGAGCCTCCATATTTCCAGCAGAAGAGACAAAAGTAGAATTAAACATGATGTTATGAATGAGACCTCTCTGTGTATCAGAGGGAAACCCCTTCTTCATAAATACCTCCTTTACCCAATGACTGGGTAAAGTCTGCAATCAGGCTTGCCCTGGATTAATTCTTTTCTTGGAAACTCTAAATGTGACCATACATGGGAGCAACCAAGCAAGAAAAAGCCCAAGAGCCATCTTTGATCTTCCTGTTCTGTAAGTCTACACATCCTCAAGAACAACAGAGGAAAAAGAAGTAAATCATTTCCAACATTTCCCTTGGAAAGCAGTAGCTGTACAAACATCTGAGTTCTTCATTCCTCATCTCTGAGACCTTGTTAGCAACATGCTCAGCCACCAGCACAGGGCTGAAACACACTCTGGATTTATGATCATGCTCACCATCCCTGTTCAGCCTTGCTTTAAGTGGCCAAGCATGTGGATACAAACTGGCATGTAAGATAAAATCCCTCCAGTTTGTTCTCTTTCCATCCCAGGCTCTGTCATAGGAAAATTAAAGCAAATTTCTAACATCCTTTTCATCCCTGCAAGAAATTCCACCAGGCCTGCCCAGCACACCTTGGCACTCTCCCTGTTCTCTGCTTACAAATATAAAGATTTCTTGGGTTGCTGCAGCACAGATCACATCCAATCTTATAACTGGTATCACAATAAACAACAGGGACATCAAAACCATCACACTGTAAAACACAGTTACCAAATAAAGGCTGCCTGGATACTTTTTTGGGGCAGCTGTCACAATAAAAACTTGCAAGCTTCCTGTGCAAAGTGAACCCAGGAAACAGAAAAGCTCGTGAAGTAGATGTGAACCATTAAGGAATAAAAACCATCCAGATGTTTTAAACATGCTCTGTTTTCAAACATGCCCTGCTTGCTCCTCAGCCTGCCCTTCAAGAGGCAGCCAGGTAAAAAGCACGAGTGACAAAAACAATCTGTCTGAAGGACAACTTCAGGAAAATAACCCAAAGCGAGCAGGACCCGGCTCCCCAGGAGTGAGATCAGAGCAGGGGGCACAGGCAGCTCCAGCTGTCACCAACAGCCCCTTCCAGATTTCCCCCACCACCCAGGAAAGCTCAGGAACACCACAGCATGTGGCCCCTGAAGAATCCAAACATCTGCCCTGCTCTGGAACTGATGGCAGGGACACAGAGCAGAGTCCAGCTCTGAAGGGAAACAAGCCAGAGGAACTCCCTTACCTTCTGTGAAGCTTCCTGTAAGAGTTATGACAACAAACACTTTGCCTTCTGGCTCCAAATCCACCTGCAAAAAAGGAAAGGAAATGTTAGAAAATTGGGGGTTTTTGAGGCAGAAATTCTCCTTGGGATTTTGCCTGACTAACTCTGCCAGCATTCTGTAATATTTGAGTGTATATATATCCTCATGCACACCTTAATTGAAAAATAAAAATAAAATCAAGCATTCGGTGCTCAGATTGTTCAGCATTCAGGGCTCCATTAAAAATAAGGAACTTGAGTGCTCCTTTTTCCTGGAAGTGCTGAACAATCTCAACCTTGTTAGAGGAAACAGAAGTTTAAAAAATATAAAATACAGTTCATAATGTTCCAATTTGTGAGATGAATGAAGCAGGACTACCAATAAATTCTCTGAAAAGATCAATGTGCAGCTGTTTAGAGAATTATGTGGATATTTCCTCTCTATTATATTTTATCTCAGTGAAATTGTTTCAGTCTCTCAAAATACCATCATCGCTGAGGCAAATGCTGATTTCTTACATAAATCACCTTTTGGCCTTAAACCATAGGAAATAGAAAATTGTTACTGCTGTTACCTAAGGACTTCTTGTTGTTTAATCTAAATTAGATAGAGATAGAGATACAAAACATAATTTTAGGGATCAGAGATTCAATCCCAATGTCAGTCAGCCTGTCCTTGAAAGAAAGCAATTTTTTTTGTGAGTGGATTTTTCATTTTGAGATACATTTTTAATAAAGGTCTTGCTTTTGGTGGTGTGGGGTTTTTTTTATTTATTTGCCAGCTGAAATGACAGCTAAGGATTCCTGACATTTGAGTCAGGCTGCCACACAGAAATCCCAGTTAAAAAACAAAACCAAAGAAAGAAGTAACAAGGCACCCCACAAATTTCCCACAAATTTCAAGGTTAAAATTAGCAAACAGAAGCTTCACACACCTCGTGGGTATTGATCACCTGTGCAGAACAGGAATCTTGAAAATGGAGCTCTCTGGGGGAATGAATAAAGATTGCTCATCCAAACCCTCCCTGCTCCTCCTGTACAACCACAGGATGATGAGCTCAGGCTGCCTCCTTTTCCAGGGGTAGCACACGGTGTTCCCTGTGAGCCCTTTGATTCCTCTCCAGTGTAAACACACAGCACATCCCTGAAATAAACCTCCAACATCAACCTGAGCTCCCTGAGCAGGGGCTATGGACCACCCCTGGCCCAGACATTTACTCCTGGTTTCCAAAAAACACTGCTGCCATGAACTAAACTGGCAATAATATTAAGAGACTGGAAAAAACAGAAAGGTGAATCCCAAAGAGGAGCCAAACAGCCAAGCTACAAATGGAAGGAGAGCACCTGCACAGTTGTAGGGGGGAGGAGGTGTCTGAGCTGGGCTGGCTCTGCAGGGTTAAGGTACAGAATGCTGACACAGCCCAGAAAAAACACATTTGTGGGGTAAGTGAAGGGGAAGCACAGACAGCCATACATTTCCCGAGCCCACAATTTGTTGCAGAAGTAGAGAAATCGTAATTTAAACTGCTGGGAATTTGTTAGGATGAGCAGAAGAAATATTTCCAGCAAATAAATGAGTAAACATCACAATCACATAATTCCAGCTACGGTTCCAAGATGCCACGCACACACTTTTATCAGTGGGACACATAGCAGGGAAGCTACAGCTTCTTGGGAAAATCCCACCAAAATGCTGATTTTATGGACAGTACAATCCCCACTAAAAGAAAAAAAAATTAAAATCAGTCTCACAGGGAAAATTTAAAGCAAATATTTAGCCTTGACTCAATATTAATTTTTGTGCTTGTTTGCACTGCATATTACACTGGTTTTAGTAAGCTGTGTTTGAACAGCCCTCTGTGTCCATTAATATTGAAGACATTCCCCAAATAGATTTCAACTCCAGCAATACTATGCATCATTTTTGCCTAAATTTCAGTGCCCTAGAGAAATGTGCAGTTTTGTAAAGAAATGTTTCTTTCCAAAATATATAATAATATATAATAATATATAATAATACATAATCATGCAAATTGATTTATGGGATACCAAGAATTCAGGCTTTATGGAAAAATCCTTACTTACTTAGGTTTCCAAAATCACTCTTCAGTGCTTATCATTTTCCTGCCAGTCTCCATACAGGATATGTCCGACTCCTGCTTCCACACTGACAAAGAGGAAGCCTCTTCTTTCCTCCTTTCTTCTAACACACAATATCTCTGCTGGGATGTGGAATAAATTCTGTACTCCTTATTCAGTCTTATTGTCAGGATTGTCAGGACTCAAGCATCTGGGATGAGGCCAGGAGATGCAACAAAAGCATCACCCACCTTTGACACAGGGCACAGACAAAAACTGGCCCAAAGTCCTGACACACCTTGTTCTCCATCTCTGCAGAGAGAATTCCTCTGCCCCTAGCACAGCACAGTCCTCTGCCTACAGCAGTCTTACAAAACAGAAACAAACTAATTCAGAAAGCAATAGCAGGAGATTTATGAGGGTTATAAAACAATCTCTGTCCCTTCCAGACTCCAAGATTAAAGACCAGTCAAATCCCCTACACCTACTAAGCAGCTGTGCTCATGTTGTACCACAGTCCAAGAGCTCTCAGCCAAGAGGACTTGAGCTACACTCAATATCTTCTTACACAACATCTAAGGGGGATCTAATTAAAAATTACAGCTGAAAGGCTCTGAAATGAAGCTGAAGCCCCAGCATGCCAGGAGCTGCTGAAACTTTGGCACACCAAGGCTGATGGATGCAGGACCAATGGGGAATTCCTGTCCTAGACAAGAGTTTAAACCAGACAGTCTTAAGGGTTTCTCTAGTCTTAAATTGATAGCAACAGAACAACAAAAGATAACATACAATGAAATGAAATTAAATAATAACAGACCACAGGGAAAAGTCTGGCTTTTGAACTTGCTGTGATCTCCTTTAAGGATGAATTTGACCAGCTAAGTAGCAGCCAACTTAGTACCTGAGATAACTCTCAGACATGTGGAATGTGCCCAAAACAGAAAATAACACCTGACCTAAAAAACTGAAAGGAAAATGTCTGACCAGAGACCTGAGCCAGCCTGAAAAACACCAGCAGCTCTCTGAGAGCAGCACTTGCCTGACAGGACGTGCTTCCCACCATCATGGGGACACCCTGAGCCGTGGCCACACCACCACAGTGTCCTCTGCCTGTGAGCTGCTCACACTTGCTGAACAGCAAGTGCCTCTCTCCAGCCCTGGGGGTGACCACAGGCAGCCCTGCAGCACAGCCCCTCCTGCTCCTGCCCCTGCTTCAGACCCTCAGCATCACCTTCACACCCTCAGCACTGCCTTCACACCCCCAGCACTGCCTTCACCCTTGCAGAGCAGCCACAGTTTGTAGCACACACTTCAGGAAACTTGACCAACCCAGCAGCTGCAGCTGGGCACACAGAAATTGCCCAGAACCATCTGAAAGCAGAGAGCCACAGATCAGGAGTTTGGTACCCCACTGCTTCCCCAAAAGGAGGAATTCCTGATACAAGCCCTCCTTCAATCTTTCCAGTCATCAAAGCACTTCCAGCACCAGTACCTACTTTCACAGACAGAGAGGGCTTCTCACCGTGTTCTGTTACTTAATAAGACCTGAGCACCTCAAAAGGAAGCAGCTGCCAAAGGACTGGCCCTCCAGCCATGGAAAGGATAACCCTACCTGGGCAGGCAGCCCAAGCCCTGACTCCACAGCTCCAGTGGTTCCAGCACCTCCCAGCACCAGCAAACACCCTCGGGATCCAGCCTCCCAACAGCAGCGTGGGTGTAACACAAGCATCACGCAGACACCAAGTTTTGCTCCTCACTTCTTTTCTGTTTTTCATTTCCCAGCATTGACATTAAAGGCAAACCCCTACATTTTCACAGAGAAACAGGGTGTCGTAGTGTTAAATGTTAACAGAGTTAATAAAGTCCAAAGTAGACCATGAAATCAGTTTGGGTCAACAAAGCAGCTGATATTCTTTCTTAAAGAAAGCAGGAGAGGCTCAGAGAAACTCAGCCTGAAGGTAGCACAGGTGATGCTCAGGGGGAACTCCTACACCATAATATGAGAGATAAGTGATACAGGAATGTAACCATCCATATGTATTTGACACAATTATCAAAGAGTAATATGTACAGAGAAAAGTTTCCTAATGCCAAGATCTATCTGGCATGGGATAACTTATTTTAGGGAATCACAGGGTTATGCCTAGAAGGTTTAGTATCAAAGCCAAAGGAAAGTCCTGTTGTATTGGGAGCAAAGGAGAAGTATGAAATTCTATGCATGCCTGATACTGTGAATGCTGTGAGGTGCAGTGATCACAGAATAAATCAAACTGAACTGGTGGCATGCAGTATCAGACCACTGGCAGGTAGATTTGTAAACAATCATTACCCTCCCCTCTCTTCAGCACTTTCATCCTCAGCCTGGATCCCCAGGGAAGAACCAGGAGGAAAAACATAGACTTTCTGTCTGGTTTAGAGGTAACTTAGCTCACTGGGAGATGAAAGTGTGCTTATTGATAGTAAATCCTTTAGTCACCCTCAAGGAAATGAAGGCAGCACATTTGTCCACAGCACAATGGGTGGAAAAGATCAACTGCTGGAGATCAGCTGTACCTGTGAGAACAGCAGAGATTTTGGCCCAGAGCTAAACACAGACTTTAACTCCTGTTGAACCTCACAGCCATACCAGGGAACACCAGCACTGGAGGATTTTGGCAGGTGGGCAGGTAAGGATGATGAGTTCAGCCACGGCTTCATTTCACTTCCACTGTGAGGCACAAGCCTTTGCCAGGACGGTGTGCTGGGAGTTAGGAGCTCCACTCCTAACCCAAACCACTCACATGGTGCCCCGTGCCTGAACTTGCCAGGACTGTGCTGTTCCATGTGACTTCAAAGGGAGCTGCCAGGGACTGGTTTCCCACAAGGAGGGGCCCCAGTCACCACCTCACACACCTTCTTCCCCAGAAAAGGGCTCTGCTGACACCATTCCCAACAACAGGGCAGGTGTTATTTACTCCCCTTCCCTGCATTACAAAAAATAAGCTAGTTCAGGAGCGGAACAGATGCAGGGAGACCAAAACAGGGCTCCTTAATCACATGCCTTCACACACATAATAAAAACTTGTCATGCGTGATTCATCAGTGGAAGAGGTTTGGAAAACAAATTCAGAAGGTGGGTAATCTCTCAGGCAACATATCAACACCCAGCTGAAGCATCCACTGAACTTGAAGAGCAGGAATAGTGAGCTGGCCTCCGAGAGAGCCCGGCCTGCCCCTGGGAAAGGATGGGAAGAGGCAGATCCAAAGGGTGCCTGCCTGCAAGTTGCTCACTCTCCAAAATCAAGATGTGGTAGATAAGGTGGGCCTCCAGGATGAAAATACACCTTCAACACTGCACCTGGCAAGAGCATGAAATCTCACAAACACAAGTTTACAAGATTTCTTTTTTTTTTTCCCCTCCCATCCCCACAACAGATAACCCAGCCTGGCAAGTCTGATCTGAGGCACATCGGAATCAGTGGGAATCTTTTTATTGTGTTTGGATCGGTCACAAAAGATGACTGTGTTTACCCTGGAGCCTAGAACATCCTTTCTCCCATTGCTGCCCCGTCCTTCCTTCCCCACAGGCACAATCCATAAGCATCCTAGAAGTACAGCCTTTTTTTAAAGCATGTCAATGCTGACATGCCTTCAAAAACAGAACAGGCCAGACACTTGCAGTGAGTAAAGCAAATATAAAAGCTACCTAGGGACTTCATTACTTTAATTAAACAAGTAGCTATATCTTTTGACTTCCTACATAATTTTTAATTTTAATTAACAGAACTGCATATGTAATCAGTCATTTGTAGAGGCAATTCCCAAGGCTCTGTTCAGTCGAAAGAGCTGAAAATCTGGGTTAGGCTAAAGCTGGTTTTTCACATGCCTCCAGTTATTTCTTGTCATCTTTCTTGTTTAAGCTCTTACCAGATCATGCTTATGGAATGTCAGATCTTTCTGTATTTTAATAAGGTAGCACCTCCTTGGACAGGTCAAATGGCAATTTTCTCAGCCAAATACACGGTGTCTGGATTAATCACTCCCTCTTATACTTTTTGAGGCTGACAGACACCTGTCTATCAAGTCAGACACCTTTGAAAATCCTCAGGGCTGTCTAGTACAAAGGGGATTTTGCATTTCCAGACCAACACATTAAAGTGTTTTTCCTACAAATGCACAGCATGCACTTTTTAAGATTCAAATTAGGGCGCCTAAAAAAAAAAAACCCAAAAAAAAACCCAAAACAAAACAGCAAACACACACACAACAGGGTACCAAGTATCTTCTTATTGCTGCAAAGGCTGGCAAGTGCTCAGGGCAGTATTTGGGGCTGGGGCTGACATGGACAGCACTGGGAAAAGGCTGCAAATCCCACCTGCACTCAGCAAGTCCATGTACCCTGAGCCTTGAGGCACACCTGAACAAAGTTTAACACTCTGCAGCTAAACTCACACATGGGTGGAAAGTCAGTCTCTCTCAAAACTCCTATAACCAGTTATTCCAGCTATTATTGTAATATTGTCATTCTAATTTTTTGTTTCAGGACAGCTGCTTAAAATATTACTTTTGTTTTTGTTGAAGCTGCCTAATTATAAGCTGTGCACCGGCTATGAACAAGCATGCATAACTAATGACTCTTAGCCAATCCTGGACTCTTTAATCAATTTTAGTCTGGTTTCATCCAAGAGATTACCCACCTCTACAGGAGATTTGCTAAGGTAGGAACAAGATTTATTATCCTGTGAAAACTCCTGCCAAGAAAACCTGTTTGAAGAGCTACAAATACAGATAAAAAAAGAGGTTTCAAACCTTCAAAAAAAAAAAAAATAAAACTTTCAAAAGCAGGAGTTAGAGCCTGCTCCCATGGTGTTGCAGCAATTTATACTGCTTTTGAGAAATAGCTGTAAAGCAATGAATGATTTAAAAGTAATGGTTCCAGGAAGATGTTCTTTAGCATATTTGGAAAAAAATTATTATCAAGTTAAAAAAAGAGAAACCCAGACACGACTGGTTCAGGGACTATTATGTTCTTGTTCTCCTTATATTTTCAAAGAAAACAACAACAACAACTCTCCACAGGGATTTTTTTACCTTTTTTTCCCAAGTTATGTGGCAGGGAGAGAGGATCCAATTGCCTGTTTAAAAATCCCATGATACTGAAGCTTCTTGAGTACAAGGCACTGATCTCAACAGCACCACCACTGAGTAAGAACCCCCTCCTTTAGAAATGTAAGTGAAATTCAGAATAAAGGGGAGGGGGCAGTGTGGGAGAGTCTGAGAATGTCATGCACACACTGGAGTCTGCAACAGAGATGAGCTTTCATCCACAACCTCTTACAAGTGTGGGGCTAGAAATGGCCAGGCTGGCAAATGGGCTGAGGAGAAAACACAAAAATTGACCAGACCCCACCAGTGAGGGTCCATTCCCTGAGGGCACAGAACACGCCAAGCGTGGGATGGCTCTGAGAAATGCCACAAACAGCAAAGCTGCTGGAACCTCCCCAGTGGCCAGGGGAGATGCCAGGCAGAGAGAAAAGGCTGCTCTGAGCCTCCCTGAGCAGCCCCTGCAGAGAGAAGGGGCAGGAAGCCCCCAGCTCCCTCCCACAGCCCGTGTGAAACCAGAATCGTGTGGGCAGGATGGATGCTGCCTTCCCCCACCACAAGCACATACAGGCAGAGCTTTAGCTCTGCTGAGCACAATTAAACCTTAATTATTCACCATGCATCTTTGTAACACCGTGCCAAATAGCCCCATGTCCAGCCCATCACTGTATTTTCCTTCCAACTCCTCTTGTCTTCCTCCTACAGCTAGTTGTTTTTTTAAGGGATGGGAAGGAAAATCACAGATTACTTTAATTTCCCAAAGGCAAATGCTGACATCAATGCAGGACCACTAAATTAAAGGATGGCAAATGCAGGGCTTCATTTTCAGCTGTCTGAACACTTGATTACAGCAAATACACCCATGCTCACATTCAGTAGCTGCTATCAGGCTATCAGCTTTGCATATGCAAGGTATGGAAATCTGCCTGCAGACACCTGTGTGTGTAATTGCAGGTAAAAGAGGCTGAAAGTGGGACAAGGTCTCTGCTCTTGAGGGGACTTCAGAGCATTGACCGACGAATAAATAACAAAAATCTTCTATTTCCATGCAATTAACAGTGACAACATACCAATAAACCTCAACAACCAGTTATTACCAGCAAAACAAGAAGCTTTCAATAGCTGTTGAGCTGGAGTTGCAGAGGAATGATGCTGACAGCTCACGTTTTAGATCTATCATTGAGCACACAATACAGGGATTGCCCTTCTCTATCTCCAAGATCTGGAGATTATCAAGAAGAGTATTTTCTGTCTCTTACATGAACCCAATATAACTTGGCAGAAAAACCAGGAAATTGTGCCACTTCTTCTGTTTACAGTTATAAAGGAATAAATTCATTGACTGGTGCCAAGTAGGCAAGTTGGTGGCACTTCCCACATGGAAACATTCCAAGGGCCACCACAATGAGGCCATGAGCAGAGCTACCTCAAAGTAAGGCAGTGACATAGCTGAGCTTAGAACTGAGGCAGTGTCCTCCAGGAAGGAAAGGCCAGTGAAAAAGCAAGCCCAGGTGGCCCAGTGCACACCAGAGCCCTGGGTTTGGCCCAGAGGGGAACAGAACCAGCACCGGGCAGAAATACAGAAGGAAAATCAAAAAGATTGGGCAGAGAAGCAGCAACAGTTCTCTCAGTCTTGAGAAGTCTTCCAAGGCACAGCATTCACCTTCAGCTTTAATTAACCTCCCTAACAAATCTAGGCAGACTTCATGAATCATTTATGACTTTGCATTAAGCAGCACAGTCTGCACACGGCCTGAGGTTCTGTGTCCAGGGCACTCTTGCTGGTTGCCCAGGGACCATCACTGCACAGCTACAGCAGGACAGCACTTAGGGGCAATCCACTGGGTTGTACAGCATCAGGCAAAGCCCACAACACCCTGTTCATGGATCCAACCCAAGCAGCAGAGACCCCTAAAGCAGCTGAATCACTGTGAAAAGACCCCCTCTGCAGCTGTCTCCCCACAACTTTGCTCTCTCACCTACTCCTGTTGTTCTGCACTATCCAGTGGTGGGAAATATTTTCTTGTTATTCACAGGTTTTATTGCATAATCCTGAACTTCTAAGAAATTATTCTCATTTGAGTCTCCATTAGGTCTGTCACTATTTTTAAAATACCTTCCTACTACATGTAATTCATTTGGTGTACTGCTGCTTTTCCATTTTTATCCAATAGCTCTTTCTTCTTACTAAAACCAGGCCACAGCAGATGAGATCATGAACCATTAAGAACCATTAGTTCTCCAGATAGAAATGCATCAAATTTCTCAACACCTCAGGTAGAAAGGGGAAAGGTCACAACTTTCTCCTACTCCAACCATTTCTGTCACTGAAGAGCCAAATACCATCCTTTTATCAATAGTTAAAGTTAAGTCCTGGTGGTGCAGCAAAAGGCAATCTGATGGAAAAGTTCAGTTATTTATGATGCTTGATCACTAATAAGGAGCACTGTAGGACTAAAAAAAGAAGGATTCTGGAGTGAGGTGTGATCAGCATCTCGATGCCAGGAAGAAGGGGCTCCAAAACACAGAGGTACTGACCCAAACCAACAGCTCTGCAGAGGGCTTGATTTACAGGCACCTTCCTTCTTCTTCTTTCCCTTCAACATCAAGTGTTGGAAAGACCTTTATTGATCTTTACTGCACTGGGGACAGCAGGAACCCTAAAAAGTGGATAGCAGAAGTTTCAGGAAGGCCCACAGTGCTGGCTGTCACTGAGGCTGCCACCCTGGTGTCACATCCCTACAGCGCTGCTGCCGTGACACCTCCAGATCCTGCACTCCAAACACATCACACACATCCCACACATCTCCACCTTTCCAACCAAAGGCAGCAAAGCCCCTCTGGGCGCCAAGCACATCTCACATTATCAGTTTTACAGAAAAGGAAAGCAATGTATGGGGATGGCAGGAGCAGAGGTAGAAAACAGGGGTTTGGGTCTTCAAAAACCAGACCTAGCCCACTGCACAGCAGCCACACTGCTTGGAAAAGTGCAAGGGAAACTCAGCAAAACCCACAAAAGCAGCATGTACCTGGACTCCACAGTAGTCCAGAGATCAAGAAGAGTCAATTGCTCCAAAGCACCAGAACTCTCAGTCTTTTCAGTGACTTTAAAGCCTCGAGCTAAGTGCACTGAGGGGCACACAACAGCACCCCTTGTCAGCATCACAATGAATTAATTCATGTGCTAGATCAAGTTATCAGCAATATTTCTGGCAAAACCTAAGATTTCAAATGGCAT
The DNA here is from genome assembly GCA_013389925.1 of Aegithalos caudatus. Lineage (NCBI taxonomy): Eukaryota > Metazoa > Chordata > Aves > Passeriformes > Aegithalidae > Aegithalos > Aegithalos caudatus. The sequence continues at coordinate 209,430 of WEIU01017536.1, read as the reverse complement.
GACTCAGGGGCATGCCAGTCTTTGGAAGCACAGCTCCCAACACAGCTCACATTCCAATTTAAAGTGTTAATCCCATTACTCATCCTTAGTGAGGATACAAAAAGGAGAGATTAAATCCAGCAGCTTTCAACCTCGGCATGGGCTGTAACACCATGGGGAAGCCTAAGCACCTCAGCTCTGGTATTTTTTCCCAGATGTGGAATTAATCACAGTGAGTTCCTTCTTCTTCCTCTCACTTCCTCACCTGACAGTTTCTTAGCACTGAAATTATTAAGGACTAACATTTATACCCAGCCATTATTAATCCACCACATCCCCTCTCTATTTTGCAAGATGATCTGCCCAATGATTTGAGACAGAAGGATGAAAAGAAAACTATCAAATATGAGTGGCATCCCACAGAGGAGAACCTGCTTGGGACACAGGGAAAGATGAAAATGTTTAAAAGTACTTTAGGCCACATTCTCCCTCTCCCACTCCCTGCCAACCAGTTATGGGATTGCTCCATATCCCTGGTACACACATCCCAGAACATCATGTAAAAGCAGCAGCAGTTTCTGGCTGCATAGCCAATTAGATACTTCCAAAGGTACAAAAAAAAAAAAAAAAA
>WEIU01017536.1:192180-208803 GCA_013389925.1 Aegithalos caudatus | reverse complement strand
AAAAAGGAGTGCCAAGGCATGCACTCCCCCAGCATTCCTGAAGGTATGATGCTTGCTCATGGTGTCCAGATGTTTCTGCTCATGTCTCTGATCCAATCCCACGAGGTCCAGTGCTGGGAGCCACAATCAAGTCTTCAGGCAGCAAAAAGAATGTAGGTTGCAGCTGACAACACCCAGAAAGGACACACCACTGCCAGCATTTGCTTTGCCAAGTTAGATCATATCCTATTTGTAGAGTGGGTCTTGTTTATGGGTTTGGTTTTCTCTTTGGGGTTTTTTTTTGGTGGGAATGATGGAAGAGTACAATCAAAATATTTCTGTGAAACAGCAGTTAGCAAAAAGGGTGTAGAGGTGAGTTTTTTCATGGGGAAGAACAGTGGGTTGGATACCAGTACCAAAAAAAAAAAAAGAAAAAAAAAAAGAAAAAAATTATCCTGAAATCCTGAGGCCAAGCATTACAGTAAGAGACAGACTGTCCAAGACCAAGCAATTTTTAGTCCCATCATGTCTGTGATTAGTTTTCCCTCATCTACCTCATGAGAGAGATGATCTCACTACCCACTTGTGACCATAAAGTCACAGCTGTGACTCCAGCAATTAGGCTGAGCCAGGAAGGAGCTGAAGAGCACTGGCCTCCAGCCTTCCCAAGCCACAGGATGGTGACGAGGTGCTGTGTCACTGGGATGTGCTGACCCAGCCACCTGCCTCCCTCTGAAGGACAGGAGGCTCTCCTGGGGTTTTGGGTGCAGCTGAAAGCTGACAGGCAGCTTGCTGGCACCTTCCAGCAGCATGCTGTCACATATTTCCCCTTTTTCATATTTCTTTTTCCCTTTCCAAAGTGTGGTTCAAGATGAGGAAGCAATGTGACCAAGATTTACACTGGATTAAATAAACCAGAGGGTGGAGACACCCAGAAAGGGTATGTGGAGGAAAGGGTCAGAATATGGTTGGAGTGGTTTTGCTCACAGGTCAGTGGAGAACATACCTTGGTGCTGACCACATTTCCCACTCAAAACTCAGCATCACCTGCAAACCTGCAGATAAACCTTCTGCTCTTCAAAGAAAGCTTTTGCTGAGGATTGCCACAAGCCCCAGCACATGGCAATCCTGGATAAGCCAAGAGCAGGACAGGCTCACCTACAAAGCCAGTCATATTTAGGACAACCTTTGCCATGTTCCCTCCTTGACAAATGTTTCGTTTGAGAACGGAAGGCCTGGCATTTTATCTGTGCCAGTGTTGTGTGTGTTTATATACAAACACACATGTTTTTAACTCCAGCACACTAATGTGTTTAAAGTATAAATTCCCTCCTGGAGGAAAGCACATCCCCACCTGGGTGGCACTGCTAATGTGGACCTCATGCTCCTCTTCCTGCTGACAAACAGCCCTTGCTGTGTGCTGGGACACATTCCCGTAATTCCCAAAGCAAGATTTTATTCACTCTGGGAAAAGTCTCACCAGTTTTAGTCTTCTACCTTAATTCTCACCAGCTGAGGACAGAAATCCCTCAGACAGCATTTGTTTCCTTTGAAAATAAAGCCAGACCACTTGCATTCTGTAAGATTGACCAAACCCTGTAATACAAAGCCAAGAAGCCACTGAGCTCCTGTCCTCTCAGCAACCACCTTGGAGGAAAGTAAATGAAGAGATCCAGCCCCTTTTAATGACTGACCCACATTCAGTAAAGGGAAATATTACAAACACAGTTTGTAAGAAAGATAATAAACACCTAACACTGTTCAACTCCTAATATGCATTATATCAAAAGAGCCTGAGATAAGATTACAGTAGCAAGGAGTTTGATGGAACCATAAACTAAATCATAAAACGGTTTTGTTTGGAAGGGACTTTAAAGATCATCCAGTGCCAACCCCTTACCATGGGCAGGGACACCTTCCACTATTCCAGGTTGCTCCAATCCCCCTCGAGCCTGGCCTTGAACAACAGATCTTGAACTGGAGCTGCTGACTAGATCTTGGCTGCACCATGAATTGAGACTTTTAATGATTCTAAAAAACTCCTCTTGCAGCCCAGCAGAGTTTGAAAGGCTTCTAGGGCATGACCACACAGAGCAACATGAAACAGGGGGGTGGTTTCAGATACTGAGATAGAAAGTCTGAACAAGTACTGACCCACTGGAAAATTCTCAGCGAGAGATGGAAAGATCTGGTACTCTTCTAACACCTACAAGTTCTGGCTGTGGCTTTGAAGCAAACCACAACACCATCTATTGTAAAGAGCACTGTTCCTGTGGAAACACTTGCTTAATATTGTCAGAGATGAAGTAAGAAGAAATCATATAGGTGTTCAGAATTTTGCAACTACCCATTTACTGGCTAAAATATATATATATATTCAAAAGAAAAAGAATTCATTTTCTCATTGTTGACAGTGAAAACCATTATCAGGTACTGAAACAGCATCTTTTTGTAGAGCTGGAATAATTTTAAAAAACAAAAAACAACCAAACAAAAACAGCTAAGCCAAATTCCATAGGATCAAAAAATGGTTGGGTTTGGAATGGACCTGAAAGATCATCTCATTCCTACCCCACTGCCACAGGCAGGGATACTTTACCTATCCCAGGTTGCTCCAAGCCCCATCCAACCCGGCCCTGAACACTTCCAGAGATGAGATATCTGAAAGCTTTTCTGCAAATGAAATTTTTTATCACCAGAACTATTAACATAAAAAGTTAGTTTAGTTTAGTCAACCTAGAAATGAACCACAAAACTTATACTCAGAAAACACTGATGAGCTTTTTTTGAGGTCACAAAGATGTTTTCAGAGCAATCTTTCAGAAGCCAAACATGGGGACGCCAAGGGCTGCTTAAAACCTGCAAGCTCAGTTACTCTTCTCTCACCTAATGTTCGTGTACAAAACAGGAACAGGCGCTTCAAAAACGTTACTAAAATAAGAAGTGCATTGCTTAAAAACAATGAGTACTGCATATGCATTGCTGAGGCAAGTCTCTTTGCACTAAGCTTATTTATATATAGAAATAACACCAGTGACCTCGTATTAATCAGACACAGCTTTCTCCATGACAAAGGGAAATGACAAACTTGCAAGGGCACACCAGAAACCTTCTGAGATCACATCCACATAAGCCAAAACATGTGACAGCTTGAATGATCTTTGCTCCTCTTTGAAGAAATCCACTCAGATCCTGCAATATTATTCTTGACAAAATCAGAATCACGCAATTCTAAAATTAATTGAGTGATGACTTTAGATACAGCTTCAATTCTCTGCTCTAAGCTCCTTCTCAAAATTTCTGAAGCTTTTAATTCTAAGAATTTTAACCAAGATAACGCTAACCAGAAAGAACATAACCAGCCAAAAGGGTTTCCTCTTGCTAGACACAGCACCAAGCAAGAACTGAAACGAGTGTCTGTCGTGTCCCCTCTGTGCCACAGCAGCCAGGAGTTCACAGGAAGCTCCACACCACAGCATGAACATCCTGCTCTCCTGCAGATGTGCAGAGAGACAGGAGAACAGCCACAGCTCCCAACACCCCTTGGCAGAGCACAGGTAACCTCAGAGTGGGGCTTGGTACGTGTCCAACAGGGGTCACAGGGTCGATGCACAGGGCTGATGATGGTTTAAGCTGAAGGAGGGTAAATATCAGAGATTAGGAAGAAATTCTTCCCTGTGAGGGTGTGAGGCACTGGCACAGTTTGCTCAGAGAGTGGCTGCCCCATCTCTGGAAGTGTTCCAGACCAGGTTGGACAGGGATTGGAGCAACCTGGTCTGGTGGGAAGTGTCCCTGCCCACGGCAGGGCTTGGAACTTCAATGAGCTTTAAGGTCCCTTCCAACCCAAACCCTTCTGGGACTCTATGAACTGATCAATCATTAACCAAGTTCTTTGGTAGATACAAAAGACAGGGAAAAGCTATCCCGGCACCAAGCCTTGACCAAGAGCAGACTAAGGGCCCCAGCTGCCCCAAAATTCCACTCCCACCTCCTCTTCCAGCCACCACTCCTCTGCAAAGGCAGCACAGTGGACGGATGCTTTCTCATGACTCCAAAACCACAGCCAACAGCCCCCCACACTGACATGCCTGGCCTTTGACTGATGGTTCCTCAGCAAGCTGAGCTGTGAAATGGGGCAGGCAAGAAGCAGAGACCCAAGCAGGAAGGTCTCCACCTCTCCTGCTGCACAGCAACTGCCCATGGGGCAGAGGAGGGCAAAAACCTGCTGGGTGCCCTCTGAGATCTGCCCTGTACAAACTGCCAGAGACCACAGGTCACAGGCCTGCTGAAAAAGTGCCCCACCACATGTGAGCACAAAGTTCACTCCTACACTGGATGACTTCCTGAGTGTCAGATTAGCCCAGACAGAAAGGTTCATAATAGCACATGAACCTATTTTGTCTGCAAGTGGATAAAAAAACCTCTGTGAGGATATGCAGCAGAGTCTGGATTTCTGATGCTTTATTCCTGATCCTCCAGAATCCAGGAGTCTGCTCTTCATCTCAACACTGTCACCCTCAGAGGATGACAAGCCCTAAGGATGTGGATACAGTGAGTCTTGGCTTACAGAGACAGCTCCTAACAGTAAATATGAGGGGGGTTTCACTGTCCTTCAGGTAGAGCTGGAGATTTCAGCCTCAACATGTGCAAATGTGCCAAAGAAACTTTTATCTATTCCTTTACCTTTATTTTGCCTACATCATACCCTTTTTATCCCTCAAAGGGAAAGAATAAAGTTCCACTGGGCTCATTAGAACAGCTTACCCCTTTGTTGGACATGAGCAAAATGAATTTGAAGATCTAGGTTTTGATAAACCATTCAGCAAGAGGAAAGCAGAACGTGTACCCTAACAGATTCAAGGAAACAGGGAAAAATATCATCTTTATTGGCAAGACAGGCAAGACTCAAGCTAATTATTTGAAAGCATGGTCAAAATGAGTTACTATCATTAGGTGCTAATAGGACTATTGTAACAGGGGCTAAATTTTGAGAGGAAGATGACTTATCTTTTCCACCCAGTTCTGCTCTACTCTAAGCTGAGAACATCTTAGATGCTCATGGAGCAGCTACTAAATGACCACAGTTACATCCCATTACGTTGAAGAAGACTAAATAAATCATCATTTCTTCTTAGCTGTCACATCAGGAACAAGGGACAGAAACTTCTAAATAAGGAAACTAATTGTAGGGTCATTTTCAACAGTCTCTACTAAACCACCCTCCCTCACAAGCCAGTCCTGTGAGCAGGGCTTGGCAAGTACCCAAAGCTGGACTTTTTACTGCTACTGAGTAAACAGATAATGAAGTGATAAGCATGGGGCTCCATGTAGAAAAATGATTATCAGCAGCAATACTCCCACCAAGCCCTATTAGGAGATGGAGGCTCACCCTAAGCATTCATCACCCCTGTAGCTTTTGCATTAACAGTGTGTTCCAATGAGTGGCTTTGACAAGAAATCCCACCATGGATTTGGACAGCATGGGAACACCTTCCTCACAGTTATATTTTCCTCCAGGCTCAGGAGCAAACTGCCTGGGAGAATAAATTTTCATTGAATATATTAATGTGAGATGCCTCCATCTGTGAATGACCTAAATAATAAACTCATTGATGGAAGCCAATTCCTTCCTCTTTCTCAGAGCACCATGGGCACTCACTGTGCCCAATAAATAATGCACAACTCAGCCATCATTATCAACTCTCGTTGCATGCAAGAAGGGGAAAGGAAACGTGTCCAGTTCTTCTCCCAATTAGCCAGTGCAGCATAATTCCATCGAAGCCATGGGGAATCCACTGACGTAAACCTCACAAGCAACAGCAGAATCAAACACCAGGCCCCTGTTCTGCTGGAAATCTCACACAAGACACAGGCAAACTATTTTAAAAGCAAGTGAGAAAGGAAGAAGGCAACTTTCATATTGATGTCATTAAAAACTGATGCCAGAAAGAAGTGAGGTATGGAGAGCTTCACGTGTGTGCCAGTTTATATGTGAGGGAAGGGTAACGTTTGAAGCATGTAAAATTTAAAAGAATTGAAGGATATGAGAGACAAGAAAACATTCAGTAAATCAATCCCAAATTTCACTACTTGGAACTCTGTTTCTCCTCAGCTCTTAAGTCCTGAGGAAAAGGCCAACAAGCTGTATGTCCTTGTTTACCGAGAAAGTAAATGCAGGACAAAGTAGGAATTCAAACAGGATAAGCTAGTCTCTCATTAGTCATTCCTGATTTAGACAACCTTTGTTATTCTGAAGGAGCAAAGCCCAGAACTGAATACATTTAGCATGGGATGAGCACGCTGACCAGTCTAGGTGGAGAGAATCCCTCTAGGAACTACCTCACACATTGACAAGCCAGCTCCAATGCTATCAGAGACAGCACTAATTTGCAACTATTTTGTCAGATAAAAGCACTTTGGAGCACAGACACCCCATGCTGATTTTTACTGTCATAGTTAAACTGTCATCCCATCCTGACTGTGGAGCCAGCCAGCTCCAGAGAGCTGCCACAACCCCAAATGATCCCTCTGACAGTGCACTTCTCCTTCTGACTCACACCCACAGCACTCAGCACCACTACAACTGGTCCTGCTTGAACCTACTACAGCGTCTACAAAGCTGTGAATGATGGCAAACATTTTTCTATCCAAAAATGACAAAAGGGTTCCCAAACTAAAATGCCACTGCTATCATAGGAGGTTTAAGACACTAAATTTAGCAAGTGGAGATGTACATGAAGACTTTAATTTACAAGGCATGTCTTGCTTACATGCCAGAGTGAAATTAAATGTACTCATGAGAAAAAATGTAAAAGACTGTGCTATGCTAAAATGCAGACTAATGACAAAGGAATAAAAAATATTTTTTAAAAATTTTAAAAAAAGGTAAAACAAAGGCAAAACAGAAACCACAGAGCAGGCCAAGAGAGAGCTAGAAACCAGAGGTGCTGTAGAGAAGTGTGAGCTGCTTTTTCACACCAAATGAGACCAGCTGGCAAGTCAAAATCCTGTCTCTGAGAATGGCTGACATAGAATATATGAGAGAAAGGCAGGAAAAACACCACAGTGTCAGATATGGAGGTACCACTTAAAACCTCTCCTCAGCTCCTCATTGCACATCATCAGACAATGTCACTGTGATTCTTGGTATTAGATGTAAAGTCCTGGGACAGCAGAGGCACATAGCCTGTTTCTCACATCCTGTCCCTCACTCGCCTCATTCTGAGAGATTACTGGGCTCTACTGATCTGTTAAGTGATTTCACAGTGCAAATGATTGTACCAATCTTGTTTAAAACATACAGCAGACATGCAACACTCATACAGCAAATCACACATTTAGAAATGTGTCTTGCATGGATGCATTTTCCTCCTCTCCCCATTTTGACAGAAATATCTGTTCTGCAATAAAAAAGTTAAAATTAAAAAAAAATAAAAAAGGGAGAGAGAAATTCCACAAATAAGCATCCTCATGTTGGTTAAAAAATAGATTATTTATTCTAGCTCCCATTTCACAAAATAAAGTCAGCTACCAAAGCTGCCCAACTTGTGTTTCTGCACCAATACTTCATCTCCTGCCTGTTCCACAGAAAGGAGATACCTCCTGGAAGGAGTCTGGAGAGCTGCCACTGTATCACTGATACAAATACAACCAACTCACGAAACTCAATACTTACGAAACCAGGCAGGTGAACACCAAGAAAAAGCCCTTGTGTAATGCCATCTAACAGATTCATACCTCCCTCCCTCCTTCTTCTTCTCCTGCCAGCCAACATTTTCTTGTACTGGCAAAGCTCCTGGGTAAGCACAGTCACAGCAGTTGGGTTTCAGTGCAGTGTGAGCTGTGCTGACCCAAAGGGTAGGTCCACACCACACGATGGAGCACAGAAATTCCCATCCAGAGCCACAGAGGTCCAGCCAACAAGTGAAAATCCTATCCCAGACCCGACATCCCAAATACCCTGAGGCTTTGCAGCCCAGGATTACAATCTTCCCCAGGATGGGCATAATTGCTCTGCAGAGGAGACAGCCTGTGGTGTAACACCCATCTGTCAGACAGGACACAGGCATCCCCTGTCCCTGCCTATTTTGAGGGCTGCATCTCCATCAGGACACACAGCACCGGTGGGCTGGAGAGCACCAGGCTTTCTGGAGGTGCAGTGGGTCTCACAAGGAAGAGAGGTTTTTTTAGCCAAAAAAAAAACCCCTGGCAGTTAGCAGAACAACCCTTCTGCCTGCAAGCTGCCCCACATTGGAGGAGCCCCAGGACAGAGCAGCACAGGGAGCGGGGCCATCGGCCGGTCAGACTGCACTGGCAGCCTCAGGGATAGATCTGGACATCGATTACATGCCTCTGGTCTAGCACAACAAGGGCACAAAAGGTCTTGCAGGGGCAGTGAAAAAGCGATTTTTTCCATCACCTTGGGCCCAGGACGGACACTGAATATCAAGAGCACGGGAGTTGCTGAGGGATGCTTGTTCCCACACGGCATCGCGCTAACGTGACAAAAGCTGGCTCCCATCTGCTCGTGGTGCTGGCTTCTGAATTAAAGCAGGATGGTTTCCTCTGCAATTGACCTCCCTAAGTGATGAGAACATCTCATGATATCAAAGCATACAAAAGTATCATTGGCATTGCAGAAATATAGTTGTTTGTCTGGCTTACTCTAAGTGGCTTAGCAATGTTAATTGGACGCTTCTGGATGCTCTTTGTTTCAGATACACATTTATCTTTGATATCATTATTATAAAGCAGGTCTTTCCCTCACAACCAGCCAGAAAAAGGGCATGTCTTGGGGAAGGAACAACCACGTGGTGATCTCCACCAGGACATGGCGCCAGGTTATTTATCCAGCACTCCAGCCTGGGTCCAGCACGGCCCCACAAATAGCACAAGGGTGGAGCAAGCAATCAGAGCTAAAATTGCTCATTGTCTCCAGAAGAAATTAAATTTGCAGCATGGTCTGACATGTCTTAACTGCATGCCTAAATAGGATGAAATCTGGGAGGCAAGAAGGTGCGATGGCTGATCCAGAATCCTTATGAAAGCTGCCAGTAACTCATTTCATGTGGTAACTCTGCTGTTCATCTTTTTCTCCATGGTTACACAAAAGGTCCCCAGTTTCCTGGCTGTATTAGCAAAGCACAATAGCTAAAACCTAAAACATCAAAGGAGCTTTGATAGTTTGTGAAGAAAGGGTGGGAGTCTTATTCACTTCAGTAAGGGATATGTTTTTCATATTGAATTACCCTGTAAATCAGTAGACTTTCTAATGGCATTTCAATAGCTCAAATGGCCCCCTTGACGATCCATTCTGCAGAGTTTATTGCCTATAAGCTCAAAATGGCCAGAAACCAAATCATTACTCAGAAAATACTCCAAATAGAAAGCCTCTGACAGCCTGGGTGAAATGTGCTTTACTAAAAGACCTGTGGAAAAAGCTAAATATAAACCACTAACAGGGTGAGGCAAGGCCTGCAGGGCACAGGGCTGGGGACAGAGCTTCCTGGGGTGCTGGGCTCAGTTGTGCTGTGGTCACCCTGCTGCCCCCTCCTCCTCCTCCTCACAGCCTCTCTGCAAAGAGCACCACCAGGGCTGCAGATGCAGGTCTGCAAACATCTCACAAGCTTCTAACATGACCAACACTGCCAAAGGCAATGTGGGCATCAGCCCTTGGCTGCCTCCTCTCCCTCCAAGCAGGGCTGGTTCAGCAGCAACACCATCAGCATGTAAAGGTACCACTAGCATCAAAGTCAGCCCCCCACTCCAGCCAACCACATCAACAAGGGCTTGACAGTATCACAGAATAGTTTGGGTTAGAAGGGACCTTAAAGACCAACTCATTCCACACCCTCTGCCATGCACAGGGACATTTTCCACCAGACCAGGTTGCTCCAAGTCAAATCCAGCCTGGCCTTGAACACTGCCCAGGATGGGGCATCCACAGCTTCTCTGTGCCACCCTCATTGTAAAAGCCTTCTTCCTTATATCCTACCTAAATCTCTCCTTATCAGTTTAAAGCCATTACCCTTTTGCTGTCTTTCCATGCCTTTGTCAAAAATTCCTCTCCAGCTCTATTCTATCCCCTTTGCACACTGGAAGGTGCTATAAGGCCTCCCTTTTGCCTTCTCCAAGCTGAGAAACCCCAACTCTCTCAGCCTGTCCTCACAGCAGAGGTGCTCCAGCCCTTTGAGCATCTTCATGGCCTCCCCTGGACTCTCTCCAAAAAGTCCATGTTCTTCTTTTATTGGGGCCCCCAGGATGGATGCAGTACTCCAGTTCATCATTGCAGTCACCTCAGGGTGACTCCCACTGCTCTTGGTGGCAAGAGTACCCAAAGGGTGCCCATCACCCAAGTGACCATTTCCCTCCAGGTCACTGTAGCACCTGATTGCCTGGACTCTGTCCTGCCTTGTCCTCCCAGAATTCTGGCTCTACCCCAGGCATAGGATTCCCACCCTCTCAGCCACAGGTGAATGCAGTGACAACACCTTTGCAGGGGATGGGAACACTGTCACAAGAGCCAAACCCACACCTTGCTACACTCAGCTCAAAGCCAAGACATGAACTCCGGTCCCACACCCCCCTACTTGTCCCCATCACTGGAATCTGGCTCTTGTCCTGCTTGGGCCAAATCTTCCCAGCCAAACACACTCTCCAGCAAAATGCCCATGTTCTCCAAAGATTCTCACAGGTGCCAGCCAGGCTTTCTATTGGGGAGGAGCAAGAAGCAGGACTCCAAACAGCTCCACTTCTGATGCTGAAACAGGGCAGTACATGTGCAGCTCTCTGTGACAGTCAGCTGTCTCATCTGCCTTGATCAGTACGACTGTTTTTAGCATCACACCCCCACACACTACTAAACACCTGAAAAATAGCAACAGTTTTTACAGCCTTTGTTTTAGGCTGCAGGGCACTCTCAGGTAACCATGGGGCATGGGATTCTGTTGGCTTTTTGAAGGGTCTGTTCACAGGGCCAAAGGAGAACTGTATGCTAAAGGAAAGAAAAAAAAAGCTGAAATTCCACTAGCTTTCAAACCCATCTTACTTTCTGCAGTGGGTGTTTCTCTCCACAAGTCCTATTCAATGTAATAACTGCATATCAGTAATAACATTTACAGAAACAACTTAAAAGCTTCGAAAAAGTTAGGGAAAGAGCTCATTTTACTCAAGACTAATTAATATGCAGTGTGACCTTCACACAGATCAGAGATCTGCACTGTGTACATCACTGTCGTGTGCATGGAAGCAGAAGTCAAATGGACTTCATCCCAGCCTGCTCCTGCCCTGTGGAAGGAGACACTGTTTATTCCAGCTCTGCAAGCTTAATTCATCTCTACAGTTGGGCAGACACAAAATACTGCACCACAAAATCCTCTGTCAAGAGATGTAAAATAATTTGGCTTCCTGAAGCAACTTTTGCCCACCTGAAGAAGTCTGCAGCCAGGCAGGAATCAAAAGAAGCAGCAACCATATCATATTTGACCTGCAGCACCCTGCCTCTCTGCCATGGTCATGATGCTCTGGAGAGAAGTTGACTTATCCTTTAATTCTTGAACTTAACATCCAACAAATACACCTGTATATAAACATACTGCCTTAAGAAAGAAAAAATCCATAGGGAAGGATATAGGCAAAAGAGCTGAAGTGAAGGAACGTAAAAGAATTGTCTTTATCTCTTCCTGCACACAAGCAAATGGCAACAAACTCATCAGGAAGTTGCGACTGGCTCATTAATCTTACAGCCCATCTGTTATGTGATTTCCTTCAGCACACTCTCATGATTTGCTACTTCAGGATCAAGGTTTAAATTTCTACTCCTTGTTAAAGTCTTAGAAATTATGGCATCTCCACCCAGGGACTAACAATTTTTACAATCACAATTAAATAATTCCCTTGTAACAATGCCATTCAATATCTGTAAAGAGTGTTTCCCAAGGTTAAAAATTACTTCAGCTCCTACATAAAACTCACGGGAATAATCCTAGGTATTGTAAACATCTCCCATTTCAGCTACACTGAGTACTCTATTTGTTTCACTGATATATGACAGCTTTTTACACTGCACTCAAAGACAAAGAGGAGATAATATCTTCTAAAGGTGCATCCTAGCACAGGCTAGTGCAAAATTAAATGCTTTCAAGAGGCAACTTCCATCCCCAGTGTAAACAGCTCCAGAGAGCAGGCAGCTCAGCTCCCTCCTGCCCTGCACCTGGTCATGCACACCTGTGTAAAATGCAACCATTCAGGTTTGCACAATCTCACACCCACACAGGCAATGCCTGCCAGGGACAGAACAGGGCACGGGGGAGATGGGGCCCAGCTCTGACTGCGTCAAGGCACGCTGAAGGCAGGATGGCATTTCACTGACTAGGTTAATAAAAACTGCTTTGCTGAAACCTGACAGGAAAATATAAGGAAGGGGAAACAGTGAGAAGGATCTTGAAGTTAATAAGCTCTTGCAAATTTGATCTGGGGAAAAGCAGTCAAATGTGTGTAACAACTGCCATGTGAGTTAGAAGATATCCAGACCATGCTAATGTGTTTACTAGAAAGACTTTGGAAAACAACCCAAATGGTTAGAAGGAAAAGGGTCAGTTTTGAAGTCTCCGAAACATGAATTTTAAAGCAAACCATGAACAGAGAATGCTGTCCCAGCACCCAGTGGGATGACTCAGGTGCATAAGCATTACTGATGAGACAGCTCATGTCCATACTTACTCATCTGCATAAGTATTCAGGGTCATAATTGCAGTGATGTACCTGCAAGTCATCTGGGAAGCACCAGCTCTTACACACCAACTGCTCCTCCTTGCCTCTTGCTGAAACTTCCCACAGTTCTCACAAGAGGTGCTGAGAAATGTTACAACTAATCACTTCTTTTTGTTTTTTTCCAGCAGGAGAAAATCTGTGTTTATAAACAGAGCAGCATGAGCCTGAGAGCTGACACTAAGACTGCCACAGACAATTCCTGACAGCTCCCTCTCAGGAGGTGAAGTCAGGGAGAAGAAGCAGCCAACTGCCCTGTTTGCCTGTTACTAATCATTTGGATTTCACCAAAATACTGTTTGCTCTGTCTCTGAAAGGTGAACATAAAGGTTCTAATTCAAATCAAAATGAAATATTGTGCACAGCCAAGTAAGCACAAGCCAGGTAAAACCTGGGAGGATTCATCAATTTTCCTCTCACTCAATTCACTACTTAGTTGCCTATCTGTGCTTTTATTTTAGGGATGGAAAAAGGACAGAAATGAAGGATTTTGGAGAGGAGGTGCTTCAAATCATCTACATTTCCTAATGGTGTGTTGCATTGTGCCAGCAGCTCATAGACCTTGGGTTAGTACAAACAAGCATTTCCTATCCTTCTGATTACACAAACTCCCGTGACAGCCTTGTTGGATTTATCAAGACATATTAAATTATCAGGGCAAGATGCTGTTCCCTGTCATCATGTGATCCAGGCTGCACGCTATGCGAGATGCTAACAAAGCAAATCAGAAGGGAGGGGAGAGAGAAAGGCAACAAAAGACAAACATTTGCTCATTCTCCACTAAATCCACCCCAGCTGTAAGTTTCAGACATTAATTTAAAGGGAGAGCAGCAGCTCTTAGCCTCTGTCTACATGCCCAGATATGAAATCAGTTTACATCAATCTAGTTAAAAGAATTCACTGATTTCCCACCCCATTGCACCCATCAGCTCACAGGTACAGGAGCTCATAAAACACACGTCTATCCCGCAAGGCTTAGAAACTTTTCCCTCATCCAAGGAAAAGATGAGTATTTCAGGCCACAGTCTGCATCTGCCCTAAAAATCAGCACTGCAGGATCATCTGAATGAAAGAAATGTACGTGCATCCACACCAGCAGCTGTATTATGACAGGTATTTTAGTAATGTAAATAAGCCACCACCTTTGCAGCAGAGCAGTCCCACCCCACCTGTAGCCAGCTCCAGTGTGACCAGGACTCCAGCCTCCCTAGAGGACAGGGCCTCTCTCAACAGCAAACAGCCCCAGTAATTCAAACATCAAGAAATCCCTCAAAACCACAGTGCTCTATCCCAAGCTCACTCCTTTGCCTTGCCCATAGGGGTCTGTTCTGTATTTGAAACTGGTTTAGCACAAATCCCAGGAACAAATACTTTCCAGGGGCAAAAACTCCATCAGGGCCCCTCTGAGAGAGAACACCTCCAATGCATGAACCTCAGGCCTATCCATAAGGTATCTAAGTAAAACAGCCCCAATATACATTTATTAATCATTGCCTGTCATCACTCCAAAGGTGTAGCATCAAACCTCAGCCACAGACACTGGCTGAGAGCAGAAAGTCCCAGCATTCTCCCCAGTGATAGGATCAAGATATCTATCTGTTCTCTACACTGTCAGCTCTCCTTCCTCAACATCTGGTTTTATTGTGGTGGTTATCTGACCGCATATCCTGAACTTCTGGGCCTCAAAAAGTTTATACCCATCACAGCCTCAGTTCTTCTGCACCTTCTCTACTCAGAATAAATGCCTTTTTATATTAACCTCTTACCAGCAAACTGACTGGATNGCTCTTAGCCTCTGTCTACATGCCCAGATATGAAATCAGTTTACATCAATCTAGTTAAAAGAATTCACTGATTTCCCACCCCATTGCACCCATCAGCTCACAGGTACAGGAGCTCATAAAACACACGTCTATCCCGCAAGGCTTAGAAACTTTTCCCTCATCCAAGGAAAAGATGAGTATTTCAGGCCACAGTCTGCATCTGCCCTAAAAATCAGCACTGCAGGATCATCTGAATGAAAGAAATGTACGTGCATCCACACCAGCAGCTGTATTATGACAGGTATTTTAGTAATGTAAATAAGCCACCACCTTTGCAGCAGAGCAGTCCCACCCCACCTGTAGCCAGCTCCAGTGTGACCAGGACTCCAGCCTCCCTAGAGGACAGGGCCTCTCTCAACAGCAAACAGCCCCAGTAATTCAAACATCAAGAAATCCCTCAAAACCACAGTGCTCTATCCCAAGCTCACTCCTTTGCCTTGCCCATAGGGGTCTGTTCTGTATTTGAAACTGGTTTAGCACAAATCCCAGGAACAAATACTTTCCAGGGGCAAAAACTCCATCAGGGCCCCTCTGAGAGAGAACACCTCCAATGCATGAACCTCAGGCCTATCCATAAGGTATCTAAGTAAAACAGCCCCAATATACATTTATTAATCATTGCCTGTCATCACTCCAAAGGTGTAGCATCAAACCTCAGCCACAGACACTGGCTGAGAGCAGAAAGTCCCAGCATTCTCCCCAGTGATAGGATCAAGATATCTATCTGTTCTCTACACTGTCAGCTCTCCTTCCTCAACATCTGGTTTTATTGTGGTGGTTATCTGACCGCATATCCTGAACTTCTGGGCCTCAAAAAGTTTATACCCATCACAGCCTCAGTTCTTCTGCACCTTCTCTACTCAGAATAAATGCCTTTTTATATTAACCTCTTACCAGCAAACTGACTGGATCAGTGCAGTCACCTCCTCCTCCTCCTTTACAAGACTGGAAACAAAGGTCCGACTTCAGAGCCTGTACTGTTTCTCTCACCATCAGGACTGATCCATAAACTAGGTTCTCTGGACTGCACACATTTACCTGGCATTTACCTGGAAATAACCTGGAATTAGCTCAGAGTGAAACTGCATTGACCCAGGGCAGCGGTGTACGTAACAGACACAAGACTAGTCCTGCCATTCTGTTAAGAAGTCAAAGAAATCTACATGCACACATCAAACTATTGTGCAAGCATGTGTAGAGCTGGGCAGAAATACATCCAGCCCGGGTATCCGAGTCTCCGAGTGCGTCTCTATGCGCTGAGCAAAAGGAGGAAGGAACACCTTTGTGTGAATTTGCTGGCGTAGTTTGCAAGTTGTGTATTACAGCTCTTCTCTCCGTTCATTAACAAAGAGAAGGAGACTTCACAGCCCTGCACTACAGCGTCCACACCCTCAGGCTACGACAGCTGAGGGTCCTTAGGGTCCCCGAAGAACAGCAGCCCGAGCAAATGTGAAGCGATGGGGCACAGACGGATGCGTGAAGGAGCACACCTGTGTACCTGCAGACACACACCGGGCTGCGTGTCTGCGGCACAGGCATGCAAGGACAAGCCCCGGCTCCGCCAGTGCCCTTCATTCATTCCCAGAGGAGCTCTCCCGGCTTCTCCTCCGGACGGGTACTCACCCAGCCCTCGAAGGTGTCGCTGGGGGCGGCGGAGCGCAGCAGGTCCTGGAAGTGCAAGGTGCAGTTGGCCACGAAGTCATCGTAGCCGATGGGGGTGTCGTGGAAGACGGAGAGCTCGATCTGATGGCCGTCGGTGACCGTGGCCGAGAACTCCTCGTTGTACGTGGGTTTGTTGGTCTTCTGCTTGGTGCTGGTCTGCCCCACGCGCACCTGGTCCACGCTGACGGTGACATAGGGATCCAGGAGCTGGTAGCCCTTGCGGAAGAGCGAGTGCCGGAGGGACCAGCGGGTGGGCTGCAGCCCCACCGCCTCCCCGATCCGCACCTTCAGGTACCCGCTGAACTTCATGGCTCCGGACATGGCCGCGCCCCCGGGGCGCCCGGGAGCCGGGAGGAGAGCCAGAGCCCGCTCCCGCCGGGAGAGGCACCCA